>VZSE01006253.1:894506-1318881 GCA_013398275.1 Promerops cafer
TTTGTTTTGTTTTGTTTTGTTTTTGTTTTTGTTTTTGTTGGTTTGTTTGTGGATTTTTTGTTTTGTTTTAGTTAGTTGGTTGTTTTTAGTTTTGGGGTTTTTTGTTTTTTGTTTTTTTTTGTTTGTTTGGTTGGTTGGTTGGTTGGTTTTTGTTTGTTTTTTCTTTTGTTTTGTTACTGAGGAAGAAATCCTCTGCTGCAAAAGAAGCAGCCACTTAGAGCACTCACAAAGCAGGAGTCATCAGCTGGTTCTCAATCCTCCTTGGTCTCATGCCCCTTCTCAGTGTTCAAAGCAGTAGGCTACAGATCAGGTTGCATAGGGATGCTGGTAGAGTCTTTGGAAACAGTGGCAAAATGCTACAACCCTGAGGCAAGAAGGATGACAAAAAAGAATGAACATAATTCAGAAGCTCAGTTGTCAGCCTACTTAACAAGCGCTGGAGAGCGTGTGCTCTGATTCCCATTTCTCAGGCAGTTGAGAGACTTGGCATTCAGATGGCATTTGGATGTTTCACATCCACTGGCAGTGACCAGAGTGCTTGAACTGTAGAGTGCCTGGCACCCAGTAGAGGAGCTTTCCTGATACTCTTTGTGAGAGGAAGCATATGACACCTACACAGACATTCTGAGTGCCCTGGATCCACATCAAAGCACAGATTCACCCCACTGCACACTGGGCATTGTAGTGAGGAAATCACATACAGGAGCTTAACTGTCCTCTGGGGGTCATTCAAATGTTCAGTCAGATGAAACCTGTCTCGGCTGGCTGACAACAAAAAACAGTGAAGATAAATAGGTTTCTAAATTAGGAGTTTCATCTTACTTGCTAAAATTAAGATGAATCTGAATCCCAGTCCTGAGATACTGAAATGCTTAAATAAGAAGTACTTAATGAGGTGCTTTGATCTCTCCCTTAGACTGTCAATGCCTCAGTTTTTCACCTGTAAAATCGGGGAACAGAGTTCTGTCTTGCAAAAAATATTGAAGTAAATTCAAGGGTTTGAGGAGCAATGATCGAGGCATTATCTTCCTCACCTGAATAAAAGAAGTGAGCACAGCTCCCCTGAAGATGAGAGTAAAATACTTCTAAGAAAGAAAAAAAAAAACAAAGCTGAAAGAAAAGCCTTAAGATGAAAACTGGTTTCTTATTGATAATCTCTTTGTTTAAAGAGGGAGACTTCAACAAGCACAGAAAGTTTTGATTTTTCTCAGTTTATGATCTTTGTTCCTGAGAAGCTGAAAAATACATCTGTTCATTCTAAATCTTAAGCAGGAAGCACTAACCAAGTTTTTGAGATACACACTTTTAACACTTGTGTGATGACTGCAGTGCTATGTTTTAGGCTTTCTGATGTCAAACTCTTTTCATTGACACTGGTACTCATTTCATACACCAGTGTTTCACTCTTCCTTCCCTTTTTGAAGAACAGGTGACTGCTTAATATTTAACCTATATTCAGTTGCAAAATACTCATGATCAACTGAATAATTTGAAATGACATTGTTTCCATAGATGTGTTCTCACAGCTTTATAGAACATGGTGATCCTGGATGGAATATACCTGGAGGACGTCTCGCTACAAAATTTCCTCTGTGAAAGTTATATTTTGAGGACAGCAGTTAAAAAAAAAATTACACTGAGCCATTACAAAAATATTTTCTAATTTAAAATGAAAAAAACCCACCAAAAAACCTTGCTAAGGGGGACTTAATTATATACTTATAAACACCTCTAAGATTTTAAGAAGTAAAAGCCTCCACTCCTCCTCTGACTTGCTCCATGGGGAAGAATTTCTGGTCTGTGGTACTTAGGTTCCACTCACACGGGCTGAATTATTTGATAAAATTTCAGGGCAACTATCAGGCAAAATGTAATAGCAATAGAGAATACTTGTGAATTTAAAGATTGCTAGTGAAGATTATAAGTAAAATAAATGTGTACAGGGATAGAAACATGTGAGCAAGAAGATACACCTTATATTTTTTAGAAAATCAATGACTTTGAATTTATATCTAACCTCAACAAAACACATCTTCAGGAAATAAATTCTTCAATCCATGCAAATTAGCTGCTGCTATAAGCTGCTCACCTTTTAATCAAGAAATATTACTCTTACATCTGATTTTTATTGAAGGTTTTGAAAGGACAAAAAGATTCCCTAGAAGGGACTTGAGATGCTTTTTTCTGTTGCCTAGAGATTATTGCTTTCTAGGAGGTATATCCTAAGCCAGTAAAATCACCAGAAGTTTTGTCACTTTGCTAGTGGATACAAGTACCTTCCTGAGGGTGTCTGAATCTGAAGACAGACGAAATACTAAAAAGACGAATAACCTGGTGTGATATCATAGTTTCAATATCCCAGTTCCTTCTGTTTATCATAAGACTCTGTCACAGTTACTAAAACCAGATATAGAGGGTCACTAATTTTAAAAAAGCCATTGGGGACTCTGACTTCAACTGTAACTTTTAATGATCGTGGATTTAAATTTACGCTGATGAACCATAAGGATGATGTGGCAGGAAAATGATGATGTAATGATTTTTTTACAAAAGGGCTTTTATAAGGAAACAGTCACAGGGAAATGTATATACTTATGGAATGTTTCTATCCACCTATCCAAAAAGGCATATCAAATAGCTTACCCTTTCAACCTTCTTTCCAAATTCCTTCTTGTCATAAGCCTGATGAGTGTGTGTGGCCATATTTACGTGCCTTATTTGAATACTCTAGTGCTATTATGCTCAACCCTTTTGAGAAAAAAAAGCATTGTAATTATTCACTGTAAGTTTGAAATCTCCTATAACTTATTTGGAAATTTTTGTTTCACTGGTTTCTATCATTGGTATTTATCTAACTTGACTTTTTTTTATCAGTACATGAGCTATCTTGTCTGAGCTAGTAGTTATCTGTTTTCTATAATTTCTCTACAGTAAATGAAAATAAAAGGTGTCTCAAAAGGGCAACTATTCTCATTTATCTTAGATACCTATTCTAGAGTGGGATGGGCATTAGAGAAGTTTGTTTCTCAGCTCACTATAGTCAGTACCAGCTGAGATAAGTAACATGAGTTTCTGCCTATTTACACATACTAAATTCCAGACCTGAACTGACCAAAGAAAGACCTTTCAAAGACTAGTTTCAAAACACCTCATATAAAATAATTAAAGAAATTCATATATATCAGGGACACAAGAGTCTTCTCAACTGTTAACTTAGCTGGAGATTCCTTGACATGATTTTTTAGTTTGAGAATTTTACTGGTAATCAAAGGGCTTGGCTATGGCAAAAGCCAATGTTCTATCTGGGTCTTTTAAATTAAATAGCTCATTCCATAAAACACAAACACTTTACAGAGAAATAAGTTAATCTAGTACACCTAATTAAGCACTATATATTGGAGTCACACATCAGTGATTTGAGTTATAGCAATGGACCATTTCATTTATCGAGGCTGACAGCACAAGTTCTTAAATACAATGATAAATGACTTCCCTTCAACGGAATGATACTTCACCTTGGCAGTTCTCTCTCTTTTTTTAATACTTTAGAGGCAGCTAAGAGTGATCAGTTCATAAACATCCTAAACAGGCACTCTTCCATTTGATTAGTTTCTGTAGTCTATCTCCCTCACTAGCTCTTCAGGGTTGCCTAGAGGTGACCACACCTTCCCCCTTCTCTCTGGTCTTTACAATAAGGCTCTATTCAAGAGCAAATTTGTATGAAGAATTGTTTGCATAGCCATCATGTCTCTTTTGAAGTAATTTTGAAGACAAAAGACAACACTGACTTTGTGAGACATACAGCTGGCTCTGTTTAGTATTGATAAGTGCACATCTCAGGCCAGGGTGGAATTTACTTGACCCACTAAATAATGTTGAAGAAACATTTATTTCTCCTCTTTTGCTTTTTTTGAGAATATGGAAGTATGTAGTTCTGCCTGAGCTCATTTAATTCAGTGAACTAAAACATAAATCACATTGATAAAAAGGAATGTATTGTAGCTTGCTTAAAGGAACTTCTTTGGATGAAACACAGCAAATAATCTCTTACCTATATTTTTCATTCACCTTCATTTTTTTTATTTTTCTCCCTTGTGCATGATTTTTTCCATAAAGGTGTTAAAGTTTTACTAAAGAGCTAAATATAAAGCTACTATTCACTTTTGGTATTTGAGGGAAGCTGCAATTTTGTTTCTGCATGTTTTTATTTTGATTCATAGGCTGTACCTTTGGCCAGCGTATGTAATCTTGGATAACCAGATACAAGCCATTGTACATTGTCTTACTGAGGAATAAGCAAACTAAATGTCTGGCTTAGGAAAGACTTGGAAAAGCTTCCTTTTACAGTATTTAGGACTAATAACTGCACAATTGTTTTTGAAAACCCCCTGGCTTCTCTTAAAATTATTTTATCCTCTTGCAAATCGAATTCCTCTTATCTGGAGTTGTTCTATAATAAAAGTTCTTAATGCTCTCAAACTGAATATGTGCCTGGATTACACAAACTGTTGGAGCACTTGCCTCATTTTAGCTGCTTTACCATGGATGTTGCAGGGTGTCCCATCTATTTCAGACAATAAAACCCTTAAACCTTGCTTTATATCCTTCACTCTTTGGTAGAGGTCTCAAAAAGTTTGAGATTCTAAAATGGCACTAGATACCTAAGTTCCAGCAAGAACTGTTTATGTCCAGGCTGGATGGAGCTTTGAGAAACCTGGTCTAGGGGAAAGTGTCCCTGCTCATGACAGGAGGTTTGGAAAGGAAAATCATGACAGGAGAATTATGATCTTTAAATTCCCTTCCATTCCACATCATTCCATGATTCTATGATTCTTCTTTCACAGGTTTACCTCTGAAATATTTAGAAAAACTGCCAGAAATGTAGTACCTTCTACACTGTGAATTGCAAAGAAGCACCATGTTTATGTACTTTTTACTCTTGGCTCTTTGAATTGTCTCCTGATGTGCTGAGACCCAATAAGGCATTAATAAAAGAAAAAGCTGTTCTGACTAGTTTGGGGTATGTTGCTGCTTGACTGTGAGACAAAGGAAATCTCCAAGAAACTATCAATTTCAAGACAAAACCAGTCTTCATCCAGCTATTTCAGGAAAGAGAATAATCAGTCATTGAAACCACAGGCTCAGGCAAGAAGATTCCCAATATTGATAGAAAAATGGGGTGATGTCTCTTGTACTGTATGAAAGTTTGGCGAGATACTCAGTTTCATATATGCTTAGAAATATTTATTTTCTTAACTTATTGCATGTCAGTAGGATAGACAGCCCAGAGAAATGGCACTCCTGAAGTTGGTCCCACTGGGACATGCACCAGGGTGCATTACAGTGTGAAGCACCATTGTTCTCAGTTGCTCCTCTGATTACTTCAAATGATTATATATTAGTTTTCCACAGCTGTTCATTATGTGGTGAACCACTGCACTGGGTCTGGTTGGGATGGAGCTTTCCTTATTGCAACCCATACAGTGCTGTGCTTTTCATTGATGCCAAACCAGTGTTGATAACACACCAATGTTCCAGCTGCTGCTGAACAGTATTTGATAAGTGCTGATGCTTTTCTCTGTCCCATTCTGCCCCTCAGTGAGTTGGTTGGGTGTGGGCAAGAGACTGGGAGGGAACACGGTTGGGACAACTGACTCAAACTGACAAAAAATGTGTTCCATACAGTCTAACATCATGCTCAGCAATAAACCTTACAAGAAGTGAGGACCAAATTTTTCCAAAGTAGCCATTTCTCAGAAACTGGCAGGGCATCAGTCTTAGTGGAAGGTGATGCATGATTGCCTTTGCATTACTTGTTTTTTTTCCTTTGTTTTAGGTTTTTTTTTTTTTTTTTGGGTGGGGTTTTTCCCTTTTTTTGTTATCCTCACTTGTTGACCTGTCTGTGTCTCAATCCCTCTTTTTTTCCTCTTGCTTTTGTCTTTCTGATTCTTTCTCCCATCCCACCAGGGAGTGTGACACAGTGACTGGGTAGGGGCTTAGCTGCTGGCTGAGGTTAACCCACTACAGCCGTGTAGCTCCTTGCTGACCTCTAGACACATGATGGCAGCAAGCAGAGCTCTGAGCCTGCAGCAGATTAAACCCAGCCACCTTTGCTGTCTTGGAGAGACAGTGCACACTCTCCCGTGCTAACAGCGTGTTAGCAGTAGAGGCTGGGAGAACAGCTGACTAATCTTTGTTCCTTCGCTCTGCATTTGAAAGTAGAACATAGGAGTAAGAATATGGAAATACAAAGTTCTTCGGTGCAACACCAGAAAAATAACCTGCATTCTTGGCCACAACGACTCATGGAAGCTGCAACTCAGAGCTGTGTAGGGAGGTACAGCATGTCTAGAAAGTATTTTAAAAGCCTAACCACCTTCCAGAGTTGTTCCAAAAAGTCTTTATCTGCTTCATCACCCAAAATAGCCCAGAACCCAAGTATATAGCATTTAGAATCATCCTCAAATTGCTATTCATGTCTTATGTCTGAAAAGGAGGTGAAGTACAGTTTTACATTTCTATAATGATTTCAGTTTTCAGCAGAAACATGTATGGAGGAGTTAAAGAGAATATTTATGCTCTGAGGGTAGGAACAGAGCAAACCTGCCCCAGGTGGACCAGTGATCCTGACACAGTAGCCAACATGACTATCTTTGCTGAAGAGTACATGAGGTCAGGAGCGGAGTTATGCTAGTGGAGGCATACAGCCTTCAAAACCTGGTCCAGGGTTCTTTGCATTTCTGCTCTTCCCTAGATGATCAGGGCTCTTGGAGCTGTGGTCCACCACATATTGCAAATATCTCCTTAGCTAGCCTGAAATTGCTAGAACATATGAAGGAACACTGATAGGTTCTTCTTACAAGTAAGTTTGAAATAATTACCCCAGGATATGTAAATTTTAAAGCTCTATAGGCTTCATACATGGCTTTTTCAGTCTGCTGTAGTGCATTCAAACTGTGGCTTGGACTGTAACAAATGCAATATTCTAAAATGGAATGGGTGGGAGGGTTAAGGCATTGCACCAGTCTTGCAAGGATGAAGAGAAACATGTACAGCACAACTCTGTGTATGCACATTACAAAATATTCTTCTAAGGAAGAGTTAATAGAAGACTCCCAAGTAGCCTGGCCCAGGAATAGTATCATATCCACACACAGGCCACTATACACATACACTGTACATGCATTAAAGTTTGAAAGATCTTTTAAGAGTTTTTATCTTAAATTAGACCATGGCTACCATGCACAATTGGCAAGTATCTGATGTGTGAAATCAGCCGTCTGCAAGATCTAAGAGAAAAGGAAAGCTGAGACAAATTGAGCTCTGTTGGCCTCTCCAGTCTGATTAGTCCATGCTGTCACTTGAAGTGAAGCTGGATCCTTGGATGTCATTCTTCTGTTGTCTTACGGAGTGATGTTAGATATTTCTGCTTGTTCCCATTAGTGCCTCCTTGGAATCATAATTAATTTATATTAGCAAAGACAATTTCCATTTGCTATGGCAGTTCTCCAGCTCCCTCAGGCTTTTCAAGTAATAATAAATTATCTAAATAAGAGGTATTACTTCACTTCTGTTACAATTTTTCACATTTTGAAGGTCCCTAAACCTATCCAGTAATGCATGTTTAACAAATTGGAATTCAAATGGCCTGATAGTCCTTACCCATATTCCTAATGTGGCTTTACTTCAGTGGCTTTTTTTTTCTTGCAGTGATGTGCCAATCCACTGATCATAACAAGCTATATTTGGAGACCCACACATGCTCTTGCTGGGAGGATTAAAAGGGTGAATTTATAGCTCCCTAGTTGGATGGCAGAACCCATTTTTAATGCCTGTGTGCACATACAAATGATTAAGAGAAAAAACTATGTTCTGTCCTTTTAGCTACAGTTGAATTCAGTGATTAGTGTCCCAAATACATTCTGTCAAATACTGAACTTGGCATAATTGCACTATAGCTCATAGATTGTCTTATATAATTAATAAATGTTTTGTTGTCAGGAAAAAAAGTGAGGGAAAATGCAAACTAATGGCTGGAAATGATCTGTTGATCTTGTATTTGGGGTTTAACCCAAGCAGTTTATTTTTTTCTTAGATGTGCTATACTAGAAGTCCTGCATGCATAGATTCATTCATGTCACGCTTCAGCACTATTGGCAGCTGTCAATAATTGCTAGCATTTTATTTTCTAAATGTCTCCATTTTAAGTATTGTGATTTGGCAGCTCTGTAGAATAAGCTTGAGAGTCTTGTGCTCTGTTATCTCTCCTTTCTGCAGAACCCAAAGTACTACAGCAGCTGAAGTGATTAATAAGCCTGATGAGAGTCTCTCCATGATCTAATGAGCGGGATAACCTCAGGAACCAGGGATTTGCCTTTTCTTCAAAATTGATGTAAGATTGCTGCATGAAGAGCAGTCCTAACTGTATCGTACCTTGCATGGGTAACAGTAAGCTTATGGGTAGTGGAGCCTGGGCACATCTTTTGCCTCCTCTACAAGCTGGGGATGAAGGGATTGAGAACAGCTCTGAGGCACAAGACTTAGGGGAGCTGGCTGACAAAAAGCTCAGTATAAGCCAGCCACGTGCCCTTGAAGCCCATAAAGCATGCTTCATCCTGGGCTGAATCAAAAGCAGTGTGGCCAGCAGGGCAAGGGAGGGGTTTCTTCCCTTCTGTTCCTCTCTGGTGAGGCCCCTCCTGCAGTGCTATGTCCAGCTCTGGCATACTTAGCACAGGAAAGACATGGACTTATTGGAGTGGGTCCAGAGGAGGGCCACAAAAATGGTCAGAGAGCTGGAATTTCTCTCCTATTAAGAGACCAGCTGAGATAGTTAGGGTTGCTCAGCCTGGAGGAGGCTTCAGGCAGATCTTATTGAGGCCTTTTTATACTTAAGGAGAACCTACAAGAAAGATGGGGACAAACTATTTCTGCAGGGTCTCTAGCGATAGGACAAGAAGCAATGGCTTTAAACTAAGAGAGTTTGGTTTTGACTAGATATAAGGAAGCAATTTCTTATGATGAGGGTGGTGAAACTGTGAAATATGGTGTCCCATCACTGCAAACATGCAAAGTCAGGGTAGATGGGACTCTGAGAACTCTGATCGAATTGAAGATGTCCCTGTTCATTGCATGAAGGTTGGACTAGATGCCTTTTAAAGGTTCTTTATAAGATGAAGTATTCTATGATTCTTACAATATCTTCAGCCTCCTGTTCCTAGAACTGTGTACACCAGTCCTTGTAGGTTCATAAAATCTAATTCAAACCTGTGCTCCACATCATTGCTGTCACTGCCTCCTCTAGTTATAGGCTGAAAAGACAACTTTTTTCTAAGATACAGCTGACATGCACTGCAGATAAAGCCTGTACCAAGTTGTCAATGTATTCTGATGGGATTATACAAGTTCTCCAATGTTTTAGCTCTTCACCTGAGGTGGATGGATAGAGGACCCATCCTACTATTTCCATTCAGCCAGCTCAGAAGCTGCATAAACTAGGAGCTGACATTGTTTGCAGAGATTATCCAGAGAACCAGCCTTTCTGCCTCCATCTGTGTACATATATGGAAGCATTGAAAACATAAAGATATGTATGTGTAATTATGGAGGAAGACAAGATGACAATACATATAAGGAAGTCTGAGTGCATGTTGGATGCAAGAAAAATAAACCCTACATGTGTATAAATAGCAGAGGAAGATTAATATGGATAAAACTTGGTCTTTGCACTTTTATTCTTACCCAACTAGGAGAGACAGGCTCATGTTTGAAATGGAGATGGATTTAATGCTTTTGTTTTGTTTGTTTGTTTGGGGTTGTTTTGTTTGCATGTTTAGGTCAAGTACCACCTCATTCTTGTCCTTTTTCTTGTCTTGCATTGAGTGTAAAGACATACTCTCCATCTGAGATGTGCTCATGTAAGACAGACCATGAACCACGAGATTTCAGACTGGGAGAAGTGCTCACTTTTTGTATGAGGTGCAACATTACAACTTTTCTCTGATAGAGATCCTGACATCTGTTTCACAAGTTCACCACATGGGAAAGTCTTCTGCCACGGGGAAGAGGAATTTACCACAACATGAAGGTAGGAGCTGAGTGATAAAGAAGTAATTTCAAACTCCTTTAACTTCTTGCCTGATCTCAGCCATGCACAGCTGCACTAGTCCATGTTTTCAGCTGTTCAGACACTTTTGTAAAGTGCAGGCCCTCACACTGAAAACTGCCAGTGTTTCAACTCTATAAGTTCAAATGTCATGAATTTGACTACAGATAAAACTGAAAAGCTTGGACTAGAAATAATGAGAAAATGTCTTCACTGTTCATTATTGCCTTGCAGTTTTTGCACATTCAGAGCACATTTTTACCATCTTTCCCAACTGGACTTGAAACAGGGTTAGATACTTTGTAGGTCTTTTATTTTTTTTCAACTAAAAAAATATAGCCACTCTTTTGAGGACCTGCAGTTAAAAAAAAAAAAATAAAAAATATCCCCAAGTCACAAAACTTAAAATGAAATAACAAAAATGAGCAATAGTGGACCATACAACATAAAAGCTGTCCAAGTTCAAAAAGATCCCTTTTCAAATGTCTAGAAAGAGAAGAATGGAAGAACAAGTGCAAGGGTGCCAATAATGAGAAAGCATAGTTACTAAGAAGGAGAGAGAAACAAGTTTGAGTTAACTAAGGACAAATCCTGATTTTAGTAATTCTGAGTACTCTGCAGGTAACTCATCCCTGCTTCACCCTTGAATGAATCAGATCTAAATTGCTCATCCTCTCCCATATCTGCCTGTCAAAGCCAGGTTCTTCAACTGCAGCTGCTGCTCGGTGATTCTCCCCCATGGTATCCTCCAAGCTGTGCCTCTCCATTGTTTTTGCAGAACTTCATTTTTTTCCACTCTCTTGTATGTGATCGGATGATCCTGATCCCTCATATTGGAGGGCCAAGCAGACAAGGAACCTGTTATTAATGTTGATATTTAAGGGATACACAAATAACATGATGTGTATTTCTCTTAATCTCCATATATTTGAATACCTATACAATATTTTCATACACACACCAAAAAATGCACCCAGCAATCTATCTAGCTCTAGGTACTTCTACCTGTTGCAATGATAGGAGGTTCAAAAAAATAATATAAAAAACCAGCCATGTGAGCAATATTTAGCAGCAAACATACATGTAAATCTAGGGTCATTATATCTTTAATGGAAACAGCAGTATAGAAGGAGAGCTATGTCCAGCACCAAGTATGATAATTTATACAAGTAACAACACTTTTGAAGATGGTGTTATTCTCATTCTTTCTTATAAAAGAGAAAATAATAAAAAAATTAGGAGAGTGGACTAAAATATTAGTCTTCAGCAGTTCACTCCTTTTTTTCTCCTTTTAGGGTGTGGTATGAAAAATGTAATACTTTGAGAAACATTTAAAACCAAAAATCTCAGTATGTTGCCTTTGGTCAGATGAATCTCTATTGACATGCCCATGCATTACATTTATAAGCTTTGCAAAACGTTTCTGTTTCTTAAAAAATTAGATTTCTTTTTTGCTTTATAAAACAACATGAAGACATTGTGGTTTTAATCAGTTCTTCTGTTTCAAAAATACTGTAGCAGACAAAATGTAAATGCACAAAATCAAGTTACTTGTAGGTATATTTATCTATGTATATATATTGTTAGTGAAATACATTTTAAAAGTATGTTTACTTGTTTTATAATATTATATAAAGACAACTTGTATGTACAGAGGAAATGATATATAATTCCATTCTAAATCTGAAGGAATTAAATACGGTTCCAATAATTATGTAACAATTGCTTGCATTCTAATTTTGCTCCTAAGGACCTTTATTTTTAAATTAAGCTATTTTTTATTAAATCTAGTAGCTGTGGGGAAGCCAAGTCGCAGAAAGCTAAAGCTGTGCCAAATCTAAAAAGAGAGGAAGGGGAAAGACACACAGGCTCATCAGTCTCAAATTTAGCCTAGGCAAAACAATGAAACAGCTGGTATGGGGCTTGACTAATAATATTCAGATGGATACAAATAACAAAGCACTGGAATGTTATAAACTTTGGGTAAATAAAGGTACCCAATTTTCCCTTTGAATTCTACTTTATTCTACAGAGGCACTTCTTTAAGTGCCATAAATAGCTCACAGAAAATAGATGGGATGTGTTGTGTCTGTTGGGGCCACACAGTAGTCTAGAGGTCTTGGTTCTTGTCACTTTCACAGCCCCGTGTTTTTAGTCATGTCTTATATGAGCAAAACAAAACAAAACCAAACAACCCCATACAATTATTACCAATCCATATGGAGGAAACTGAAAGATTGATAAAGTTATAAATAATGAATGAGATGAAGAGTTATGTGGTTCTTTTAGTAAGTAGGTCATAAGTAAAGGCTTTTTACTCGGAGATGGAGAGTTCTGAATGCAAGAAGAGAGAGTGAAAGCTGCACTCCTCTGAAGGGACTCTCCCTTCGAAGCAGTGACTTTGAGAGGCTCAAGGATGCATATTTTCCCCTGCTTCATGCCAGCCATTCCCTCCAGCTCCTCTCGAAGAGGATTTCTGGTAGTTCCCTCTTCCCAGAGGCTAAATGGCCTTACTGCAGCAGGTATAGCTATAACATGGTCCAGTGATGAAAACAGTATCTAAAATATAGCAAATAGGAAGTAGGCTCTCAATTTTAAACCAAAGTGTGACTAATACTTGCAATTACACTTCAGTGTTGTGATGGGTTCTCTGTAAACTTGAAATTAAGATTGCTTGTAATTGAAATGCTGAATTTGGTCAAAGAATTCCTAGGGGTCTAGGCTGTGTAAGAAGTCAGATTACCTTGCCACAGTAGTACTTCTTCACCTTATAAATGTAAATGATAATACTCTCTACGTTTTCTTGAAGCCCAGTATCTGGGAAATATGATTGCATTTTCAGATTCCCTTTAAAAAATAACTTGCAAAAAATTGTATAAAATTAGAATAAAGGTTAAGAAAGCAGAAGACAAATGGAGATAGCTTTATACTTCCTATTTTTAAAGAAATCTTGTAACTTCTGAGCCAATCTTAATTTTTATTTCTGTGCCTTTCTTGACAGATCACAGACAGTTCCAGTTTTCTACTTCTATGCTGGCTCCCCCAGGCAGCAGTACTGATGTGTTTCTGCAAAGAATGTGTCAGATTTAGCTATGTGAAGGCAAAACTCTGATTTTCAGTGCAATAGTCTGTTTCTTCAGTTCTTATTAAAGAACAAATGTATGAAATTATCAGGCCTCATCTTACTTTGCAGCTTGCCTAATGGTATCAGGCCATTCTCTCCCTACATTTTCCTACTACATTGGGGGATTGCCGTAAGACTTTGTTGCATAGTTACTGAACCCTATGAAATTTTTTCATGGAGTCACTTAGCAAAAGAATGAGGAGTTCTGGGGTGAGCTCTGGGCCGGTCCTTAGATACTTTTTGACATCATAAATATCCTTCATGTCTTTAGTTTTAGTCTCCATCTAAGTATTATATTCTTGAAAGAATAGAAATGAATCCAATTATTGATACTATAACTATAGCAAGAAAATTTAAAACAGAAGTTAAATGTTCTGTCAGAAGACTCCTCGCTTAAAGAGAAGTCTTAGTTATAACATCAGCAAAACTGGAAATCACTCTAATTTTCCCACTATTTGTTGTCTGTCATTGTCTGAATTTCTTGTGTTGTAGAAGCTGAAACATTTCTTCTCCTAGTAAAGTAGTGTCTAGTCTTTTAAAGGCTATAAAAGCGAATGGCCTGTCATTGGAGCAGCTGTTTGTTATTGCCCCTCTCTTTAACAATTAGAATTAAATTAAATTTCTCAGAGAGAGTCAGCTCAGAAGCAGTCCTGGTGTTTCTCTTGCCTTCTTTCAGCTTCTTTTTCCCCCTCAAAATGTAACAGGTAGGTGACTAATAGAAGAACACAGCCTTTGTGCTATATGTGTAAGGCCATTAATTTGAGTCCCAGAGATGGATGGCTTTCCAATCCACTCTCCTTTGTTGCACTGCATCTGTGATTACCCTGGAGAATAAAAAGAATGAAAAAGTGGCTCCCTAGCCTCTCTTCTTTATTACTCCAGGCAAAGAGTATCATTATCAGCCTTGGAGTTGATATAAGAAGAGCCCTCAGGTTAGTGAAAGTACAAGTAGTGAAATGGTAGCTAAGATTCCTTTTGAGCCCTGCCTTCCCACATGAACCTGGGTAGTTTACTTCCAATCACTTTCTTGGTCTAGCAGTCAACCAGGATTCAACAACCTGGAGTATATAAATTCTTAATAATAATCAAACCTGTGCTTTCTATAATAATAATAATAATAATAAAAAGCCCTAATATTTTCTGTTTTCCTTCTGTAACTCAGCACATTACCCCGCTTCACCCTCCTCCTTACAAGCCTTCTGTTCTTCTAAATTTGCAATAAAAAATCATTCCACACCCTTGATAGATTATACTCTCTTCACATCCCCACCCTTCCCTTTTGCTGTCTGTTACGTTCTCCACCTGTATCCCAAGTATGGGGAAGGAAAATATGAGCTGTAACCCTGGGAATATTTTTTAATGGATATTCAAACTCGTCAGGAATGTTTCTGTAGCAAAATTACAGTTTTCATCATATATTTCAGCCATCACACTGAGTGAGAGAAATTTGTCCACCTCTGCTGCATCCTATTTAACAACAATTTTTTTTAAATGGTGTCTGTCCAAGTGGTTTACAATTGCTTGGTTAATGTGGCTGGAATTCAGACTTAATATTCTGTACTTGCAAAAGCATCACAGATTAGAATTATGGGAAGAATATCAGAAAAATGTAAGACCTTTTTGGAGTTGCAAGATGGGACCTGAGGCAGACAGCAGGGAAAAGGAGCTTTGAAGGTTGGGCATAATACTGGGAGTAGTAGGAACATTGCTGATATTGAAGAAATGTCACATTGATTGTAGATTAGGGAATCAGTTTTTCAGTCATTCCTTTAGCATGCTTTTTTGATCAATATGGCAGTCTCTGTATAATGTATGTAAGAGTCTACATGGAATAAGCAGTATTCATGCAGTAACTGAAGCAATAAATTCAAGTTTCATGTTTGGTGGTTTTGGGATTGTTTTTATTCGGTATGAGTACAAAACACAAAAAAAAAAGAGCAAGGGGTTAAATCTCATTATTCTTCTTTCTTTGAAATAATTATATTTTATAGTTTTGTCTGTTGTTTACTGAAACGTGGAAAACTTCTTGGTTCCCTTAGAAGAGTCCTGGGTATTTAGAAATTTTCTGCTTAATTGTATGCTGATGGAGATGGTAAAAGACTTCTTTAAAATTTTTATTCTTTTTTATCACAGCCTTAAATAAGCACAATGTCTACCAAAATCAGAACAAGAGTCTAGAATATGATTTCACTGACACCAAACAGTATTTTGGAACAATAGGAAACAGAAAAAAAAGTGCTCCAATTCACTGTCCTGTGATTTTAGTATGGGACTTGATGGGTCAACAGAACAGTTTCCAGGGGATAGTAATTTGTCTTGAACCAAAATGCAATTTTTCCTTTGTTTTGCAGAAAGAAAATTCACCCCTGCCCCTGATTTCTCAGTGAGATCCCAAATCCCTTTTATTTACTTTTGAACTGATGTAAGAATTTTAGCTGAATTTTTAAAAGTTAAAACAGTTTATAAACGAAAACTCCAATTTTGAAGCAAAAAGTAGAAGTTTCACTCCAAGAGGTATGAGAATTAATAATGGAAACCTGTCATCATCCTTGGTTGTCTACTGAATTCAACCGATTTTCTGTTCCAGAACTATAACCTTGAGAGGTTTCCTATTTGTCACTGAAATATTACCATTTCCACCTTAAATATCCAAGGGAGCATTAACCACCAACTATTAGGAAATTAGTAATTAAAACCCTCAGCTGAACTAAGAAATACCTAAGTCACAACAGTCCTTATCTGAGCCTTTCCACTTCATGGGAACTGCCATCAACAGCCTCAGTGGAAAGGAATAGAATCCTGAATTATTCCTTCCATCTTTGGCTGAACAGCTTCGTTGAAAGTGCTTATTCTGCAGTCATGTCTTAGAGGCAGAGGGGAGCCAGGATTTAGAGACTGGGACCTTCCAAGAGTATTATACACTGTGTTTGCTTTTGCCTGTAATTATTTTTTTCCCTGCATACTCCTGCATCTTTTATTTTCCTTTTTAATGAACCTATCAATTAGGCAGATGAAGCAAAAATAGCATAATAGAAATAGCGAAGTTTTCAAATTCTTTAGTAAAGAATATACTTCCTTAGGGACTTTTCATAAAACCTTTCTCATTTTCAGGAACAGGAAGATTATTAACTGTTTCTTGCCTCCATGTAAGTTTTTCCATGCGCAAGAGCCAGAGTAGTAAACTCACTGAATCACAGCTGGCCAAGGATAAATATTTTAATGTCCTGACCTGTGATGGCTCTGTTCTTGTGACTGACAGCTCCATGGTAACTGTGGCCAGCAAAATATGAGTGCATGTCCTTTTCTTCTGTGTGTCTTCGTAGAAGTGCATGGAGATAAAACAGAACTGAGTAGGAATGACATAGTGATCTACTGAATATTAAAACTAATTTGAAAATCTGTGGGGAAATCTGGATCTAAGTAAAGGTATTTAGAACAGTTCCTCTGTGACATAATGGAGCCAGGATTTCATCTTGCAGAAGGCAGAGGAGACTATTTCCTTGCTATAAAGGTTTTATTTTAGTCTATAAATTGAACTGTAAAGGCACACATTTTCCCTTCAATTCTAAAGCAGCATCCAAATACTATAGAAAAATATTTTTTTTTTTCACTTTTATTTTCTGCTTTTATCTTCTCAGACTCGGCAATGCTGAACACAGAAATCAAATATAAAGAAACTGGACATTTTGAAAATGACTAGAGAATATAGAAATATTAACAGTGTAATTTTCTCCTTTTTTTTTTTTTTTTTTTTTTTTTTTTTTNTGTACTTATTACAAGGCCTTACAGCATTGCTATTGTCATCAGGGCCCAGATCTTCTGCACAGCCCACACTATTCCATTTTATACAGGATGTTCTTCACTTGAAGAAAATTTTCTGTTAAACTAATTTTGTTCTTTGGCTGAATTCCTATGTAAGTCACATTTTCTGATTGACTCCTTAAGACCGAGATTAAGGAATATGACCCACTGCAAGCAGCATCAAGTACTCATAAGTTTATTGAGATCCATAGGGGTTTTATCAGTTTTGGCCACCATATTGTCATAATAAAGCCACAAATAGCTGAGTACACCAAAAATGAACTGTAGGCCATGTGAAATTATCTACTTGTGTACATAATTAGGGCCTTAATTGGGGCCTTAATCAAGGCTCTCATACTTGGTTACTGTTCCCAAAACTTTTAGATGTGTTGCAGTAAAGATAATTGAACTGGTTTTATCCTTACACATTTTATACCTTTCAGAGAAAAGAAAGATCAGGATGCCGTTCACAACTGGAAGGTTTTGAATCACTGAAGCTGAAGATACAGCTGAAGATTTTCTTGATTCAGAGTTCCTGGTTCCATATCATCTACTAGGTTCAACGTTTACCAGTCTGAATTAAAGAAAACACTATTAAAAATTTCTACTAAAATATTGGTTAATGTGGCAGAGGTTTGGATAACTGAGACTTCTTAGAAGGCAGGTGTTTGTTTCAGGTCAGAGAATATTTTCTAGTGACAGCAAAAGCTTATTATATCTTGCCTGATATTAAATAAATAAATTTATTTCAGAATGTACAAATATAAAAATAGGAGACTAGAATTTGATCTCCTTTGCAGAGTATAATCATTCATAGATGTACAGCATGCTGGTCTGGCATGCAGCAAACTAGAATCAATGTACATATATTTGATTGAATTTACCTGGCAAAAGGGAAGTTTCCTCAATGTCTTTTGACTTTATGTTAATTCAAATATGTCTTTTAGATATAATGCAATGCCTCAAGTTGCAAATGTAAAATATGTAAATATATATATTTCTATGGATGTATGCCTGCTTCTAAATGTCCAAAATAAATATTTTATACTACAGCCACTTTTGTTAATGTTAAAATTGGTTATTCATAGATTTAGTCATTGAAACATGTTGGGTTTTTTTTGTTTGTTTGTTTGGGGTTTTTTTGTGATGAATTAGTGGGCTTTTTTTCTTTTTTTGTTATTTTAAAGAAGACTGTATTTTGACAGATTATAGGAAAGTGTCAGTCTCTTCTTCCAAGTAACTGGTGGTGGCACAAGAGGAAATGGCCTCAAGTTTGTACGGGGGAGGTTTGGATGAGATCTTAGGAAAAAATTTCTTCACAGAAAGGGTTGCAAACATTGGAAAAGGCTTCCCATGGAAGTGGTTGAATTGGTGTCTCAGAGGTATTTAAAAGCTGTGTAGATGTGACACTGAGGAAAAGGGCTTAGTGGTGGACTTGGCAGGGCTGAGTTAATGGTCGGACTGAATGATCTATTCCGACCTAAATGATTCTATGATTAAAACAGATATTTCTTACGTGTTAAGTGAACAGTTCTGTTAAAGAACTTACTTGTAAAATAAATATTAACAGTGAAGTTAATTAGTTTTTCGGTGCTTAAGCTGAAAAGGAGTGTCTAGCTTTTAGATGAACAAAGCAATAGTTTCTTTCTTTGAAGCTGACCGAATCACTTCTTTTTCTGAACATACTGAACAGGTTAAACTATTTGTTTCCATGGTAACAAAGGTTAATTAGAAGATCTTTTAAAGTCATCACATTAAGTGCATATAACAAGCAAAACTGAAAAAACCCAGGAGTGAAAAATTATTCAAAAGTAAGTGACATTAAAACTTGATCCACCTTTATCAAAAACTACCATTTTGTGGAACCAATTTAAAATTAAATTCCCTTGTCTTTTTAAAATTTTAATAAACTCTGGCGATACACATATTTCAGGAACATATATAGTTCTCATCTGCAACTGCATCAATTTTCTTGATGTATTCTTAACATATTAATACTCAGGAATTCTATATAATTGTGCATCTCTTTTGGTCCATGATATGTCAAGTATGTACTTTTCTGGGTAGGGGTTGCACACAGTCAAACGAGTATTTTAGGATGCAAGATCTGTTAGGGATTTCTCTTTTCAGGCTGCTCTGGAAGTTCTATAATTTTACAGTGTCTTATAGCTTTTCTGTAGAAAAACCTTCAATCTGCAATTGGGCTTAACAGACCTTCAAAAAGAAAGAAATTACAGAGATCAGAAAACATTGCTTTCCTGGTCCCCTGTAAAAACTGGGTTTTAAATTTTGCTGACTTACACTGCTTTTAAAGAGTGTCTGTCACCCCTTTTTACAACTGCCATTTAGACAGATTTTGTCATTGTACTAGAATGACAGCTGAACACAAATGATTTGTCTGAAGAGCTCTCTAGTCCACCTTCAGAAAAATTAGTGAAAACCCCCCCCCATAACATCTGCAGTAAAAAAACCACTCTTTTAAAGGGGCATTAGCAGAGGTGATGGAGAAGAATATTTCCTTTCTCCAAATTAACATGCTGCCTGAACATATGCATTCAGATTCCTTGACTGCTAGGTGAAGAACACCCGAGTGGGAAGAACTGTTTTTTCTCCCATGCCGCAGACCGAGAAGATTTCTACAAAGAAACCACGCAGTCCAGCATTGTGTAAGGGCAGATATGCTGCAAGGAGAAAGTCTGAACTCAAGTAACACTTAAGGACTGTTACCAATACCATAAAATCCTAGAATCACAGAATATCTTAAGTTGGGACCCGCAAGGGTCCAACTCCTGGCCCTGCACAGGACACCCCCAGAGCCACACCATGTGCCCAAGAGCATTGTCCAAATGCTCCTTGAACTCTGTCAGGCTTGGTGCTGTGACCACTTCCCTGGGGAGCCTGTTCCAGTGCCCAACCACCCTCTGGGTGAAGAACCTTTCTCTAATATCCACCCTAACCCTCCTCTGACACAGCTTCAGGCCATTCCCTCAGGTCTTGTCACTGGGCACCAGAAAGAAGAGATCAGTACTTGCCCCTCCACTTCCCCTTGTAAGGATATTGAAGACTGCAATGAGGTCACCCCTTAGTATCCCCTTCTCCAGGCTGAAAAAAAAGACATTAGGACTTCTTGTAAGGCTTCCCCTCCAGACCTCTCTCCGTCCTCCTGGCCCTCCTTTGGATAACATTTTAATTGCTTAATGTCTTTTTTTAAATTGTGGTTTAAGAAGTTACTTTGCTAATATTTGGAATGTTTTTCATATCCTACACTCCTGGGAAATACCAGCTAACACATTAAATCTTAGTAAGAGTGATTTTAATTGCCTGGATTGAAAACAGTAATTTAAAAGTGCATCAACTAGCTCTTGCTTTGCTCAGTTGCTATGCATGTCTGTAACCCTGTGGAATGCAAGCCACTCTACATTACACCACCAATCTCACTGCACTTCAGTTTAAGATGCAAAAAAATGGATGATGTTTTCATATAAACCTCTGTGAGGTGTAGAAACATTGTCACTGAGGTATTAAAGCAGCAAGTTGATAGATATGCTATTTCTTTTCTGAGTAGATGCTTCCTGGTTAAACAGAAGTTTTGGTATACTGTGCATCATCATTCTTGTCACAATCCTTTCTGACTCCATAAATAATCTTTTTTTTTGTGCTCTTGCTCATGTTAGGAGGTGAGCAGTTCAAACTCTCCAGTGCAGTCATGCAGAACTCAAAACTGTTTCTAGAGCAGAGAGCTGGGCCACATAAAAGTGCACATACGTGACACGTATGCCAGCTGTCCCTGGGGAGATGCTGGCAGGGGGAGCTGCACGGGCTCCGTGAGGAGAGGCAGGCTGGTTCCAGCTGGCTCCAGCAGACCCATCTCAGGAGATAACTGGGCCAAGTGTGGGGTTCCCCTGTGAAAACATATTTAAGAAAGGGAAAAAAGCGAGAAGAGCAGAGGAGTGAGGGGGGGAAAGTGGGAATTGGCAGTGTGAGCACCAAGGAGAGAGCGGGATGTGGGGGAGGAGGTGCTCCAGGTGCTGGAACAGGTGCTGCCTGGCAGCCCATGGAGAGGCCACAGTGAAGCAGAAATTCATGCTGCAGCCATTGTTAAGGACACACGCTGCAGCAGTTCCTGGTGGACTACAGGAATATGGGAAGGATGAGCAGAGTCCACGGTTACTCAGTGACCATAACTCCCATTCCTCACCCCCTACACCATGTGGGGTTGGGAATGTTAGGGGAGTCAGGAGTGAAGTCGAAGCTGGGAAAGGGGAAGAGGTAGTTTTAATTTTTGCCTCAGTTTCTTACCACCAAAATCTATTTTAATTGTCAATATAGTAAATTAATTTTCTCTAAGCCAAGTCTATTTTGCCCATGACAGTAACCATTCAGCAACCTCCCTGGCTTTATCTCAAGCAACAACCATTTTTTATCCACTGTTCTCACTGTCCCTCAATGGGACAAGCAGAGAGTGAACACTGTGGTGGGACTGTGGCCCTTAGCCAAAGTTAACGCACCACAACCATGAATGTAGCTCCTTGCTTCTAAACCTTGTTCAGGACTACTGTGGCCAGACTGTGGGCCTTGCAAAAATAAAATAAATCTCATACAGTGCAGTTCTTTTTACACCCTGACTGGGCTGGCCCTGTCACCAGCCCCTGGTGACACAGCCCTCGCCCACACTCTGCCTGCTGTGACAGAGCTGCTATCATAACAGGGTGAGAGTGCTGCCAGCCCAGCCCTCGGCTTCCCAAGAAAAACTTTTGTTGTTCTTCAGATTTGCTTGAATGCAGAGAAGCAAATGATAACTCAGGCATATGAGGACAGTGACCAACATGGACAGTCTGTGGTTACTCCTGTCTGTGTGGGGACAGCTTGACACCCAGGGCTGTGGCCACGTCTCAGACCCTCATCACCCCCAGCCCACCCCACCTCCCCTGGGCCTCGCTGTCAGCGCTGGAGCGGAGGGAGGTGGAGCCCAGCATGAGGGTGCAGACAAATAAATATGGTGTCTAAACACTGGGGAGCTGTTCGAGTGTTTGACATACTGACCCAGTGCCTCTCTGGCTGTCTGAAAGCTCAGTATCCTGTGATCCTAATATTCTCTAATACCCTCACGTGTAGTTTGTAAAAGGATACATGAACACTCGCTGAGAATACTAATCAAGTGCAGTATGCTGGAGAAATTGTTTCTAGGCTTTTAGTGAGGATTAAGTATATGTTTAAGAAGTAGTCCAATACTTCTAAATGAGAAATTAAGAAAATCCTAATTGCAACCATGTGAAATTCACATGGTAATCCACTTCAAACAGGAATCTGCAAAGCAGAATGCATTCAAAATTTCCTAATTATTTGTTGTTTTTATTAATGAGGCTTAAGCTTGGAATTCTTGGATGAAAAAGCATTCTAAAGTATTCTAACATTCTAATATTCTTATTAAACTTTTCATGAAAATTCATACTCTTATCCTACAACGTTATAAAAATCTCTCTGAGTGGTGCAATACACATACATAATTTTTTTAATCTGTTCTAGGAATATAGATTAATTACACAAGTTCACAACTACCATTCACATTGTTCATTTACAGACATTTAAGACTGGGGAGTCATGATCAATGCAACACCATACAATCACTAGTCTTGGCTCCGCTTTTACAAATCTGCTGGCTCACACTATGACTATGTGCCTTGTAACCTGATTTCAGCTGCATTATGTGTATTGGGGGAAGGGAAGTCTAATTCTGTATCACTGAGACTCATCTCACTCATCTCATGAAAATGCAACACCAGCAGTGTGCACTGGTTTCTGAGAAATGTTCTCAGTCCCACGATTTCAATGTAACTTTAAACTCCTTACATAGCAAACAGAATACATTAGTGTTCTGGGTAAATTTTGGGAGACTCCAAGGTTTTCTGTTACCTTTAGTGGGGTGTTAACTGCTGGCTAAAATGTTTGCCCATCATTAATACAACTACTGCATAAAGACCTCGACAAATTAGAGATGGACAATTACCACGAACTTATGAAGTTTAACAAGGGGAAATGCCAGAACCTGCCCCTGGGATGGGGCAACCCTGGATGTGTTTATAGACCAGGGAAGGTTTAGATTGGATATGAGGAAAATTTTCTTCACCCAGAGGGTGGTTAGGCACTGGAACAGGTCCCCCCACAGAAATGGTCACGGGACCATGCCTAACAAAGGTCAGGAAACCTCAGGACAACACTGGCAAACACGTGTTGTGACTGTTGGGGATGTGCTGTGCAGGGCTAAGAGCTGGAAGTGATGATCCTGATAAGTCCATTCCAATTCAGCTTATTCTATTATTCTACTGAAGGCAATATTATGTCTCAGCTTTTACTAGCATTATTTATAGGAAAATTAAATATTGTTGCTTTAGTTACAAGGTAACCAGTAATTTAATTTGGAAAAAGATTAATAAATATTTCTGAAATTATTTAAGTGCTTGCATCTGCAGTGTGTTTCCATCCTATTTGAAATAGAGAAGAGGTACAGAAAACTTCAGATTTCCAGTTTCTAGACGGTCACTGAAGTTTAAATTAAGATGGCATCAGTAGGCCATCTGTCATGGCTTCTTATGTATAACACATGACACCCCATTGCATTTTATTTAATTACCCCTTTATTAAGCATAATAAATTATGATTTATTTACATCTTGTCTTTTAGTAAGTGCTTTGGTCTCTTTGGAATAGACCCTTTATTTCAATTACTCTGCTACAGACCAAAACATCTATCTGAGAAGCAGTTTAATCAATTTAACTGAAACTGTTGAACACCCTCTTTCATGATTATGTTCCTTTCTAGTCTCCAGATAGTCTCTGCTATTATTCCATGCTCCATCTGAAATTCAGATAAATAACTAACTGCATTTTTCCATCTTTTAGGAAAACAATGCTCACACATTGAACTTTTCTTGTTACTTTTGTCTGTATGGCAGACAGAAATAAAACTTTTTCTGCTCATTCCTCATTACAGAAGTATTAATTTGAGCACTGATACAAAGAATTCCAGCCTTTACTCAAAGAGAGCATTTTATTTCTTGAGACTACATCACAATCTTTCAATGGTACTGATGCAAATAGTACAGATAGAAAGACCACCTATATTGCTAGTGAAATCAGCACCTAGCTAGCATTGCATCTTTCCCTTTCCTATCAATCCTAGAATGTAGAAAAGCATCTTACCTACTGAGTTGTTCCTGGGGAGGAGAAAAAATAATTGATGTTCATGAGTACTTGCTAATCAAATATTTATTAATCTGCATGGGATAACAACTAAATTGAAAGCCATGATTTTAGGTTTGCATTAATTCATTAATTCAGGTTTTTACTGAACTATAGCTTGATGAGTGCACTGATTATTTATGTCCATATTCATTAGTATTCTTTCTTGTGCAGTGTGAGAAGCAGGCAACTGAATTATAATATAATACATACGACATATTTATACCCACATTTTCCTTGCTTAAAATAGTTTTGCCAGATGATTTCTTTGCTTCTGCACCAGCCTCAGATATAGTACTCAAATCTTAGTAGCAGAGTTACTTTAACATCTGTAATATAAACACATAACACAAAAATTCCTTATTGTGCTTTTTGAAAATAATGCAGGTATTTGTCCCAGAAGAGAGATTTCTGCAAAGAAGCCCAGCTCAATATATACAAGCATGGAATGAGTTGTTCAACCTGGAGAAGAGAAAGCTCTGGAGAATCCTTAGGTGGCCTTTCATTATTTAAAGGGGGCTATAAGAAAGGTCATAGAACCAGAAAATGGTTAATGTTGGAAGAGATCTTAAACATTATCTAATTCCATATAAAGGGATAAAAAGCATGCAAATGGTGAAAAGTAGAAACTGCTCATTGCTCTCAGTTTGATTTATCTTTACAAATTGACAGGCTAATTATTTGCACATATTTCAGTCAAAATATACATATTTGAAAATAAAGTTATTTTTGAAGTCCACATTTGAATAGTAGCATAATAAGACACAAAAAAAATAGAAAGAAAAAAGAAATTCATTTAACATGTGTATAGTCATTAAAAAGAAAGGATGAGTCGCATAACTCATAAGTCAAGGTTTTCCTGTGGTCTTTTCACAGTATGATAATAACAATAATTGTAGAAAACACAAATGTAACAGAATTTAAGAACACAGAAATTTGCCTCTCAGAAAAAGCATATATCACCTATGCTTCCCATGTTTCTCATCCTTTTTGATACCCCAGATCTTCTTTGTACTTCAGTACTTTTTTCCTTTGCAGCCAAACTTACTGAAATTATTAGCAGTTAGGCAAAGGTCAGTTCCCAGACTGTGAACCATGACATCTGATTGAAGTTGTGTGGACTTAGTATTTAAATTAATTAAATCATTTTGATATCTAAAATGGCTAAATAGGTTCTTCAGATGCATCCTGCTCTCAAATCTGGTATTAGTAGGGCTCTCATAGCACAATGAGTACATTAGGTCTTACAGATACATCAGGTGGTGGTAAAGCACTCAATGTGTCATGCTCTCCTCAGTATTCCTTGGAGGACTTTTATGTTGTGAGCATATGAAACCATAAAAATAACAAAGAAGGCCCTGCTCTCATGTTTTGCTGTAACTACTAGGTCAACATAACTATGCCCTCTCACCCAAATCCACAGTCTCATACTCTAAACTCTGTATTTTTTTTTTCTAAACACAACTTCCATAAAGCTAGGAAATACTATTCCATTTTATATAGAAATCAGTAGAGAATAGGCACATTAAATGGCATGAAAAGGCAACATAGGACACCACAGATGAACCAAACCTAGAATGTTTCCACTGGTGAGACCGCTGCCTTGTTCTTTTGTAAAAATCTTCTCTTGCTTCTTTTTCCATGCAGGTTTTAAGCACAGTTATCTATCACACATAAATGTGTAAATGGCTGTAAAGCCACACCTGTGATTCTGAGAGTTCAGGTTTTTAATGGTACCCACTCTTGGATGGGAGTAGCCTGCTGCAGTCACCTTATCCATTTGCTGCATCTGACCTGGCTCATATTTTATACAAATTGCAAGTGATGTAGGAGGGCTGCAGGAACATATGGTTAATTATTTTTGCCAGGCACCCTTTATCTTTTCTCATAGAATGACTATTCTTCACCTACAGAAGGAACAGAAGGACTCTTATTACTGTGTTTTGTCATATGTGGCATTCATCAGTTCTGCATTTTATTTTCCACCCAATACATTTGTGGATTCTTAAAAATTCTGCAAGAATTCCACTTCTACTTATTTGAATTACAGAACCTGCACTTCTATGGCTGAAAGAAATTCAGAGGTGGTACCATCTTTATATATCCCTGGCACAACAGCATTGAGTCTGCCACTCTGCAACCAGAGGTGATTCATTAGACATATCTAATGCATGACACAGCCTCCCAAATGGCCTAGACAGGACTAGGACATGTAAGTAGGATTAGGAAGAAGTAGCCCGAAATTCCTCAAACTGGAATTTCAACTTCTAATAGTCTGGGATTAAAACTACCGTTGAATTCTTCCTTACTAATATTCCTTGTTTAATTTCTGTTACTTATTTGCTACTTTTTTCTACACTGATTAAAAATTATGTGCATTAGTTCTACACACTGCTAAAGACCTATGATTCCATTAACTATATCATGCACCCAAGGGGAAAAGGCACAAATTTCCACCAAAATATTGGAACCTTGTGTTCAGTCCTCTCAGACAACCTCATTAATATAGCGGATATTTCTCTTTGGAGAATCTGTGCCATCCCCTTTCTTTCTTGGCCCAACTATTTTTAAATTTTTCACATTGGAATGCAGTCAACAAATGCAGACTACATTTACTATCTTACTTAGAACATATATGCTGGTTGGAAATTTTTCATTATTATAATTTATTACAGAAATGGCTTATGGAAAAAAACCCACAACAAAACCTTTAAATTACTTTCTATCACCTTGTTGATTTAGAATATTTTGAAATATTTTGTGTTATTGTCTTCAAATAGAAAATTACACTGAATTTTTCCATCAACCTATTGCCTTTTCAAAATATTATGTTTGGATACCTGTTCTTTCAGAGAAGGGTGAGGGGAATACAACCATCAAGATGGTTTCTAGGACACATATAGTCAGGCAGCCATACAGATCGAATGCTTTGGGGCATTATTACAAAAACATAGTTTTTCACAGAATTTAACAGAAAATGAAACTAAGTGAAGTCAGCTAATTAAAACAAATGAATTTTTCCTCATTTTCTATTTGGAAATGCCAAAACATGTAGTTTCAACTTTTTCTAAATCTCCACCCATTCTGGATCAATTAATCTAGAATTTTTAAAAGAAATTTATTAAAGGACAAAAAAGGTCAATTCATATTATTTCATTAAAAATATTAAATCATTAATAAATTATTCAGGATTATATTTTCTCCTTTTTGCCACTGTTATGTCTGAATCTCTTTTAAAATTTCATCTTAAAACTTACAGATTCTTCCTTTGTAACCCTTGCAGTATAAAGATACTATCAACAGCGTTTCATTTCTTACACTGATTGAGGCAGGAGTCCTCTGTGATTGATAGTTCAATTATTTGAAAATGGGGAAAATGATAGCACTGGAGTTCATCTTAATTCAGGTAATTCTGACTTTTGTATTAAGAAAAAAAATAAAGAGCTACTCTAGCTGAGTTCTGTTCTCTCTTCCTCATTCACCATGGAAGTTTGAGATAAGATATACTGATAATAACTCTGTTGAAGTTACCTATTGAGTCCAGATGTTGCCAAGTCGTTCTAGTCTTTCCTGAATACTGGCAAACCTCAGAAGTGTTTGGCAGGGACGTGAAACAACTTTGAAATTGCAGAATGACTTCAAAGCAGTGATGGAGGAGGTATCTGTGCATCATAATACAGATGCCATATGACACTTTCTAGAGTTTTATGATACCTATTATACTGCCTCTCTCTTTTTTGTGATTTAAGAAAGTTTTTTTTTTACAATTTCTGTTCTTAAATGTTTTACACAAACTCAAATTTAAAGTGTCTTCTTAGATGGATTGTGGTTCTTTAATTGAGATATTACACCTTCCTAGGAGATTATTCCAAAGTGATGGAATCTACCTCACAAAATCCTTCCTCCTGCAGCTTGGACTCTTTTGAGGGCTTCTTTGTTTAAGTCTTTAGAGGCCAATTTAATGGGTAAGACTTTTTGTTGGAGAATATCCAAAAAGCAAAAAACAAAAAAATTCACCACTCATATAGCATAAAAATGATGAGACTTTAAGGTTGCTTCTCAACCTTAGGAAAAGATCTGTTTATTTGGGAATTATTCAGTGAATTGGCTTGTGATATTTTCTAATAGGATTGTTCAGACTTCTCATTTCACTCACAAACAATTCCTAGGACTAGTAATCCTTCTGCCAATTACTCATCTAGTTTTAACTTCAGGTGGATTCTAGGCATGACCCTTGACCAGCCTCCACCTAATTTCAGTCTCTTCATTCACAATCTTCTCTGAATTTTGTGTATCCCAATCCAACCAGTAAAATTTTTTCTTTGTTTCCAAAATTTTCTTGAGCTCTGAAGAACAAATGCTGGAAGAATGGAAAAAAAAGGTTTCTTATTCTCATACAGTGCAGACTCAGCACTGCTGACTTTCTAAGCTTACCTGGGCCTAAGGCTTTAACAAGAAAATATGAAGTGAAACTTCAGTTATCATAAGAAAATCATATTTTTGACAGAAAATATGTATCTGCTCTACAGAATGTCAGTCCCAAGCTTCTTTGAACTATAATTTTGCAAAAAAAGTTTACTCATTTGACTCAGCATAGGCAAAATGATTATATATGTGAGGTTGAATATCTGTTTTGACTGATCTCTTTTAGAAAAGCTTAGCTTCTCTCAGGCCCGCTTTGTGGAATCTTTCCATCCAAAGATTTGACCGAATAGTGGGCTACTACACAGGTTATTTTAGAATGGCATCTTCAGCAATGGCTGGTGCTAGGAGGTTCTGTACACTAAATTTGATACCTTCCTTTCACTATAAAATGCTTAAGGAATTTCTCTCCTTTTTTTCCTCAGAGGGCTTTGTAATGAAATTTAAATCAGCATTGAAAATGATTATTACTATAGTTACTTATAGTTACTATAGTTATGATTATTACTTTATTATTATACTATAGTTTGCCAGAAAGAAGTTTGATCATCAGTAACTCCAGTGAAATAAAGGATTTTGTACAGTTATCAGTGTTTAACCATCAATATGCTTGGCAATACATTAAACAGAAAAACTGTTCTTCAGTCTGAGTGTGAAGACAATTCTTTTAACATAGATAACTTTTTTTTTTGTTTGATAAGGTTCTAAATTGTAATTTGAATACATTAGACAAAAGATACACTGTCTACTGACTTGGTTGGCTTAGGATTTTAGAATTAGAAATAAAATGCTTGGTGGAAAAGACTGGTTTTCTAAGGACTTTTGACTGTAGAAATAGAACCCATAGGGAAAACAACTCAATGATCCCAATTGTTGTACTTTAATGATGTATTTGAATATTCCACGATGTTGTATTTTACTAGTTTATATTTTCCTGTACTTTGCTAAAGCACCTGAGCAGGAGACAAAGAACTGCAAAATTGGACGTAGTGTTGGATAAACTCCATCTATGCTGCTGAATATACCTGTAAATACGTGTGGGAGGGCATTAAGGTAAGACCTCTGGGCTGAGTGGGAGAGGCAAGTGAGAAGCTGTGTAAGGCTTAGCTGGAGCCAGGGCAAACCCACTAGAAGAATGTAGAACTTCTATGAAATAACTATCTATCTCTGCACACAGTGGTAGATGTATCTTTGATCTCTGCCTCCCATGACTCCTATTGCTACAAAATTGCATACCCTAAAAGGATGATTTAGAAATTACCCTGAAATATTTTTTTTCTCAACAATTAATACTTTGGGCATATCCTAAGTGTTTGGAAAATGATAGGAAACAGAAAGAACTACAAGTTCCAAAGTGACAAATTCTACCTGCCTTTCTGCACAGCTGCCCTGTGTTTTTGTGTGCCATACAACCTGTCATTTGAATAGTGTGCTGTGAATTTAATCATAACAGAAGATGTATTTTGTTCTTACCCTTGCCACATGTACAATCTCTGTATTCCAATAGGTCACAGAACATAATTGCTTTTTTCTGTCTGTGGATTATTCAACCTTTCACACACATGCCATTTCTTGTCCTTTTCCCTCCTCCGTTCTTATCACATACCTATGAATAGCACATCCTGAAAGAGGTAGAAAGGAAAAAAACTAAGAACAGAATAAACTGGGTTTAGTATAAAAGTTAATTTTATGAAGATGTCTATTAATTGCAATATTTTTAAATGCTTGACTTAAAATTAAAAATAAAAGAAAAAAGAAAAGCATTCTTTTATTTTTAATATAAACCTTCAGATTTTGAAAGGACTGCGTATCACCCAGTCTCTGTGATAAAACTGTCTTGTATCCTTTAAAACACATATAATGTTTGTGTGTACAAATGGCCCATTTTTCTTGCTTATCCATTAATTTTAGCTCTTCTAATCATCCCTTAAGTCTCCTGCCTGTTTGTGGGTTGTGTCCTGCTTTCGTCTCCCTTAGGGTGATATATAGCTCTAGCAAGACAAAGGTCAAATTGTGATCAGGAGAAGGATAATAACTTCACATATCAATGTACATTTCTTCTCTCTTGACAAATGATCACCATTCCTCCTGAAAATTCCCTGCACCACATGGTCCCCCTTTGACCTTTTGGTCAATAAATAATGCATTCTCTCTAAAGTAATTGAACTACCTTTTTTGGCTGCAAAATCCTGGGTACGAGAATGTGTGGTACATAGGGCAGTGAAATATTACATTGTGGAAAGACTCCAGCTTTACTTTAGCTTTTGGATGAAGACAGATATTGTTGCATTCTGATCTTTTTTTTTTCACTACCCAATAATTTGATCTAAACTGAATTAAAATACCCAACATTTCATAGACCAAATGAGTTGTTTTTCCTTTTAGGGGTAATTAGAGAAGTGTTTAGAACAAAAAGGGTTTTAAATCTAAACATATTTGGGAGGAGGGGAGGGGTCTGTCTTATTACTGCAAAATGACTTGGAAGCTGTACATTAATAATTTATTGTGTTAATCAATAGCAATTTGTAATCTGCTCACCTCCCACACATAAGTCCCCCAAAATGGAGCTCACCATTAGACCTGACTTACAAGTTCACAACAGCACTGACAAGACCTATTTATATGCAACATTCCATGTACAAGATAGAACATTCCATGGGGTTTAGGACCCATTTCCAAGTATGAAGAAAAACTACAGGGGACTGTGGAAGTTGTAGAACAATTAAGCTGTGTAAGAACAAAAACTTCTACACTTTAAATTCAGATGTGAGATTAATCTAAGCTACGATGAGCTAAGTGACACTGTAGGATTTCTGCCTGCTTTCAAAGAATTTGTTCCACCAAATAAATTATCTTTTCCATTTATTTGAAGAACAGGATCAAGACCACAATAAATAAACTGTAAAGGCTGAGCTGTTGTCTACTAATACTTTTATTTAGTTATTTTAGTATTTTGTTCCTGAAAAATGGAACCTAAATTTTAAATCCCACACTTTCTCCTGGATGTATTTTGGTGTTTTAAAAAGAGACCCTTGATCAAATGTATACTAGTTGTTTTGTATCTTACTTGCAGGTTAATAAAGTGTTTTTTTTCTGGAATTAATATATTGTATTTCCTACAGCATGGTACTGAGTAGTTTGGGAACATATAAATCATACTGAAACAGATTGTGATGCAATCAAACAGTATTGTTTCATGATAGACTGTTGGGTTATAACCTAGCATTCCCTCGTGAAAAAGTACCATTTTTCTTTGCTTTCTAGGCTTTTTATTCCTTCCTTTTTTTTTTATTTTTTCATAAGAAAAACCGTACCTGAAAGTGCTAAAGCTTAAAGCTATAAGGAAATTGCCCTGAAACTGAAAACCTTCAGGAAATTGAATGGACATACTACACACAACATCCAAGATATTATGTCTTGGTTCTGTTTCTTGGGATTTAGTGCTGGAAGTTTTTTATTGTACCCTTCCACAGATACATTTCTCTGAACAGAATTTTGACCAGCCTTGAAGACAATAAACCCATTAGACATATCAGGAGGAGCTCTCATGCTAGGCAAGAGGTCAGTTGCTCTCCCCAGAATGCCTATTGTTGAAAAACATCTTCTAAAGAAAATCATTACAGAGGTCTTCTCTGTGATGCCTGTGGAGGAAACATCTATATATATCTCAGTGATATACTGTTAAGAAAAGGTACTGTAAGAGAGATATTTTTCCTTCCATCCAGTTATTTCAGGGTAAAATCTTTCATCCAAAAAAGCTCCCAGTGCCCTGATCAATAATAATGTTAATGATGGAAATAAGATCTTAAGAAAACACTTCAAAATATATATTTTAGATTCTGAGACTAGCCACTCTTGTAGTGAAATTTTTCTTTACTGCACAATCCTTCAGTTGATCCCCTGCCAAACCTCTGTAGAGATACAAAGACTCAAAACAAGCCTACAGTTCAAGCATTTAACTTTTTTCTTACTGTGGATCAGTTGAATATTTCTGCAAAAATCTTAGAGGTCAGACATGGTCAGGTCCTCATGGCTGTCCAGCTTTTAGTAGTTTCTGGGTCATAATCCTTTCCAGATGGAATGCATTTCACCACTTCTTTACAGTTGGTCATAAAAGCTTTGGCTTTATAGCACATGCTTCTGCTTTTGCAATCTGCTTGCCCTCGTTACTGTACATGTGTGTGCAAAGCTTCTCCTATAACAATCACCAGATCTTCCTTCTCTGAATGTTGTAGAAAGGTTTACATACAGAGATCGCCTTATTTAGTCATTATGAAAATCCCACTTCATCCATATCTGTAACAAATGCAAAAAGAAAAGTTCACAGATATTCTGTGCTAGGTCTCAGGAGTGCCCTTCTGAGAACACAGAAGAAGTAACTCCCCAGGAGTAACTTGCACACATTACCCATGTCTTTCCCATGTGACTCCTTGCAAAGAAAGGAGTCTTCATCTTCTTTGTAGCCACCTTTTAAATACTGGAACATGGTGACAAGGCCTACCCTAAGCCTTCTTTTCTCAAGATGGATTACATCCTGTTCTCTCAGCTTTTTCTCATACAGCAGGCTTCCCAGTCTCTATGTCCAGTTTCAGCCCTACGGACAATTAAGTTTTTGATATTTTCAGAGATATTCTTCTTTATTACATGCACAGAGAGAAGTGGTTTTTCAGTTTGGCAAGAGCAATTTTAAGGGTAAAGTGAAACCTTTTAAGCTTTATTAAGAATCCAGAAAATCAGAGCCATCATGGCCCTTCTCTGGACCTTCTCCAGCCTGTCCACATCTCTCTCCTATAGCAGGGACCAAAACTGAACACAGTATTTCAGGTGTGGACTGCCAAGGGCCAAGTAGAGCATGATAATTTCTTCAAAATTTGAAGCTGAGATGTCATTGTTTCAGGATGAAAATAAAATTTTATAGAACACTTCAAAACATGTATTCCAAATTCTGGAAGCAGTCATTCTTGTAGTGGTTTTTTCTCCATTAATGGTTCACAGCACTTTCACATTTACTAAGTCATTTTCCTGATTATAAATATAGAAAAAAGATAAAGCTATGCAAAGAGAAGGAAAAGAATTCTGAAAACATACAGGTTAACAGAAGAAATTGAATTTACCACCACAGATGGGCAGGGAAAAAGACATGGGATCCTGGCCTCATGCCTTAATCATGCATTATCCCACAGTAATGAGGGCATCAATAAAAGAAGAATGGTACCATGAAGCCAATTCCCTGTCTTTAATAAAATGTGTTTTTGCAAGTCGTAAGGACATCTAAGCAGGGCCCTGGGGTTTCAGGCCCATACATCTTTCCGTTTTTCTTTTTTAAAAGGAGGCAAACCTTTACTAAAAAGCTATTTGCACTCAAGAATGATGACAAAACAGATGATTATGTTTGCTTAAATGTTGTCAGTCTGACAAGAACAAAGCCTGTTTGAAAAATGCAAGTCCTTTTTTCCCTCACCACATGAAGAGTTTGAGCAAAAGAATCTGGCACTGGAAAGAATGTGCCAAGACCCGCTCACAGAAGCTATTATTTATATAGTACAATATGCTCATATCATCAAGACCTTGCTCTCTGAAATATATACCTCAGCTTGAAAACTGTCAGTATCTACAAGAAATGAGATGTTTAAAAAAAAAAAAAAAGTGGTACCTAATGTTCAAGCATTACTGCTGCATTAATGTATCTTCGCTGAGGAGAGTTACTAATTTATACCTAGGAAATAGTTAGCATCCTCCAGACATACTTTTACTGTCATCATGCTATAGAAGGAGTATAGTTTTGTTCACATGTGCTCTGAATCCAATTCAAAGTAAATGACAGAATCTACTGATGTCTTCAAACAACAGGCAGCTGTCACTATTCTCTTTATGTTATTAGGACAGGAAAATGCTGTTTAAATAATAACGACATTATACCTACAGCATTTTCTTGATATGATTGCTCTCATTTTTACCATTGTCTTTTCTATTATTCATTTAGATTGTGTTCCAAAGGTGTAACAGTAAACCATGAAATGTAGAACATAATGAAAATTTAAAGTAATTCAAGCTCATTTTCAATCTCAAGATACAGTAGCTTGCTAGAATTGCTTTTCTCAAAGGAGAAAAAGAAAATATTTAGAAAACCCCTCGGCCAATCAGTGAGAAAATAAACTTCTACTGACACATACATCCATACCTCTATCCATCCATACAATTTTTTTAATTAAAGTGGGCTTTTTTCTAAGTCTTTTTAAGTAGATAGAACTCCACTGGCAAATACAGCCATTTGCCAACAGCTGTTCTGGTGCCATCTTCTGTTAGGTGTATAGACTTATACATGCATATATTTATTCATTTATTTATTAATAAAAAACATAGAAATAGATAAAATGAACTGCAATTATGGTAGAATATCATTCCTTAGGGGGATTCCTAGAATTATCTTGGAAAAAGCTGCAGATTGCAGGAATAGAGAGGGAGATTAGTACATCACAAGACGGATAAAAGGCTAAGTCAGGAGCCAGAGCCTCAGCTGTGGCAAATTACTGTGGCTTCATTGATTTCTGTAACCCTCCAGCCTTTTTACAGCAATATCTTTCATCTCAAAAATCAAGCAAGGCACGACAGGAATACAACTGGGTGAGAATGGAGTCTGAGAAGGCAAGAAGGAGTGAACTACAACTTTTAAATTCCATAACCCTTTCCACCAGCTTCAGGGCTATAGTGAGGACTAAGACAGTTTCATGACAGGATGGAGATGTCACATTCAATTTTTATTTGGAATCTAAACTCGGGTAGTAGTAGAAATAGTTTTTTTTAATGAGTCGTGTTCAGCAGTATTGTCTTCTTTGAGAATCACAGAACTTGACACCTCTCCAGCCCAAACCTAAATCTGTCGTTTTGAACTAAGAGTTGCCTTTTATGCCTCCCGCTACATACATTTCTTGACTATTTTATTATTTAAAAGTAGAAGTATATAAAGGATTTCACCCTTCCACTGCATGGAATACTTTGAAAATAATGATCAGGTTAAACAAATGTTGCAACAGAAGCTTAAATTAGTTTTCGTAGATTTTACTATAGTTAAGAAAAGTGTGGATGAAGCAGAGTTAAATATTCTCTGAAGGTGCAGTCCAAAAATACTTCAAGGGAAGAGAAAGCCAACTGATGGAACAAGCCAAGAAATTCAGCAGCTACACAGCACAATGCTGTGATCTTTATGTTTCCAGAGGGTTCAAAGCAAGAGAACCAGCTCAGCTGGATAGGATTCAGCCTTTTTCTGTCTCACCTGCATAATAAGGAGACCCCTCACCTTCACATATTTATGTTTGGAAACACAGAAAGATTCTTCAAGGTAAAAAAATATCCTTGCTATCTTAGTAGCCACCTGAGCCTTCTCTTCCTTTTGCTTTTCCCTTTTCTTTCACCAAATGAACCTCCCCCATCTTGACCACTCTGTCACCCTGGAAACTATAGTATTTGCTAATTTAAGATCATTATTTGAATAAAATTAAAATTTTATCACTATAATACAGTAAGACAAAACCAAGATGGTTACATTATGTAAGAGAACAAGAGCCCTTTAACAAATTCCAAAGAAAAAAGAAAGAAAGGAAACATTTGAACTTTCACTAGTCTTATGCTTTGTTGTAGGCTATGGCATTGTTTTCTTTAATTTTTTTTTAAAGAGAAGGCTATCAGCCTGCTTATTACAGTGACTGGACCAGGCCTGGTCAGTGAAGGAAGGGATGTGGGTTACAATTAACTTCTCTGCAAATGAAGCTGTTCACTGAGCAGCAGGTGTAAGCAAATGGGAGATGGAGGTATGGAAAGAGGGTCCATCCAGAGAGAGAACAACAAAGGAGGCAGGAGGCAGTCTGGGAGCTCAGACTGAGATGCCCGAGTTTATTGCTCCTTCATACCTTTTTAAATAAATGTGTGAGTGTCTATATACATTGAAATGAGAAGATTCAAAATAACTGATAACAAGTTCAGTGAAAACTTTGTTGAACATTTACTTATTATGGATATGAAAATACTGGCCATATATACATCATTATTTTAGAATTAGATATCTAGTTACAAAAATCCTACATTTTAACAGTGTAGTGATAGTGGATGTAGAGTCATGTAGTAATATCTAATACTTGTCTAACATTTGCTGACATCTGTAACTCAGCATCCAGTTGATGGCAGATAATTCTTCCAAGTACTCAACTGGGTGAAGATGCATTTCAACTCATTGAGGATGCAAACAGGCAAAGAATACTTTTCTGGTGTGCTAAGGCAATGCTTTGTCACCTCTGGCATCATAGTCAAGCACGGACACAGAGTCACCCACATTGTGTAATTCTTGCCATACTCCATGGTACCTCTTAGGTGTGTAAGAACAAGCAATCTCCCAGAAAAAAATCTTGACATAGCTGAGGGGGATAGTCCTGCTGTGGGCCAGGCACTCTTCACAGTACTTAGTGAAGAGGATCAAAATTGAAGATGAAATAAACCTTCTGGGTTTTTTTAGCTGTATAGAAACATCTCGTTTGCAGGGTTTTTTGCTTTCTCTGTTGGCCTCTGACTTCAGTAGTAGATAGTGAGACCCAACAGAGAGATCTGTAGAGTGAAGGCATTGGGGCTGAGGACCTGGTGTAAACACTGTGCTTGTTTGAGTTGTTCCTTTTCCCTTGAACTAACCACCTTTTGGAGATGAGAATGCAATAGGTGTGCTTCTGGAGCACATTTTGTTAACTCTGACCCAAAAGGTGCATTGGGACTGCTCTGTGTCATGAAGCAAAGCTCAGTAAATGATGGCTGCTAAGAGATTAAATCCAGAAGTATGTATCAGATTAGAATCAGAAAGCTAAAGCAAATGCAACCACAGCCTGCACAACAGATGGACCAGGGCAGCAGATCACAGGCGCAGTCTGAGCTTTTCCTGGTTACCTCACTTAGCTTTCTAACTCAGATAAGTGAAGTCAAGATGATCAGGAGCAGTTCTAAGCCTTTCCTAAACTTAGCTGCAAACCTACAACTCCTCTATTACAGGGAAGAAACAACTGTGCCTAAGTCAGGAAATAGGGTAGGTGGTCTGAATTTCGGCTCACCCTTGTCCTGCAGAGCACAGCTCTGGAAAACTCGTATTCTTCAGTTGTTCAGGTTGCTTTAGAACATGCTGGGGAAAATGGTAGTAAAAGCATCCCCGAGAAGGGATTTTTCTTCTAATAAAATATTTAGCTGATAGTAGATGTAAAGTCAGTGAGCCTCTAGTTGAAAGAAAACACCTCCTCCCCCTTGGACTTTCTCCAGCTCACAAATCTCCATCTGCTAATTGGCCTTAATCCACAGAAAAGAAAGCCTTCATAGAACATGGAAAATGCTGAAATGATGCATTGATCCATTTTCATGTTTTAAGCCAAAAAATGTATTTCTTTAACCTGGAAAACTAGGTAATTGAACAAGTAGCTTTAAAACTAAAACCAGAAGTCAGTGGGAGGAATTTTTTTTTTAAAAAAAGGGGTTGGGAAGTCAAGTTAAAAAACATGACTATTAAGTAAAAACTTTTTTTTGCTCAATAAATGTACACATTGTAAACTAATCAAAATCAGCCCTCCCTCAACAATAGGAGCTGGTAAAAGAATGACACAGTTAATATGTTTTCCATGTCTTTTCATTCTGCAATTAATGCCTTTATTTCCCTACTTTAGAGCAGGTCCTTCTGCATGAACACAAGTTGTTCTTTGAACCAAATCCCTCAGGTTTTCAGTTATAAAAAAAATCCTGATAAGAATAAAATATAAAAAAACCCTTTAGGGACTTTTAAGCCAGAATGAAAATTGTAGCTTGCCCTGCCTCAGAATTTTCCACTCATTTTCTTTTCACATAAAGCCTGAGCTTCATCAATAAAACTAAATGATAATAACAGATTAGTCAAGACACTTCTTGACAAAACCTCTCCCATTAACACACTAAACTCCACTCCCACAGAATTGAAAGATTAAAAATAAACTAATTACCCTTACTTTAGCATCCTAAGTAACTGGTTCCAACCACCTGGCTCACAGCTGCTATGGAAACTATTCAATTAATCAAAATAAGGTTGCTTTTTTTTGCTGATTATTTAAAGAAAAAGAGAAAGGAATGAAAACCCCCATACACTCAGTTGGAAAAACCTCACCCTTCTGAAATATTCCAGACAGATTTTAATCAGTCCAAAATATTAACATATGAGTACTACTATTGCAGAGAAGTTAGCATTTATAATAAGATGGTGAGAAACTTTTACTCTCTTCTCTGGCCTCCTAACACCATGGTATGAACATATGGTACAAGAGTTTATCCTTTGTTTAGTATCTGGTGAAAAGTGGAGTGAAGGAATGATAGCTTCAGCTGTCTCTTGCTCCATTTCCATTATGTTGGTGAAGACAAACGTGTTCTGGATTCCTAACAAATATACTAACCTCTGTGTAAAAGGTTCTTCACAGACAAATTGTAAATTTGTTGACTAATAGTCACGTGGTATGTGTGAGGAGGAGGAAATATTATGTGTAGAAACATGTCTTGCCCTCACCTGTGACTTGTAAACACATATATGGGAGACTAGGATTAAAATGATAATTTAGTTTGGTCCAGCATTTTCAAGAGACATAAAGAAAATTCAGCAGTAAACCCCTCACAGGGCCCTTGAAAAGCTGAATCTGCCTTGCCTTTAATTCTACAAATTCAATGACTTATTGTAAGAATGATCTGTCAAGCCTTACCCCTGGTTTCAATGAAGAGTAAGATTATAATAATGTAGGAAAAAAACCCAAAACATGAAATAAACAAGAAATTGAGTAACTAGTGTAGACCAAATTTAGATCTCAATAATTAATCAAGTGGAAATATTTCTCGGTTTTTGGTGCAGTCCTATGGATTAGGTTCAATTATTTTTTTTTTAATAATTTAAACTCTGATGAGAGACACTCTTTACAAATTCATGTAGGAACAGGACAAGGGGGAATGGCTTCAAACTGAAAAAGAGTAAGTTTTGATTAGATATAAGGAAAAATTCTTTGCTTTGAGAGTGGTGAGGCACTGGCACAAGTTGCCCAGAGAAGTGGATGCCCCATCCCTGGAAGTGTTCAAGGCCAGGGTGGATGGAGCAATGTGGAAGGTGGAAGGTGTCCTTGTTCATGGCAGGGGGATTGGAACTAGATGATCTTTAAGGCCTCTTTCAAGACAAGCCTTTCCATGATTCTGTGATTGCATGAACTAAGAATAAATATATCAGTACTTTTAACTTTGCAAGTAGCAAAATATATAGGAAAATTTTCTCAGTTAACAAGATAGCTCTACAGACTTATACGTGGTAAACTGAGATTGTTAAAATAAATTGTTCTTTAATGCATCCAAGTACAAAATCCATATTCAGGGCCAAAAAAATGAAAGATATATTTACAGAATTTTCAGAGAAGAGGCAGGTGAAGGCACAAGCCTGACACAGAATAATATCACCAAAATTTAACTATCTGAAAACATAGTAGCTCTCTGTCAAAACAAGGGAAAGAGATTTATCTTCAGGGGCCAGTTCACTTATCTCTTTTACAAACCTGTCCCATAACAAAATGAATCAACTTTTGAAAACATCTGTTTTACACCCTTCCCAATGGAAAGGAATGTAAACTTTTCAAAATACCTGTCTTTTGCTGGGGTAAGCATACAATCACTGTGGGTTCAGACTGAGAAGAAAGACCTGCCTTACACTGCTGGGTCTCTGTCCTTCCAGTTCTCTCCATTTTTGACATTTTCTGGACTTTACGTTCTTTATTCACATTCTTGTAAAAACAGATCCTGAAAAGCTTGGAGCATCACAGTAAGCTAACAACTAAATACAGATTCTCATGTGAAACTAGGGCCAAAAGGACAGTGTGACTCATAGTTCCTAAGCCAAAAGCCAAAGAATAGGAATGGTGTATGGAAGGATCTAATTTTTACCATTTTCAGAAGAAAGCTGAAAAATCAGAGGTGATACAGAGAGTAGCAATGTGCTGATCCAAAGACTAGAGGAAACGTCTAGCAAAAGACACAGAGATCAATTTAACCTAGTAAAAAGACACCTGAACATTAGTAACAATGTGTAGCGTGTTTCTGTGATGGAGATACCATATACTAAAAGGATCACATAATGCAATAGTTTCATTTGTTCTTTAACTCTGCTGCATACAGATATGCAGTGCAGCCCTGCCAGTGTAGAAATTCTGTAATGTACTAAATAAGATAAAAAATGTGTGATGACATTGATCTTGAGCAAAGTGGTATTATGCGTGCTTTATGCGTTGGTGGGAGGTTCTGGGAAAAAAAGAGCAACATGTTTCTGGTTTGGAAATGATAAGTGTGTGGGTTAATCTGACTGGATTCCTTTGTATATAATAAAAATTGAAACAAAGGTATCCAAATGGGAAAAAAAAAAAAAAGCAAATAGTCCATTTCACACTGATGTATTCACTTCAGTTTCTGTGAACTGTTTGATCTAACCATGTAGCTGATAAATGTTAAGATGAGAAGTGTTCAGGAACACACAGAGAACAGTAGCAGATTTTCAAATATTTATGTTTTCATCTTAGTTTTTTTTTCCTCTTTCAAACTATCAAATAGCATAAGTCTGCTTTAAAAAGACATTTTCATGCCAGCAAAAATGTCTAAATCTTTCAAACCAGAAACTTAAATGCATTCTCCTTTTGGATTATTTTTGTAGTTTTCATAACTGGCATTCCACTGGGACTGGTATGTCTGCTGGATGTAGGTGGGTAATGGTCCCACAAGGATATGCTTTACTTTCTTCAAATAAATATAGGCATACATTAGCTGGAAAAGCATCCTGGGAGAAATTTGCTTCTCAGTTTGTCAACATTGCATGCAACCAGGCATTATTATTGCTTATTTGTACTACAGTAGAGTGTAGGGAGACTGAGGCTGCTGTTACTGTAGGCAGTTGAAGATTATACAGCAAAATAAAGACTCTCCAACAGGAAGTCTTTCATAAAACTTTTAAGTATAGCAAAGAAATTAACAGTTGAGGGAAGTGAAGTAACTTGTAGATGGTCACACAAAAGATCAGAATCAGAGCTACTGTGGAAGTCCAGGATTGCTGATTCCCTTTGATTTCCTTGTTCAGGCTGCTGAACTGGTCCAAGGAAAGATGATTTTCTATCCCCATAGGGTATAAATATAGATAATTGTCCAAAAATGAACCAAACTCCACTGAAGTCAAGAGAGATTAATTTATTTACAACATTTACATTTTGCTATAGGGTTTTTCATCAGAATTTATGAATTGAACTTAAGAAAACTGGGATTTAAAAAGAACAGAAAAAATCATAACCCACCACCAGTATAATAACAATAAGAAAGAAAAATTATTCTGAGAAAGCATGGATCAAATGGGAGATCTGATTTAAGATAAGCTGTGACTGATGGGATGAGCTCAAAGGAGGGCTCCACAGCCTCCAGAGGCCTTCTTTTTACATTTGGTACCCACTTGAGTCTTCTCTCAGTGACTGCTCATCCCTTTTTCAAATACTGCTAAATAAACTCTGCCAGACACCACTCATCCCATGGGAACCTCAAACGCTGATTTTTTTTTTTTTTGTGTGTGTGTGTTTAGAAGATGTTAAAAACCATCACAGAGCAAGTTTCTCTTTTTTCCATTGTTCCATGATCTCCTTGCACTGAGCTATCCACTCTCTACTATAACATCAGCTTAAATTATACACATTGTTTTACTATCACTATTCTCTGTGTTTTTCTAAGGATCAAAGCACAAACTACAGGACAGTAAGCCAACAACCTGAGAGCCTCAAGCTGGCAAGTCTTCAGCAGGCAGTGCAGCTCACCTTCTTCATGTTGGTGGGAAGTTCTGTGACAGCTTTTTATGCAGGAAACTCTTTCCTGCTCAGGTTTGAACCAGACAGAGCTCTGAAAGATAACTGGATTTAGCTGAGAAGTGTTTTGCCTTTCCTTACATATATCCTGATTTGTAACCTTAAAAAAACCCAAACCAAAACAAACCCCCAAAACCCAGCCAAGCAACTAAGAAAGCAACCCCCCCAAACCCCCCCAAAACCCCAGTAACAGAAAAAGATTTTTTTTTCATTCTCACTAATCCAGCTAGACAAAATGCACTTACGTACTTGTAGACTAAGGAAGATCATGGAGAAGCTGTAATACTTCCCAACTCAAACTATGCATAGCACATCACTTCTAGCTGTTGGTCCAAAAAGAGTAGATCTACAAAACCTAGAGCCTGAAGCGTGTGTTTGATGGAGAAATTGCTAGGATATGCAAACACCTATTCTATCTCCCTGCTAATAGTGATCTGGTCCTTGTAGATCAATGAACCAAAACCTTCAGGAGTCCCCAGGTTATTTACTCTTGTGCTTGTTGCAGCACGAAGCTGCTGGTCTTCCAATATTTTCCCTCTGAGTTATGTCCACTTTTTAACAGATTTCACAGTCCAGGCTAGCATGGCATGAGGTGATGCCTGCAAATTGACTAGACAGTGCATCATAATAGTGTCCATACAAGTTGCCACAGCACAATAAACAGAAGGAGAAGAAAATCTCAGGATAAAGCAGCGTCTTGATTCCCAGGCCGCTTATGCCACATGCAAGGAGCTAAAACGAAAATTCCCTGGAAATTCTGTTCCAAATCTAACTTTTGGGAGGTAAAAAACTTATGGTCTCCTGCCAGCTCTGCCTAATTTGTAGTATCAGACCCTGAGAGAAGATGACAGCTGCAGACGGTGTGGAAGAAAAGCCACCTTGCAACATATTTTGTGAAGTTGCAGTCTCTGGCATTGGCCCAGAGCCGGTATTGCTGGAGACATGATGAAGTGTGAAAAGTCCTGGCAGGCATTTTAGACAAATAAAAGATGGGAGGCAAGGGAAAATCAGGACCAAAAGAGATTAATATTTGTGAGGTTTATAGCAGAAGAGGGAAAACAATAGGAAGTAAGAAAACCTCCATAGGGTATTTTTTGCAACCGCAACAGATTAAAACCAGGATGGACCTGAAGAGGAAGCTTATTTTTTCCAGCTGGACATTCACCTGAGAGCAGAGATCAGGTTGTGAACAGCAGTCTGAGAAAACAAAATGGCCAATAATGAGAGAATTTGCAGCTTAAAAATGTCAGAAAGGTCAATGAGACAGTGTGTGTGTGTTTGAAGAGGGAAAAATGGTGGAAGAGTGCAGTATTTTCTAAGCTGGGAATGGTAATGGCACCATGAAGCTGTCCATTTATTATGGGACATAACTCTGCAGTCTTGCTTTTGTGTGTATGGGTTGGTGATGTCCTAGCTGCATGTGAAGGTGGGAATTTCTTGTCACTCCTTCCCCTGAGTTCTGGTTCCGTCAGAAAGAAGGACCTGAGGGGAAAGAGCAAATTTCAGAAGGAGCTTTATCTGGAGGATCAGGGACGATCATGACATGCTAGGTGACAGAACAGAGGTGGAGTCACTGCCTGGCTCCACTGATCAGACCTGCTGGGTGGTGGGGTCTGTTTGATCTTCTGGAGATCCCCTGTGCCCTACATGGAAGTAGGACAAATAAACCATATCATCCAGGGAAGAAAACCAAAACCATTTGGAATAAAAAAAAACAACAAAAAAAACCCAGAAAGCAACAAAGTATGAGGTGAAGCCTGAGAGAAGGGCCCATAGGTGGAATGCAATGTACAAAGCGCGAATTTCACAACAAAATCGAAAAGGTGTTCATGTTTCCTGGTATATATTAAATCTCTGGATTGCATTCCTATGAAAATTCTGGCAACTTTTGTCTGCCCAGTTTATTATATCAGAGGTTGAAGCTTTGGATAAATTTTGTTGCTTATGTGCCACCAGTAGTTATGAGAGGAAATGTAACATTAGTTTTTGGCAGTAACTTGCCATGTCTAGCAAAATCAATGACTTTTTTTTCTCCATTGCAGTCTTTTCAGGAAAAGTATATCCATTTCCTAACTGTGCAATGCATTACGGGTAGACAAGAGCAGCTATTTTTAGGTGACAAACCAGAAGTAACCAATGGAACACAATTGTCTCTAGTGAGGTACAGACATAGTGCAGCACGGGTAACCTAGAGAAACCAAACAACTACACCCTGCTCCTGTTATGGAAGACCAAGTACAGAGTACCAGGACATGGCTCTGACAAAAGAGAAGGGAGAATAAAGATAACTACATGGCAAAGTCAAACAGAGTTGGCTGGGTATCTGTCCCAGCTGTAGAGCTGGTGTCCTGAAATCAGCAGCACAAAAAATGATGAGGCACAGGCAGCCCTTTGATGGCAGGAAAGGGAGAGAGTGGTAAGCATCCATGGTGCATGGTAGTTCTTCTGACTCTTCCTGTTGACTTCTAGTTTGATGAATCCACACCCTCTGTTTCCTCTTTAAAAAACAATCTTCATTCTGATTCTCTTCTTCTCACGAGTCATCTCTATTTGTGCCTTTTATCCCTGTTAGTTTTAAGTCCCTGAATAGAGTACTATTTGATTTCATCAATTTTTCCCATGGAGGCATTTTGTCTCAGCTTTGTCTATCTGCTACTGATAGGGAGGTGTGGTCTCCAACCAGGTCTGCAGGGTAGAGAAGACAGACTTTTAAGATGGAAAATGAAATCCTAGTCCTTGACTTGGAAATATATACATTTTTTCCTCTTCTTTCTCCTCTAGAAGAATTTGCAGGGAGTATGAAATAATCAGCCTCGCTGGAGAAACTTGATTCCACCCATAAAAATAGGGGCTTTTCAGAAGAACTGTCTGAAAAGACTTAAGCTCTTCTTCTGACCCTGGATGATCTCAGTGATACCTTTCTCCAAATGCAGGAAACTTTTTCTTTTGGACTTTCCCTAAAATACACTACATCTGTAGCTTGTTGCTGTGGATTTGAGTGAATGACGGGATGCATTTTTATACAGAGATAGAAGATTTATCATGCCTTCAGATATACTGAATGGCTATAAAGTCTTTTTCAATACACTTTTCCTGGTATCTTAATTGCAGTGCTTTGGAATTCATTTCAGTTTCAAGTGCCACTGGCATGAAAAAGCCCTTCATTTCTAGCATATTGTTGAAGCACTGTAAAGATGAGAACTCTTCACTTCTGCCAGGAAAGCTTGCTGATGGGCTGAATGTCTTGAGGATCAAAAGGTATAACCCTCCCTTTCTTTAAGGCTTCAATGAAGAAATTAATGCTAAGTCAAGATGGGTTTACGAAATTGACTAAGTTCATGAAAGAAAGATTGAAGCAATTTAATGTGATAACAATGTAAATTTTCAGGTAGGAAAAGGCTTGACTATTCCATTTGTCCTTGCTGTTTATTCTCTAAGTTAACATAATACTTTGAAGATGTTATTTTATATATATAATATATATACACATATATGTGTGTGTGTATATATATATATATAAAAATTAATTAATACTGGCTGGTCTCAAGAAAACCATGGATCACACGAGTTTCCCTCAGACATCCTGACTTGCTATGTATATATATATATATATGCTTGAGGAAATAACATATTTTTTTACCATCCTCATGTTCTTGACTTAATTGTCCCCTATCAAGTTATTTAGAAAAGGAAGAAATTAATTTCCCTAGAGCAGTGAAGAAGAGCAAGAGTAATGGGGCAAGCAAAGTGAACCAGTAGAACCAAGATGTAATCACAAAACCGTGTCAGGTTTGCTGTTATCCTATTTGATACATACCTGACACTTTATAACTCCTTTGCCATGCAGATATTTATGTCTGCTGCTCATCTTCTGCAAAGGTTTGTCTCTCATGTCTGTGCAGACCCACCTGAAGTCAGAGAGTACCTCAAGCCTATAGTTCTGCCTGCATGGATCTTCTAGCAAGATCCTGTCCTGGATTTCTCATGTTGTGCCATGAGTTCTCAGATGCAATGATGTTGTAACAATCATGCTTGTAAGAATTGCTGAAAACCAAGGGTCTAGTGGAGCAGAAACATGTAGTAACAAGAGGCCTCCCTAAGGACTTGAGATTTACTTACACACACCTTAAATTTATCCTACATGTTTTCCTTGACAAATATTTTTAATTTTTTGTGTGTGCACCATTCCACCATATATGAAAACACATTAATTTCCTTTATTAAGCATTCTGTGAACATAAAATTATTGAAATTTTGAGAGGTTCCTACTGTGATAGGGACCATATGTAAACCTCATTGTAAGTCCATAAAGACTGTGGTCTGCAGCTATCATTGAGTTCAATTGCAGTCATAATCTTCAAAAGAAAAGGAAACATTTTTCTTTTCTGCTGTTTCAGCTTTGTTTATATATATTGTGCATATCCACAGTTCCACAAGCCTCTTTACAGCCTAGATTTAGATTTCTGTGGTTTTCTCTTACAGAGTTCCCTGCAGCATAGAAAGGGTTTGTCCCTACCAATGAAACAGAAAAGATGGTACAGTTAGATGGAAAACAGGACTTAAGGACTTGGAGTCAGTCTTGATGAGTGGAACTGGATCAAACAGTAGGATCTCAAGAAACAAATCAAAGAATTCCCACAAGACAGGACACAGAGAGTAACAACCTCTATGCATTTTGAATACTTCTCTAGGCAATGAAGGGTTTAGGCAGAAGAGTAGAACAAACTCAGAAGTGCCTATGAGCCCTCCTCCACCTGCTTAATTTTCACATGGCAGCTTCTCAGAAAACCTGCAATTACACTGCTTCCTTTTGCATTTGGACACGCCTACTATTACACCAGCCTGTTTACTGACGTGGTGCTGACATAGGTATTTGAGCACAGAGGATTTCTCAGGTATCAGAGGATGGGACTCTGTGGTTTTTTATTAAAGATATTTGGTCTTTGGTTGTTCCGCAGGTTGCCCTGTGTACTTATCATGCATCCATGGTATGATAAGTACATCAATCAGGTACTCACATTATTGCAATACTACCTTTTTTTCCCCGTTACAGATTCCCCTGTTCAACAAATGTATCCAATGCTTCCATATATGTAAGAGAAAATGCAAACGTGTTCTTTTTTTTCCAGATTTTTTGGACACATGCATAGGCACACCAAAAATGGGACAGATTGTCACTTAGCCTTTCGTGTGCTTTTCTTTGATTTTATGTCTTTTCAAGACTAAATACCATTAAACTGAAAATAAGTACTATAGGCACCTGAACACCTATTTGAGAATGAGAGATGGCATTATAGGATGGACATTTTTCTTCCTGTCTTTTTGTTCCTTTTTCACAGACTCTCCTGGTAATACTAACTTAAGTAGCTCACAAGGGTGTTGTGCAGATTAATTAAGTGCTAAGTATTATTAAGCAGACTGCAAACCTAATAAATGTTAAGCTGAACTTTTGAACCTATGCTGTTCATGTGGGTGCTAAATTAGCTAAATGAGCTTACATAATATTGCAGTATCCAGATGAAACAATCATGGTGAATTTAGGTATGTAAATGTAATTACCTGGCTTGGAATTTTGCCGAAACACCATAGACAGAGTACTAACCATGCCCCTATAAAAGCAGCAGTAGTTTTTTAAGTACTAGAATAGTATATATCTTACTTTAGATGGATTTTTAAATCACAGATGATTGGACTAGAAATGACCTAAAGAATATTTTTCAGATTTTCACAAATCAATCTCAAAGAAACCCCAAAATATTCTGATTAGAAGCTCTATTTGTTTGGATTTTTTTTTAAATGAAAAATCATTAAAATGGGGGAAAAAGTGAGGTCTTAGTTGAGATTTTTTTAATCCTGAAACAAAATTCATGACAAGCTTTGTTTTTAATTGAAGGGGGGAGGAAAAAGTAAAGGGCATTTTCACAAGAGAAGTCAATCTATTTCAAATGTCGCTGAATAGAGAATACCCTGTACCAGAGGGTGATTCAGTGGGTGACTGTTTAATCCATGGGTGGTGCCTTTGTTCCTTAACTACAAAAGATGGTAGAGGTTCTTTCATCTCATTCATATTGGCTATCAAAGTTATCTAAGTCTTGATGAGAATAATAAATTCCTTCTGTGTTCAAGAGAGTGAAATGTGACCAGGAGTGACTCAGTTTATCTGTTTTAGGTGCTGGTCTAGAATGGGATGAATCTCCTAGAGATGTCTACCTCCACCAATTATAGAGATCATGATTAAGTGTCAAGCTTTCAGATGACTAAAGGCAGGTGAAGTGAGCTTCTCCTTAAAATGACTATACTGCTAATTTATGCATCTCACTTGGATGTGCTCAGCTAAGTTAAAGGAATCTGCTCTTTTGTGCAGATGCCAGGGAAAGGTGCTAGCATAAGTGAAACACATTCCAGTACCTGAGGGAGCACAAACTTCAGGCATGTAAAACATGACAGTTACTGGGACATGAGCACACCTTGGACAGAAGTACTTTTGCAATGGAAAAACTAAGTCAAAGTCTACTGTTGAACTTAGTAGATTTCAAGGGTAACTCCCAGATTTGTAGGGTTTTTTTTTTAATTTCCTATTATGTTTTTAATTTTTTTTTTTTAATTTAATCCCTATGTACTGAAATGCTATAATTCTATATGGAGGCTTAACGTTTATGTCTACCTATACATGATCTTCTAGCAGCACAATGCTAGGTTTCACATCTCATTTTATTGACATTTATAATTTGACCTCTGGCAATGGCATTGTCAAGCCAAATGAAGGTTGAGATCTTCTGGGTGCAGAAGCCATGAGATGTGTCTGTAATTTATGAGATCATCTACATCATCTGCTATTAAGAGTGGGAGCCTTTTATTAAGGTTTATAGGTCTAAAATGCTCCTGAGGACTTTTCATGTGGTTACTGTAAAACCCAATATAAACATTCCTTCTCCTGTGTGAGCACACAGATCTTTGCTAGGAAGTGCATACAAGCAGTGACCATCTTAGCATTTATTACCAGCTGCTTTGAATATAACAAACTTTCAGGTATGAGTTTAACCACCCATTTGGCATTCATCTGCAGGGCCTTCTTTAAAAACATGCTATAAAACTGAAATGTGTCATAGCCTTCAAAAGTCTGCTTGTTCTCATGCACCTATCTTTGTCCAAAATCTCAATTTTAAAGAAAATTAAAGCATGGATCACCCCCATGAAATGCTATTATGTAATGGCAAAGAGTTGGAAAGTGTTCACTGGTGGTTTAGTAAAACCACCATTTTACTAAATAAAAAGGTTCCAGTGACAGAAAAATTTTTTAAGCATTACTGATAAAGTAAATTCAAGGTAAGCAGCCCCATCTAGGTACTTTTATAATTGTCATAAAATTGATTCAAGGTAAGTAGTCCCATTCAGACTTTTTAATAATTGTCTCACTGTCGTGGGGAATAGAAGCAGTTTATGGGTTTTATTTTTTTTTTACATTGCTCATGTATGGTCTTCCAAAGACTTTGCAAACCCTGAATTGCAAACATTGAATTTTACAGTATTTCAGGAAACTGTTGTGCCATTTTATAAATGAATAAATGAAAAAGAGTGGAATCAAGTGAGTCAAAGTGAATAAAAAAAAAAAGGTTTTGTAACTGAGGTAAAAATAGGTAACCAATTTTCATTATTCTGGGGTACTGTTCAATCTACTATTCTTTAGTTTGAAATATATTTTCTAAGGAAATGGATTTATTGAATATTTCTTTTTCTCTTTGTTGGTCTTAAGAAGAGAGTGAGAGTCAACGGAAAACACCTGATCCTAACCAGATTCAAGTCAAGTACTTTCAAAAGCAACTTATGTTATTTATTTGAAGATGTTTAGTCTTAGAAGAAATGACAATAAAGTCAAAAGGGGAAAGGGCTTGTAGTGAGCAAGACTTTTTTCCTTCATAAAACTTCTAAATTTTAATTAGAAGTGTGAAAATTAGTAATATTTGAACAGGGATATTGGTAAAACTAACCTAGCAGGTAGACTTGCTTTCCTCCTTCTGCATGATGATTCATATATGTAACGTCTCCTTAAAAAGCTGAAGATAAGGCTCAGCTAAACATCAGTTAAGGCTTTGGGCTTTGAACATCTTTCCACTGTGACTACATAAAGTAGCTTTCAATGGCCAGTGCCTCTGAGCTGCCACAGCAGTTCAGACCAATAGTGCATTTTCCCACTGTCCTTCTGTCTGATATTAGCTGGTGTTCAAATGCTTACAGACACAAAATAAGAAACAAGACAGATGTTCCATAACCTTTCCTGGATTCTGTCTTTTGCTGTTTTAAGGACTTCCTGAACTAGGAAGTTTCATGTGGTCCATTCTCTTAAATGGGAACTCTTCTCCATCACTATGAGGAACAGGATCTTGGATCCATTGGCTTTTCTGAATTGTGTTAATGATTTTCACAGTTTAATTCTTCTACCACAAAAAACATGTTTCCATTTTCTTCCCTCTTTTAACCTGCTTCCTGATCATCTGATGCAGTGACAGCTGTTTCTTTATTCTTCATTACTTTTGAGCACTATATCATGCCACAGATGTTGCCTCTTGTCCAGAGACTTATACACGATTTAGAGAAGTAATTTCCAGACTTCTCTAATTCCACAACACTAGGGAAACCTGGAGCTGTTCAAAATTTAAATTTCAATTCTGCTGAAAATGTTAGTTTTGATTCAAAAAAAGCAAAATTATGTCTCTCTAGTTTTTAACTAGGAAGACTCTTGTCATATTCACTTCTGCTTCTAGGAAAAAAGCAAAATTTATCTGAATCTGCCAAAAAAAGGAGAGAAAGTAAAGCAGAGCTGCTGCATAGACAGCGTGACTCCCTAAGTGCCCTAGCCCTGAAGCCCAGCTGGAGGGAAAATTGTCAAATTCCGCTTCTGCCAGAAACTCAGTTTCTGCTGGATATGGAATTTGACAGAGCTCTTCCGCTTGTGGCTGGCAGCTGACAACTACATCTGAAACAGGCTTTTCCCGCTCCCCTTGAGATACCTTCACAAGGTATTCCTCATTTGTGAATTTTCCCTACAATTATGAGCTTTTCCTTTTCCTTTTTCTCCTTCATGACTTTCTATATTTGTTCTCCCAGCTGCAAGATCTGGTGAATTCCATAAACTCTGGAGGTGCCTTAGTGCAGAATTTCTGTCAGTTGTATTTTAGACCATCATTTTTCAAGTTCAATTTTAAAGTGCCAAGTGAGGGGATTTATTTAATGGCATTTCTCTTTACAGAGTGACTTTGGCAGTTTTTTTCAAGTTCATTTTCATCATCCTCTGCTAATTAAGACCTTTTGAGAGGAATATAAAAATTAAGCTTTCACTGATATCTCATTCTTTGTGAAACTCTCTGACAGGGCTCACTGCCTTTACATAAAATGTGATTCCTCTCTGAAACTGAGTGTACAAATTAATATATGAGATTTATTTTTACTTCCCTTCTTGTTCTATTTCTGGATGTCTTGCTACCTTCAAACAGTACCAGTCTGTTACAAGAGACTCAATGAAAAATTCTTGAACTTGAGTAACTTTGTAAATTGTTCCTGCAAAAGTTAACAACTGTCATTACACCAGCTAATTACCAAGTCTTGCTGTGTATTTTCTCATGATCTAATGTCTTATATAACTGAGTGCGCTAATTTTTCTGGTTGATATTTATCCCAAAGATTATAGAATTTGAAGACTGAATCTCTCATTGCTAGAAGGAAAATGAGAGAAGATAAAAAGCCCCAAATGCATGGCCGAAGTACTAGGGACACCTCTGCAAAGCCACTGAGCCTGGTTCTCAGTCAGTCCTAATCTTTCTTCCCTTAGATTAAGGTTATTTGGTGCAGAGGTGAAGGCTGCACTAGGTGAGTTAAATTCATTGCGAAATGTTGTATCTGCCAGCTTAGTGTGGGTTAAGCTGAGGTCAGTTCTAGGTGCAAGTGTAAGGAAAAGCACAAAAGGATTATTTCCCATGCAGTACTTGCTCCAGGCATTCAGCAGTCTTGCTCATCCTTCCTGAGGAGCATAGTGAAGCAAGGAGCTTTTATGTCAGACAAGAGATAGGTAGTGGTTGCACATATTTTTTGCTTTTTACAGCATCAGAATAGCATCAAGGGGCCTGTGATAGCTGTTCAAACAGGGTTTATTATGTTCAAATTAAAACCGAAGCAATGTCCTTATAAAAAGGGGTATGAGCTTGCAAGCTGAACAGGGTTGAAGGGGGAAGTCACCTATTTGCTGGTTTCTGAAGTCAGCAGAAGAGTCTCAGTGTCCTTCCACGGCATAAGATGTCACCATATTTACACAGTCCCCTTTGCAAAAGATTGTTGTTCTCTGAGATGTCATTATTTAAAGAAAAGTCATTTATACAGTCTAATGTCTATATAAGAGAAGTATCCAAAATTTCAGATTCAGATCTTGAGAATATTATGTATCACATTGTAATATTATGTTGCTGATTTTTTCAGGAAATTTTCACTGTCAGGAAGTTCTTCCATTCCAGTGTTATTTTCTTAATGATAACAGGTGCTGCTCATATACTACCTACTCAGTGAATGCTCTTCCCTTCAGACCCCCAGTTGGCCCATGCACTTATCAGTCAGCATTTTCAATAGGAAATTATAATTTGGGGCCAAATTAAGTTGTGTCCAGGAGCTCTGCTGTTATTGAATTATTAGATATAATGGCATCATTAATGAGAGCCCTTGCTGAGTGCTGTGTTGTGTAAGGTTTATGTTATGATTTGATTTGAAAAGTTACCAAATGCTTGTGATAAGGTTGCAAGCTATACAGCATCACATGGGAAAACATTCTTGTTTGGATCTAAGCATGTTTTTGATTATATGAATTCTGAGTTCTGGACCACTTTCCACACCATCTGCAGCCAATCTGCATAGCCTGGGAAATTCAATCAGACATCTTGCCCATCTGTAAAACCAGAACTGCTCTGTTACTGTTTCACCCTAATTAATGGGATTTATTTCGGTTGCTTCTTTGTTTACTGATAACCTTGCACTCTAAGTCCCATTAAGATGAGTACAGAGTAGCTTCAACACCTGATTAAAACACTTCTAGAAGTATTATCTAAGTTACCTAAAAAATAATTTTACTAATAAATTAAATACATCAAATTGTGTGGACATAGCTGATATGGGAATATACATGTTTTGTAGTTCCAGTCTTAAATAAGTGTTACCAAAATCTCTTTTTTACTTAATGCAGATTGGTATTGTATACAGCTTTAGGAAATTAGATAATTTTGCTCAAAACAGGTGCATTAAAATTAGTGTTAAAGAAGAACAGGGCAGGGGGATAGTAGAATGTTAGAGAACCACTGACATTTAAAACTATGAAAAAGGAATATTAAGATTTGGGCCTTGTGCTGCTGTTTGGTATAAACTGAAAATAATAATAATAAAAAAAAACAAACCCAAAGATCTTCAATCTGTTTATCTCAGATAAATCACATTTTCTAGGCTGTAAATTTATTTTAAGAACAGCAAAGACACAGAAAGAAGAAGAGCGAAAGGAAGGACTTGACACATTGCTATTACTACATCACAAAACTGCTTTGGGGGACACGAGCTTGCTCAAAAGTACCATTTGTTTTCTGAGCTGCTGCATAAACAGAATCAAATCCCAGCTGCTGCTAGGCTAATAGAAACTATGTTAATCAAATAACAGAAAATGTGAAATGAAACCCTCAAAAAAAGTACTTTGTCCCTTGGTTTGAATTTCTGCTATAAACTGCTTGCCAGGTACAATTTCCACTTCTAATGAAAACTCAGTTACTCACTTCATTGTTTCATGCTTAGACTGAAGAAAATGCTGGTTGAGATATTTTGTAGCAGTTCTAAATTGATAAATTTGTAAAGCTAGAAGAAAATCTCTTCAGTTAATTCAGAGTCATAAAATCCCACCCACACACATGCACACACCTTTCTAGCTCTCAATGATCTCGAAAGCTTGCGGTTGAGGGGATACAGTCTCTAGAGACAGAGGGTCAGGTGTGGGCAGCTGATATTTAAGAAGTGTTTTATGCAGGGATTTCATTATACCCACATAAAGCCAGAAAAAATGCTTTCATAGGTCAGGCATCTGACCCAGAGTTACAGGATGTGATTATTTTTGTGCTCTTTCAAATAAAGCCACAGCTTAAGCACCCGTGGCTTTGGAAAGGGCCCTTGGGGACCAGCAGCAGGCAAATGCTCCCTGTGACACAAGAACAGCACCTTCTTCCTGTGACTTTGTGTACTCCACCTTAGCCAGATAGAAAATTGGAACTTTAAGTGTGAGAGGCTGCAATGCAGTTCTCAGCACATGTGCATACACTCACTCTTGCTTTACAGGCTCATTTCTTAACTAAGCCCCATATTGCATCTTCTGCAGAGCAAAACCTTTAAATCAAAAGATGAATGGGTCTAATGCATATTTTCAGTGAGTCCAAAAATTTAAATACTGTTTTAATGAGCTCTTTTTTGGACTCTCAGCTACTTAGGGCAGTTATTCTCCCTTCTGAATGTCTGAAAATTGCTGAGTACTTTGTGGTCACTACCATCAACTACTAATGAATAAAAATGATGGTGATTATATCACAAGAACCAGAACTCTGAAAAGCTTTAATCACAACAATGTAACAGATTAATTAGGATGTCCAAAAAACAGAAACAATGCATCTGATTTTGAGATGCTTGAGTGGGAATTCTTACAAGTGTACAGAGAATTTTAATAACATAGAAAATCAATTATATTTATAAGAGGTATAATAATCATAAATACATGGTAAATGTTAGTGCCAAGTCTGATATAGTGCCTTGTGTCATTAGATCTCAGAGCATTTTATAAAAGAAGTATTCATTAACATCATAATGAATACCAAATTAGTTTTGCTAATTTGCATTATGTGCAGAGCTATATCATCAGGGTAGGAAAGTAGACAGATAGCTGTGTGTGCAGGTAAGTCAGTAATTTAGCTTATTTATTGGGGTGTAGAAAGTGATTAATGGGAGCTGAAAGGTTTTGCAAGCCTAACAAAGAAAGGAAAATAATTAAAAAAAAAATCTGATTTGATCTAGATATGGTAAACTGCAGTAAAAGAAGAAGGAGCAGTTGGCCTTTGCTGTTTGAAATTGCCTATAACGTATTTCTGAAGCTATGAGGTTTCATATGATTAAAGAATGGACTTCACACATGTGCAACAGAATATTCTTCCCTGCTTTCTGTAGTTTAATCACCTGGGGCCTGTGGAGTCCTGGTAAATCCATTTCCAAGACATCACGGAAGCAACATTGGAGAAAAACCTTGAGAATGGCAATCCAGAGGGACTGCTTATTTTCTGTTTCCTGAAATGTACTTAGATTTTTTTTCAGTTTGACCTAAGATTTCCTTTGTTTACCCACAGAGCTATGGTGTATGTCTAGAGAACATATACTGCAGAAAGTTCCTCTGAAGCACTATAATCATAGAAACAAACTCTGTCACAGACATTCTGTAGAGAGCTGCCCTGCATTCTGGTCACGTGCTTTCCAAAGGAACAATATTTCTGCTGGGAAATGCTATGTCACCTCAAGAGTATGAGGAGAACTTTGCATTTGTAAATAGAGTTTGCTTGCTATTCTTTTTCAAAAGCATTTCAGTTTAGAAGTTGTTTTTTTTTTCCTTTATCTTAATCTGATTTTATTATGGGTAATTTAATTGGGAAACGCAAAAAGTTGAAAATAAAACAACAACATAAAAAGATTTTGTTGCAACTCTATATTCCATTAAGTAAAAAATTACATCTCGTATTTTCAAATCACCTTTTGCAGAGCATTATAGATTTATACTTTTGTTTTTTTTCATTTCCTTTGATTGTTAGTTTCTCCAGTCTGGAAGAAAATTGCATAGGAGATCTGTGGAATTTTCCATGAAGTTCAAGTTCCAGCTTATTAGCTCCCTGGTATAGGCATCTGAGTGAGAAATTTGGATTAAATGTATTCAGACAATTAAGCTTCATTTTCTGATCCCTAATGTCACACACAGAGAGGAATTTAATTTAAACATGAGTTCCTTTGGTGGTAGCAATTGTTTGACCCGTTGTTTGACCCATGTTTTTATTGAAGGGATCCTTGCTTAGGACTTTTTGGTGAATTGTTCATCTGAGCTTTTTGTAGCATACTTTCTGCCTGACTGTGTTCACAGGTACCAGATTTAAAACCAGCCCCTTCCTGAGCTGTTTTCTGCATGACACCTGCTGTAAAGATGTTGTGAAGCATCTCTTCCCAAGTCCCTTTGCTTGAAGACATTGGCAGCTGTAACTCAGTCACTTCATATAACCTGGGGCAATATGTAACAATGCATTTTAGGGATGCATAAGGGCTGTGACCCGAAGAGTATATTATAAATTCATTCAATAGGTAATATTTCTAGAACTAGCTTGTAATGACAGAGTATTTATTCCCTCAGCAGCTGTGTGTTTTACTCTCTTGTGCCATATGCTGTTATATAGAAATTATGATTAAAAATGCCGTCCAAAAAGAATAATGTCCTTTTTCATAAGTTTTTGACCACTCTCCATCTGGTTGTCTCAGGGAGACCTTCAGCATCTCCATCTGGCCCAATGTTGTACCTCCTTGATAAACACAGATGGAAGAGGAAAAATAGTTTATACTGAACAAACTTATTTACAGGCTGAGGAAAGGAGAGATTCAAAAGTGTTTCAATAGTAAGGAGCACTTCAAGAAATATTAGAGAAATTCTTCAGACATTTATCACAAACAATCCTCCAGATGCTCACTACAATCTATCAGCATCCTCTGTTAACTCAAGCCAAATCCATTTCATCAAAATCCTGCCTTGGCTAACTCTTAGGAAACCGAAGAAAAATAAATGGGTGAAGCCTTTGAGTCAAACAGCAATGTGTGATTTTCCATATTATTTAAATGCTTGAGCGTTTGTGTTACAGTCTTGCCTGTGCCCACTACCAGTGTATCAGATCATGTTTGGACAGGCAGGAGCTTTACCAGAAAGACAGTTTAGCCAAATCTGTCTTTTTTCAAGCAAAAAAACCTCAACCTGGATGGACATCAGCTGTGAATGCTGCTTGCTCTCAGGGTCAATGGTCAAGCTCTAGCCTGCTTTCCTGCTATAGACACAGCCAGGGAGACCACACGGTCTCTGGTGAAGAGGCTAATTTGCAATATAATGAGATTTTTTGGATACCCTTTCAAAGGCTCTGTGCTTTAACTCCCTGTTCTGCAGGGACTCAAGAGGTCATTTGGAGGTGGGAGGTAATCTACTGTGGATTTTAACATGCAAAAAAGTGTCTTAGATATAGATTGTTTGACTTATTTTCATTTCTCCTGCATTACTTTAAACTATCCAGAACCAGTGTCTCCCAGGGCTTTTAGAAGCCAGAATGTCCTGGAGATTTTCTACCTGAAGTAATTTTGGGTCTGCTCAGACCAGATGCCCTGCTGTATGCAGGCTAATGTCACACATATCTGCTTCATACATGCCTTCATTGCTGCTCTCCTTAACTGTGGTAATGTTAGCCCAGATGAAAATAGCCAATGTGATACTTTAGGATTTTAGCTCGCACATTTTTTAAATCCTGGTCTACATTAGCGTATAACTCTAAACTAATAACACTCTAATATGGAGGGTTAGTTACTGTCTTCACATTTGAGTCAGACAAAAGAATTCCTCTAAGCCTGAAATTCAGGGACACCCTACTGCCTCAGGTCCCAAAAAGTATAAACAAAAGTGAGTTGGGGGAGAAAACTGGGGTATATGACTTCATTACCTGAAGCTGTAATTGGAGGATTAACCCCTGGTATGTAAACGGACCAAACTTATATCTGCCTGAAAAACTTGTGACCACCATCCATTTTGGGGGTAGCCCCTTGGGAAAGCTTCATCTGCTCTTCATGTACCTGAACGCCCTTCATTAAATATATCTGCTTTTATTCATTTAACTTTGTCTGGCCTCTCCTTTTAGGTGAGCCCAAAAAAGACATCACAAGAATGTGGCTTATTCTTAGCCTGTTCTTAGAAGTTTTTTCAGGATTCCGTGGCTATCAACAGCACTGGAGCAAGCTGACATGTGCAACACCCATTCCTTTGCCAGGGCATGGATCCAGAGTGGTGCTGGGTGCCTCCTGATGGGGAGCAGGCGTGCTCTGAGCTGTCAGCAGGAAGTGAAATACCTCAGCATCTCTAAGACTGGACCCAGCGTGGTGCACAAAAAGCACTGTTTCCTGCTAGCATGTACCTAATTGTATTGAATTGTAGTACTATTTCTACAGTGAGATAAGTTAATGAACCTCAGCTGATTATGCCCTAGTTTACTTAATAGTTCACATTATTATTTAAATGTGAAGCAGTAAGTATGCCAGCCTATAATTGCTTTTACTATTTCTCTTTTTTATTATAGTGCATCTGTAGCATGTGATTTAATTATGTTTTACTCTGTACTCTACATGTAAATGAAGAAAATGGTCTCTTTTTTTTTGTTTTATATTCAACAATGGTATTAGGGAAGGGCAAGCTGCTGGGAGGGTGAGGTCCAGGAGTGGGAGGAGATGCAGCAGGCAATCTGTGAGCAACTTTGACGAAGCCATATGGGTTCCATTTTCCAAAGCAGGACACCAGCAATCAGTGCACTGAGTCTGCCTTTTTTTTTATGTGTGAGAGGCTCTTCTCTGCTGCCGACTAAACTGAGCAGCATGGTGTGAAACAGAGATACAGCTGTGAAATGGCTGTAGATTTAGAAGTTAACGGGTAGTTTTTCAATCCTACTGAGTGCCCAGAGCTCCTGTTTCCTCCAGGGGAGTAGAAGCTGTAGAAAATCAGGCCACTGCTTGGGTTGCCTAAATAAAGATTTGGTTTCCTAGCTGTTATGAGTCTCAGTTCCGGCATACACATAAAAAGGGTAACGGTCCTTTGGCAAAATACTGCTGCTTAGAAACATCACAGTTGTTTCTTTACCACTAATCACATCCACCTGGAAACTATTTGGGGCCAACAGGGACAGCATGGAAACCTGCATGCCATCAAAGCCCAGGCCTCTGCCACTAACCCTGGAGTGACATGCTTAGCACAAACACCTCTCTTGGTTCCCTTCTGGCTCTAGGGCTCCCAGGTAGCAGCTTTCCATGTGTGTTCTGGTCTGTTGGTTTGGGGCCACTGCTGTCCTATCTCTGACTAATGAGTGGTTTTACCCAGCAGGCAAGTTGCTGAAGGTAACAGATTCTTACCTAGCAGTGCAAGCAGAAGAGAAGTTGACGTTCATACTCATAATCCCATGACTGGCCTAAGGCAGAAGGAGTGCCTGGCAGCAGGAGGGGAGGAGGACACAGAGACTTGCAGAACAGATGGAGAATGAAGCCCTCAGGACCATCAGTGAAAAATACCCCAGGCTCTCCATTAGTAGCTTTTCTGCTGGGTTTCAGGTGATTAAATTCCAGAAATGCTCTGAGATTTGGCTAAAAGAGTCTTATATTATTGCCCCACATAGTTAAATGTGAGGAAATATAGTCAGCATTGATGTTATTTTGCAGTTAATATACTGTATGTCACACAATTAGTGGTTGTGTTGTAATGCTCATATGCAAGTGGGGAAAATAAAAGCAGACAGAATATTTGGCCTTAATTAGTGCTCCTTAAATGCTAGGTGCTTACATATGCAGCCATACAGGAGCACTGGCGTACGTGATGATTGTTACCATTATCTGACAAAGTATATTTCTCCTCCTGGAGATGGAATCTATCTAAGAATCTAAAATGGTATAAGCATGAGCAGTGTAATAAGGCAATCTGCATTTTAGTTGTTTTACAGTCTTCATGACATGGGGGAGCTTATTAATTTTGGACCAACATTTTCACTCTCTGACACATGAATTGCAATCCTTAGTTATAAAAAAGACATAAACAAAACCAGAAGCTAATAGGATTGTTTTGCCTTTCTTCTGATCTAACCAACTATCTACTGGGCCCTCAGTGAATATTATAGCAATTTGTTTTTTTCCTTATATGTTGTCCAGTTCAAAGCTAATTTTTTACCCTATAGTGAGAATGACAGTGCCAAAATATGAAACATTTCTTTTGTTTTATTGTTATGATTCTTGCTCTAGAAGTGTGGCCTCTGGCTGGAACTGCCATCTCCTGCTTCTCTGTCTCAGTGACCGGTGTCATCTGACCCTTTCTGCTGTATCAAATCTGACTGTATAAACGGAATTTCACTGGACACAACAGCTACTTCCAAAATCCAGGCTCAATTGTGAATGGATTTTATGAAGTCTGGCATGAGGGCTCATGCTGTCTTACTGTCCCCAGCTTGTTGGAGCAGGCAATAAGCATTTTTCTCTACTTTACAAGAGAGCAGTAAATTCAAACCTAGCAGGAGGTGCTGCCAGCTCTACATGCTGCACAAAGCAGGTTGTTTTCACTTAAGAGTTGTTTTGCAGGAGAAAAACCATAACTGTATTCAAATGTTTTTGGGGAGGATGAAGGAAGAGGGAAAGGGTCCTGAAGATCAAGATTACAAGGGATTACTGCCCTTTAAGGCACAGAGCAGTGTGTTACACCGAAGACACAAGAGAGGTCTCTGCTGTAATGTCTCTCTATAGGGTAATGGTAAGATACAGAGATCTATTAAACAGACTTCTGATTTTGGATGGCCCCCATTTTTGATTTCTGAAACTCAGATGACCCAAGAAATATGGAGTTTTTAAGGCTGGTTTTACATCTTGTGGAGTAAATATCTATTTGAACTTGTGAAAATGAAACTGTGGAGTGAGAAGGAAAGATGATTTTTGGGAAACTTGACTGATACCCTTAGAAAGAAGGTAAAGGCACCTGGTGAAATATAACAAAAAAAGCAAATATCTTTCCATCCCTATTTCCATTGCAGCACAGTTATGTAGTCTGGATAAAATAGAAACTCTTGAGAAAAGGTGCCCTCTGATTATCACTTCAGGGTTTTAAAGTGACAAGCCATAAAGGGTGAAGGCTGACTCTTTGATCTTAAAGAGCTTGAAAAGAGGAAGATTTACTCTGCTCAAATGATTTCAGGTAATTGTAAGTAATCCGAATTGAGTCTCTGGGCTGCAGAGCTTTACATTTGAAACATTTCTGAATAAACATTGATTGAAATTTCAGGAGTCTCTTTACAGTTTTAGACACTTTCAATAAACTTTGGTTGACCCACTCAGGCTGAGGCCCACTGTGCAAGAGGCCAGGGGAGAAATGATGACAGAGGCAGGAGGGATGGAGGAAAAGGCTGTGGTTATGCTGTGTGTTAGTGCTAACCAGATCTGCAGAGGATGCTGCCCTTTCTTTTGCACCTGGGTAATGGACAAGTCAAGGGGTGTTATCAAATGAGCTGGTGTTAGCAGGAAGCATGAGCTCAGGGATGTTGGAGGGCCTTGTCCTTCTGAGAGTTTTAGAGACAGAAAATGCCTCAATGCCCATCTTACAGAGAGAGATGTCCATGATCCTGGTGCTCTGCACTGAATGTCTTGTGCACACAGCCTGTCTGCAACTCTGCAATGCTGGGTTCAGATATGGATCCAGTCTTCAAACAACCTGGCTGCAAACTGAGAGAGGGTAGACTTAGACCGGTATTAGGAAGAAATTCTTCACTGTGAGGCTGGGGAGATACAGGAGCAGGTTGCCTAGAGAACTTGTAGACACCCCATTCCTAGAAGTGTTCAAGGACAGTTTTAATGGGGCTTTGAGCAACCTGGAATACTGGAAAGTACCCTGTCCATAGCAGAAGTGGCTGTAGAATACAACAGGCTGTACATCATCTCTTGTGTAAGGTATTCAGTCTCATTAATGCATTTTTATTCTTGAGAGCTGTAACAGGGTCTAATTTCATTCTTAAATAGCTTTATTTTTAGAAATTTGTCTCTATTTATCTATTTATTTATGTATTTTGCAAAGATTTTACTCTCCTTAAGCTGTCTAGAGATGCCAAACACTTCGAAATCAGATGAAGCACACATCAGGGACTCCCAGCACAGCAGTTGCTTTAATTCAGTTCTACACTTGAAGATAATTAAAATAACTGCTGACTTGGAAGTTGACTCTGGTTGTATGATTTTCAAAGAAGACAGGCTTGTTTAGTGCCTGGGGGAGAGATTCCAAACTCTCACTATTGAGTCCAAGGTAAAAATAAATTATTTTTCTATCCCTAAAACATATTGGTATTGAGGGCGTGGATTTTTTTTAATATGACTTTGGTCTTTATGCACAAAAGTATTTTTGCAGTTCAAATTTTAAAGTAAACAGACCAGATCTGATGTGATTTTTTGGGGGGATGTTCAGAAAAGTGTAGATTAGCAGAGGCTATGTGTGGGCATGGTTTTAGGTGGAAATATGGAAAGAAAAATTGACACTAATATTCATCTATACCTGCCCTCCTAGTTCAATGTAATACAAACTTGAAGAATTTAATCTGAATTACTACTTATATAAACCCAGAGAAACACTAAAGTGTTTTAAATGAAGCCAAGTATTTAGAGAATACTCAATGACACCACCTCAGTTTAAGAGAAATTAATTTACTAAGATAGAATTAACTCAGGCTCTTGCAACTGGCCATAATCTAATGTTTCTCCCTGTTTGCAGTCTTTAAATCAAATCTAGACAAATAAAAAATGCATTGAAGGCTCACTGAACAATATTTCTGGGTGGCTGCAAATTCTGCAGTTACTACAACATGAATCATATGGGAAGACAGAGTGAAAAAAACAGCTCCTGTGAGTAGGGCAGAGAACTTTCCACAGGATTGTCTTTCTGTGGAACTGTATATGCTGGAAAATAGTTGGAGAATATCTGATTTAAATGAGGAAATAGAACCAAGAGGAGTTTGTGAAATATGAATGGAAATCTGAGGAGGTGAGAAAACTGTAAGACCGAAGTCAATATTTGAAGAGAGATGATTTGGAAGCAGGGCTTCTTAATGCATGAGTCATTCCATGCACAGCTGCTTCAAAGTGAACATGCAGGAGGATGAAATGGGAACATGGAAGAGATATGGCTTGGGAACCACTGAATCAGACATCGTAGGTATCAGGAGAAGTGAAGACAAATTAGCAGAGTGGAGGCAGATTGTTGCTCAGCATGTGTGTTTTGCTCTTCAAATCACCTGCTTATGTATCCCTTAAAATATTTTAATTCTATGCTAAGCTAATTATCAGCCTACAGCTTGATGATATTCCAGTGTCATTCAGTGTATCAGAAAAAGACACACCTGTTTTCTTAATATATTTCACAATTCATTTCAGAAGTTGCCAGTTTTTATGTGTTCTCAAGGGCATTCCCAATGCAGTCATTTTTTTGTCTGTAATGTCAAGAAACAGGAAATTTTCTTAGGATTCAAATGATGTTTATAAGATGATTCTTATGTTTTACTGAATGCAAAACTTTATTTGTGGTATTTTTCTTGCAGAAAAATCAAACAATGATTGTCATGTTAGCCATCAAATAAACCCAAGACATTTTAAAGGATAAAGAGTAGGAAAAGTGCCTACAGCATGGAGTTACTGTTTTCCTTCTGACATCTAGACTGAGAGTTATTAAATCTCAGGGTGGGTCACTTCTATTATTATAACATGCCTTAAAACTCTGGAAGGTCTTAATACTTCAGGATGTTAATGCAGGGAGGGCAAGCCCATGTAATGCAATACTTAGAACATATAAATAAAGTTGCACCTCTTCTGAGTATTAAAATTCATTCTTAGAAAAAAAAAAGTGTTTGCCCTCCTGGCCTGGTCAAAATACAGATAAACTAACATGCACTAGGGCTACTTTAATTTACTGAATTTGCTGGAAATGCCTTTGTTTTGGCTGTTTGTGCAGGGGTGCTCTTTCAAGAGTGCCTGTGTTGTCTGTCTGTGTTATGCAACATCAATGTGCAGGATATACATTTTCTTGTGGGCTAAGGTGAAAGCTACACTGGGAATAGTTTCATAGCTTGTTGATTAGAGGTGTATAGGCATTAGGAGGCTATATGGAAATGAAGGACTTATACCAATTTATATTCTTTATACAAAGAGAGGACTTTACCTTAGGTACCTGCCGTGCCCATGATCCCTTACTTGCCTTAATTCTGTGAATTGCCTTTAAATCTCAGTGGAAATCTAGGCTATAGAACTGATAGTCTCCCCTCTCTCTCAATCAACTCTTTCAATATTTTCAACTTTTCTGTACTTGCCAACTGAAGCATATTGCTTGGCTTCTGTTACTTTGTGGTTTTCCACTCCTTTGAGTTAGCTGTCAGTATGTTAGGACTTTTCAAGCGTTAAAAATTGACTTTTGGGTGACTGTACCTGATGCAATTTTAAAACTTTTTTGTGCCATAACAGGCACCTGTGTGCATGTAGCATTCTGTGTGAAAAAACTGGATGAAATTTCATATCCAGTGTTTGGATTAAATCACATCATTGATTCTTCCTGACCTTAAAATGTTACAAACTATGAACTATGAATTACATGATTAAATACTACAAGAGTGAAAAACTATGAAATATGTTATGATGCAAAGTAGTTAAAAAGCATTACCAGTTATTTAATGATAAATGAAGTATGAGTCTTACTTTAAGAGAATGAAGAAATTTGAAGGAGAAACTTTAGTTCTTTGAGAGAAATATTCTCTTCCACTTTAATTAATTCTGATTGCATCAATACATATTTTGGCAGCTTCATAAATAACATCTGTTTGTTTTACATGCATGGTCTTAAACTTTTTGGGTTTGTATATAAATAGGTGTTCAAGCACACATAATGTAGGTAGGTATTTCAGATTCATTTTCCACACAAGTATCTATCTTTAAAAGGTCTTCCTTTTAATTTCTTGTTCTGTTCAAAATACTAGTACTGCACAAGCATTGACATTTTACTGGAAACTTTTAATCAATTTCCATACATGTTCTATGACAGTTGAGCTTTGGCGGGTCCTTTGCAGGTTAAATATGAAGAAGACTGCATATGAAAAAGACATTTTAAAACTCTAGAAAACAGCCAAATTAAAACAGGTTTACTTAGAATTACATGAAGCCATGGCAGGAAGTTATTCTTTACTGTCCAGTTTTCAAGTCTATCTTGTCTTCTCAAGCCATCAGAAATATATTTTAACATTTACAAAAATTCTGTAAAAATAAGACACAGATTTTTCACACTCAAACGTAACAACTGTTTGCATTTAGGTTTTTGAAAACCATTTGACAGCTGTCTGAGAACACATTATTTCATTTTAAAAGGTTAAATTTATAAGCTTGTGGTAATGTGCTTTAGGAATGGAAATGTAGGCACAACATTAACTTCAGGCATCAGTATAGACCATATATAAAAATGAAATTCCAGATGGAGGTCCATTCAAAATGCCAACTTTCCACACAACATAATGGTGAAATATTTTATTAGTATAAGACACATGACTGATGAATCAGAACCTATAAATTTTTATTTGAAGGAAATGGGATTCAAATTTTGTGCTTATTATGTGTTTCCACTCCATTGGCCAGGGTCAGATTCAGCTGAGGACAAAGAATACAGGCCTTATCCTCAGATCTTAAAGCCTATGGATGAGACAAGGGCAGGTGCCCATAAATGGCAAACAACACCAAGTACAGAAATGATACTTGCCATCCTGATCAGGACATGGTAAATTATTCAGGAAAAAATACTCTGGCATACCACTGATATTTTGTGGAGACCACAGCAAAGTAAGGTATAACAGAGAGATTTTCAGAAGAAAAAGGAAATGGGTTTATAGATGTTTAAGGTGAGCTTCTCCTAAGCAACAGTAGTTTAAGAGGACAAAGGACACTGTGGTTCCTTTGAAGTCTGATGCCACAGTTCTCTCCCCAACTTTCTATTCTGAATGAGTGGTAAAAATCAGGAGAGCGACAAAGACTATTTGGGGAAGTGGGAGTAAAGATGGATGAATGACAGCGTGATGCCTCAGCTAAGGGATTCACATACTGGTGCTCTGGGAAAACAATGAATTATGAAATAAACATTGCAGCACCTTTTTGGATGGATACTGGTAGGCAAAGTGACCTGAACCCTGTGAGAACAACTGCTATGTTGGATCTGATGAGAAAGACAAACTCTTGCAAGAGTCAGAGAATCAGATTACACTGACTCCAGCGTTATCCCCCGATGGCACTGGAGGTGGAGGAAACTTGATTTCTTTTCTCTTTTTTCATTTTGTTCTAACTTTTACATAGTCATAAATATTACTCTTGTACTAGGTTGGGGTTTTTTATATTTGAGAATATGCATGGCAAGTATTTAGTGACTGATTACAAAAATGAGTGCTTGAACTGGAGGCTCAAGCACTTGGATACTATTTGGACTTGGATATTTAGACTGCTAAATGTGACACAGTCAATGCAATGAAGAGTGAGCTTTTCCTCTCGAGACAAGTCTATGATCTTGACAGAGGCTCTAGGCAGCCTTTTTTCTCTCAGGTGATGAAAGAGAGTTCAGAATGTCTGGCTGATAGACATTCCATTTGTCAACACTAAACTCAAGTGAGATGCAATAATTCATAGTTTTCTTCTTTTAGACCTCTTGTGATGTGTTGGAATTTTCATCTTTTCATCTTGATTCAGGATTATTCCTTTATTCCTTGTTTTTTTTTTGTTTTTTTGTTTTTTTTGGTTTTTTTTTGGTAATTTTAGCTTCCCTTAAAAGGCAATCACTCACAAATGAGAAACCCTATTTTCTGGACTTCTTCCTGGGAAAATAAAAAGAAAGTTCTTCTGATAACCCATCAAAACGTCAAACAAGTGCTCTGCTAAACTGAAAGACCTTCAGGAAGGTTATCTACTTTCTACCTGCTTTTGTCCTCACTGCTTAGTGGTCCACAGTCTTTACTGAGTTGTGTTTTTCCCGTCTTCTTACACAGAAGGAAAAAAATACTCATTCTGTCCTACTGAGAAGACATTGTCACTAGGGAGATGTGGTCTGTAACCTGATGAATGTTTCAAACTGACATGACTTACCAGTGCACTCCAAAGTGGTGTTTCCTTCTGCTTTTGATCCACAGCTGTTCACCTCTACTGTTTCCCATTAGAGCTGCAACTCAAGTTGGTCCAGCTGATCTGTGGAAAACTAACCTACTACCACACAAATGAACCAAAAATATTTCCATGAAATCTCCTTCTTTATCTAAATCCTGAAGGAGATTATTCGATGTCATGTGTTAAAGGAGATAGACATTATACCCAGTTGGTGGGGTGGAGTGAGGAGAATTGAAAGGAGATGGTGACTGTCTCTTTGGCAACGACCTGAAGAGCCACTGGATAAGGTGCAGTGTAAAATACCACAGATAGCGCATGGCTGAATCAAAACTCAGTCACTTCCTACAAATTCTATATCCACACTGTTAGTCCATGTGAGTTTTGGCTGGAGATGAAGGGCCTTTCAGTGATCAGAGTGTTTTCTGAAGACAAGGCAATACTGTTTGATTTCCCTGTGCTACAGTGACCTCTCCCTGAGTTTGCCTGTCTCTCCGTGCTCCTGCTGCTACAAGATGATGCTTTCCTGCCTTGTGGAGCAGTTGTAAAGATTTTTTTCGGTAAAGACTGGTGCTCTGACGTATTTGGACATGGTTATGTGGGTCAGACACCAGCATTTAATCTTCATTGTGACTTAGTTGGCAGCATCAGAGATCAGATTCAAATTTTAGGGCATCACTTGCAAATCCCTAGCCCAAGAAGTTATATAATCTCAGGCTGATGTTTTCCTTCCCACATACTTTTCTGCTGCACTTAGAGGTTTTTAAGCCTTTCCAGGGAGCAAGGCTAAAACTCATCTTTTGGTGAGGACCCAGCAGCCTCCTCTCCCTTGGCCTCACATAGCTCCTTGCTGGTTTAGGCTGTCCTCTTTGTTGCAAGCTCTGTCTTGCACCACTCCTTGGCTTACTTTTGTAGTTGCTCTTACTCACTCTAGCAGACATTAAAGTAGTTATTTTGCTTCTAAAAAACAAAAAAAGTGAACTAAGACAGTCTCTCACGTCACAGATTCCAAGTGGGGTTTTTCTTTGTCTTTTGTTTTCTCAGGGAGGACTCTTCTTCATCTTAGGATTCCATATATTTTTCATACAAGTACTGGAGGTTGTTATTCTCATCCCTGGGTCACCATTCAACCCGTGCACATCCAGGCAGAGTTATCTTACCCAGACTGTTACTGCTATCCTATTTTCTCCAATTTGTAAATCCCTTCTTAACAGAGAAGTACCTTACCCACACTGACCCACTAGGTGTTCAGACCTTCTTTATTTCTCTCCCTATAGCTTCACCAGAGGCTGAGTGTCTTTCAATATTTAGACTTGCCCTTCCTTTTCTTGGGAAAAAGGGATGTTTCAATGGTGTCCCTTTTACCTTCTGGCCTTGGCTATCTGGCTATGCATGCATCAAACATCATTTTTACTGTACCTCACAGTTTTCATTATCTTCTCTTTTTTTTCTCCTATCCCTTCCTGGTGCCCTACTTCCACATCTGATGCAATACCTTTTGACCAAGGGGACCTGTGGCTGGGCACTCAGCGCATCTTTCATACCTCAAAGATGAGACATAAAAATTATGCTCCTACTGTGAGCAAGAAGGTGAAGAGATTTCTTGATTGTCATTCGTACACTACCAGTCTTTTCTGCTCTAAAATAATACATGGCACATACATGATAAACATTTGTTAAATAAAATCTAGCTTGTCACATGGGTCATACATTGTCTGGCTTGTAGATAATAATAGTCAAAAATTACAAAAAGGCAGGCTGGAAAAATGCAGGTATAGTAGGTATTTATTTGTGTAACTTTCAGTGGATAATGAAATTAAATAATTTTGAATATGTAATTTTTCTAATCGCCAAATATATTTACATAATCCCTTTTTCTCACAGTGATTATAGGATTTGTGTGGCAAGACTTTGAAGCTGCAGATTATTTATCTCCCCATTTGGTATTCCATTTTTCAGCATAGATGGGTTTTATTTCTGATTTTCTCTTGCATGTGCAATCACTTCTTTTCCTAAGCAGCACTGTTCAAAGCTGAGAGGTACTCTGGGGATTTAGCCTTACTGTATGTACTAGAATTTTAAGCTTTATGCAAAATTATTTGCTATCAGGGCTGAATAGCCCCACATACCCCTAAAATAAATTGACAGTTTTTAAAAGCTTCTGCAGACTGGAGGATCTGACAGAGTAAAGAAACACAGTATAAATGGTTGTGTTATTTTCTCCTTCACGCCTGTGTTTGTAGTGTCAACACATTGTCTTTGAGCTCTTGAAGAGACTTGGGCAAATAATATTTAGTGATTCACCCCATAAATTTTGCTTAATGTTATTGTTTGCAGGTAGGCTGCAGAGCTCAGATCTCTTCAATAAAGTGTTCACATGCTCTGTAAAACTCTGCCTTATGCCTTTGATAAAACTAATCCCAAATTTGAAATTAAGCATGAATTTAATGCACCAAACTATTTTTGAGGTAGGTCACTAGTCCCCATCCAGAGCATGCAGAAGCCCCTTATGGTGACTCTGACTAAATGAAGGCATAGCAGCATGGTAATGACCATCCTTTATTTTGTCTGTGCAAAGATCCTGGAATGACATGGTGAGCACTGCATAATTCAACCCATGGGTCAAGAACTCAGCTTTAAAGGTAACTGCCAACTGGGAAAGTTTTTCTTGCTTTCTGCTAGCCTGTGCCTTTGAAGCATAACATGTTTTCTCTCTTTAAAATCTTTGTCTTCAGTATTGTAGTAACTAGTAGCTGGGATTACTCAGTAAGTTTTTTGTGAGTCTTTCCCTGACTTCTGACCTCAATGTCATTATGCAGAGAGGAGTTTCACTGATGCACCTCAGCACCAAAGATGTCTAGAGGTTATGTTAACCAACTCCCCTGCTCAAACAGGTCACCAAGAGTCAGCTGCCCACGACAAAAATGGTCATATAGCCCCTAAAAGCACAGCTGTTGCCCTACACTACAGCATTAATGGAGCTCTAGTGTAAGCCACAGCTCTTTAAACACTTACTACCTGATGATTTTCCCAGAAGTCACAAGAATGTATATTTACTTAGAAGAAAAAGCACTTCTTGTTGTAGTATAATTTTTAGTTTTGGACAGTTTTTTTCTAACAACTTCTGTAAATGCTTTGGAAGGCTAACTAACCATGGCTCCCACTCTATGTGTGTCTGGGCTTTTTCCTGCTCAAGTGTTAGATTTTTACTAATGACTTCCAAAGGGATGGATATAAACCATCTCTAGGTAATTGATATCACAAAACTCTGATTCTGTTTTCATTTACAGCGGTTTGCTCTCACCATGGGAACAATTCCAGTTTACCTCCTGGTAACTTTAATCAGAATCTATCCCTCAGTATTTAATAAATTTTCATTTTGAAAAACTATTTCAACAATTAGTGTGAATGAAGAAGTCTTGAACTGGGATTTTTGCTTGTCTGTCTATCTTGAGCTTAGTTTTTTATTTATTTTTATTTTTTGCCAGATAAAAGCAAAGGTAACCTTCCGAGGGCATAAGTCACCTTATGTGTTTAGATGTTTGAAAAACAAATGTAATAAACTAGAGATCTCACAAGTTAGAATTTCTGCTTAAAATATGTATAGTTTTAACTGGTTTTCAGCCTACATATAGGACAAATCTCAGTCTGAAGTCTCCTCCACCAGACCTGCTCCTGCTGTTACACTCTTTTCTATTATGATTAATAACGTCTGAAATCTGAAACCAAGTCAGCTGCACTGTAATAAACTTGGTATCAATTTTACAGGTCACAAATAACCATGTAATTCAATAACCCTCTATGTGTTCCAGACCAACGTGGGACCACATGCTTGTGGGGAGCAATGAATGGGTAATTTGATGAAGAATGAAGACCATATTCAGGGAAAAGACTCTGAACGCTGAAAACATTTTCTGCAGGAGAGCAGGAGGCAGAGTCAGGAAAGGAAAGAATGTTTCCCAGAGATGGTTACTTTTAATGGCATGAACTATCTCCAGCCTTTCAAAAGATGCATTTTGGAGTGTGTCCGAATTATGAATAATTCATCCTGAAGAGAAAGAATGCAAACAGTTAGAGAACATGACATCAGACTAGAAATTGGTCAGTTTTCTGACGTCAGTCAGAAAACTGGTGAGGCAGATTAAACAAAAACAAGTTTGCTTTGAAGGTGAGATTTGGGATCAATATAAGGTGATCTCACTCAATTGCAGTCAATACTACAATCAAAAACTACAGGAGATTGCATTAAGAATCAGGACCATTCCCTGAAAGCCTATGAAAATACTTAGAAGGAAAGGATTATGTGTTCCATATCTAGCTTGCAAAATGATGTGGTTAAATATGATTCTCAGCTTTTTTATTAAAGAAAATTAAATTTCTTTGATCACAGGTGTACAGAAAAGCCTGACAATGTGAACCCTACCAGTCAACCCTACAGGCTTGGAAATCAGAAGACAAATTATGCCCTTTTTCTCATTTAAACTTAATCTTTTGACTGCATATCCAGCTGCATAGCTTTGCTTGGTCTGCCTTTGAATTGTTCTGCTCTAACAAAAATTTGCATGAGAAAGATGTTCTTTCTTTCACCTCTTAGGGATTAATTGTACCTGAAGGAGATTCATGACCACAACTGACATCTGTTAGTATGCACCGATCCTTTCCTGTGTCCACCTTCTACTTGAAGCATCTAAATCCTATCAGGACATAAGTTTCTGACACTGATAGAATGTACAATTATACAACATCTGAGAAGATCAGTCACTAAAACCCAAAGTGTTAAGTGATTCTCAGACATATTCTTGCCTGTCATATCTGTATAGCCTAACCAAGCAGATTTTTAGATATATATAGCAGCTTACCTTCGTCAGAGAACCAGAATATATGAGAAGACATGCAGGAGTTTTGTCTTTCTTACTTTAGGCAGCTTTTAAATACAAGCATTGTGTTGTGTTTTGAGTAGCCTAGTTCCATTATGACCATTTTTGGCTCCTCAAATATTTTGAAACATATGTATATATTAAAAATATATTGCACATATTTACAAATACATATGAAGACCGCACGAGGGTTGCTGTAATATTACATAAAACACCAGTCAATCAGGTGATGAACCTCTCCAGATGGAATATTGGATCAGAACACTACCATGTGAAAATTTTGTTTAAGAATTTGTGTTAGTCTAAGGTACAGAAATAATTGCATTATGATGCCCCTTATCTGAAACTTTAATATATGAAGATATTCACATTAATTTTTCTTTTTTTTTAACTAAGATTAGTAACATTAAAAGCATAATTGTGTTAATATTAAATTTTAAAAAGTTTTAAAATATGTTACTTCAGATGAAGTATTTACTTTTTAAAATATTTAGCTTGTTTGGTTTCTTTTTTTTTAAATATCTCAAAACTGCAATGTAAAATTAGGAAGGGAAAACTTCTCTAAAACCTTAAATTAAAGTGTACTTTCTTTTTTGTTTAAGAATTTGTATTTTGTTTCATTAACTTTGGCTGAATTGTTTGATAAACTTAACTTAATCTTTATATATTGCCTTTTCTTCCTATTCCAGTTTTCATTCACTAAAACCTACAGATAAAATATCTCATTTAGTTGTAGGAAAAAACCCTTTGAATTGTAGAAAGGTTTGGTTTGAAAGGGACCTTAAATATCTTCCAATATAATATAAAATATAGTATATAATTCATGCTTTTCCCAAAGTCCTCATTGAACTAGAGTCTAGTGAAGAAAATAAGGGACTGGAGACCATATTCAGGTCATTGCAATAATAGATGGAGGATGAGACTGTATTTTGCATCCTGCGTACAGAGAAATTCAGACTGGCTGTTCCTGTCCTGGAATCCAGCAATCTAGAAAGCATGCTGCTGAGCTATCAGAACAGTATTTTCCTGCCCATATTGTTGCTTGGCTCTGGCAGCATGATTATACCACTACTGAAGAGGAGGTGTTGAGCAAGAGGCTTTGCTGTGGGAACATATTCACACACATGGGCTGCTGCTGATAGCTTGAGGATCTCTGGATCACACTCCACGGCTTGGTGTAAAGGGAACCACAGAGCCTTCACGAGAAGCAAAGAAACTCAGCCAGCATCTCCCATCCCAAATATCTTTGGCTTCAATTCCAAGCCTTAACATCAAAAATTTAATGCCCAATGCGAACATTTCCTACTGTTGGTCGTGGGGTGTGTGGTCTGACTAAATGAGACATTTGCAGTCATTTATAGCTCAGATTGTTTTACTGCCTATCCACCTGATGGTCACAGGAGAGAAATGGGCATTTGTAGGTACAATTAAACTCATCCTCAAGTAGACAACTAGAACAGTCAGAGAAACACATCCTAGAAATGTCTTCTTCTGTAAAAACAAGAGAAACCCTTAATGTCAGGAATGGACCCTTACACTGGAGATGCCAAAATAGCTTGTCTTATGCCTGTCCAAATATTGACTTCCTGAGCTGATGAATGGCCTCATTCACTTCCTCCAGTATTTCAGCAGTATTTTCCAAAATGTTCCTCAGCTTCTTGTTCACTGCCAGATGAATATATCTTTTTGTTTTTAATAATTCTTCATGAAGACCCAGTTGAACACTGTGCCTGCTTACTGAAGGTGAGTTTCCACAGTGGCCTCATTGCCTGCCACCTGAGAGTTACTCTGTGTTTTCCACAGAGGCTCTTTAAAAAAGATGATGAAAACCTGATTTATGCTTTGCATTCATAGCACTGGGCAGAAATGATGGTAAATGGCCTCCCCTCTTCCTTCCATTAATCATCAACAGATTGTCCAGAATATGCAGCTGCTCAGGTGCTGATCTGGATTCCTCCCAAGCAGGATAGCATGTCCAATAATATTTTCCTATACTGTGGGCCTTTGTTCTATCAATTTCTTGTATCTTCTTCATTTGTCTTTTGAATGCTCATATACTCTTTTTCTGGCTTCTAGTATTTTAGTGTATTGAGCACTTGTAGGTGTATCTTCAGTTTGTTTCAGAAGGTTCTTGCAGGGAAGCCTCTGCTACAAAAGCTTGAATGTTTGTCTGTGTGCAAACCTAGCTGAAAAGGTCAATTATTTATGGAAAAACACCTTCTTCTGACTGCTCTTCTTGAACTGAAGCCTGGTTTATTTGTGAAGCTCCTTCTTATTCTGAAGTTGGAATCTTCTGACTCAGTAGAGCCTTAAATATAGCCTCAAATATAGGACAATTTATTAAATAAATACAGAATGTCTAATCAATGTAACACCACTTGGGAAGGTTAAAGGCCTTCAAGATACATGTGGGAATGCGATTCAAAGCAGTCTGGATTCTGCTTCTTGTTTCCTACTTTGCTGCTTAATCTTTCTCATCTGGTGTAAATCAGTCTAATTTCAGTACAGCCAAAGTGAATCCACTGGCTGGGATTCACACCTCTGAATATATCCACAGAAACCACATTGGTTAAATTTTTAGATGGATCAGAGAACACTTGTTGATACTTGTTGATGTCGTAAGACAGAAGACGGTCACCCCTCTGGATTCAATAAAAATTTGAAGCTAGTATACTCAAGGAAGTGTTATTCCTGCTGCTTTCCTTGTCCCATTTCCATGTATATTTTCATTTCCACATATATGTTCTCCTTTCCTGCAAGATATGAGACAGCATTTATACTTAAGATAAAACCCAGCAAAAACTGTATCCTGTGCTTCTGCCACATTATGCCTGGCATCTTATCCAGGGAACTGAGAGAGAGAAGAGCACTGTGTGACTAAGTTAGTTACTGGCATTCAAAAATACTCTCAAAAGAGTCCATGTCTGGGGCCCCTAACGAGGAAAACATGGAGCTGCTGGAGTGATTCCAGAGGAGGGTCACCAAGATGATCAGAAGTCTGAAGCATCTCGCCTACAAAGACAGACTAAGAGAGTTGGGGTTATTCAGATTGCAGGAGAGAAGGCTCTGAAGACAGCTTACAGCAGCCTTACAGTACCTAAAGGGGGCTACAAGAGAGCTGGATAGGGACTTTTCATGTGGGCATGTGAAAAGGAACATGTGAAAGCACAAGGGGGAATGACTTTAAACTGCCAGTTTAAACTTTAAGCTGGTTTCAATTAGACATTAGGAAAAAAAATTGTGAGGGTGGTGAGGCACTGGAACAGTTTGTTCAGAGAAGTTGTGGCTGCCCCATCCCTGGAGGTGTTCAAGGCCAGATTGGGTGGGGTTTTGAGCAACTCTACACGCACATAGAAGTCAAGAAAATGTCTGAATTGATTCCAGAACAAATTGGAGCATGAGCCAGCTGTAGTTTTGTTAGAAGGGACCCTACTGCTGGTGAACATTTTTAAAAGGGGTAAATAAATCTCTTGCAGCTTTAGAACAAGGGACCTCAGTTGAAGTGTCCAACAGGTAACTCCTCAAGGCTGATTCTTCTTAAGACTACTATGTTGATGAGTCTTAGATATCTTCACCCAGCACTGCTTGAAAACACTGTGGTTGCAATCTTCCCTGAGGAACTGGCAGCATGTCATTACACTTGTTTGGCAGCAGAGCAGGAATTTAGGGAGCAGCCTGGGGACAGAAGTAGCACTTTTCTCTCCTGTTGACCTGCACTTTGGTACACACAAGGGAACATGAGTAACTGGAAAAGCGCAGGAGCCTAGAGGCAGCTGCTCTTCTGCCCTGTGGTTTTATACAGGGTGGGCAGCCAAAGCAGAGAAATACAGAGATACATAGCAGCAATTTCTTCTTCTGTATGTCCCAAGAAGAAGGTTTTTGGGCAGTCTTCAAATGCCTGAAATCCAGAAGTTGTCACCAACTGATCTCAAACTCTTCAGCACCAATTGCACGTCCCGTTTTCCACCTGGAAAGTCTGAGACATGAAGAAGTGATGAACATGCATGAACTGGTGTTGGGGACACTGTCAGGATACAGGGCTGTGAAGGCACATAGCATTTCTCCAGTATGGGCATGCAAATTGTTCTGTTAGCTGGGGCATGACTCAATGCCAAGTGAAATCAGCACTGCATGCTTCCATTGGCTTCAGTGGTAGCAGATTAATGTCCTTAATGAGTATGTGGATTATAAAAGAGTGAAACTTACAGGCTTTGAGGGATGGTTTTATTCTGTTCTTTTCCAAAGACATTTATTTTATCAGAAAAGGGAAGAATTGGTGGGCTGGGTATTTTAAATACAGCTTTTAACTTGTCATCAATATGTTTTAAAAGAGACCTGTGAGTTGAAATTTTTATTCTTCTCTCCTCTAACCTTTTTTCCTTTTTTTTTTTTTTCTTCCTTATAAAGAAAGTTGTAAAGTATGCTTGAGTGTAGGTAGTTTGAGGGGGATTTTTTTCCTATATATATTCTTGGTGTATATGGTTTTGACCATTATTTTTGATTACCTGTTCTGGCATGACCGAGATTTCCTGTATTATTTCTAATACTTCTTTTTCCTCCCTGGGGAAATTTCATGTCTGCTTTTAACATTTGTCCTTTATTTTTACTTTGTGAAAACTGAGGCAGGGAATTAACTTTGTGTCACTGCCTTATCTATTTTTTAGTTAATAATATCTTACATTTACAATATCCTCCTCTGTAATCTCCTTGGATGACCTTCCTGCCCTAACACATTTCTATCACTTCTATTGTCTCCTCACGTGTTACTCTTTTCTCTACACTTTCTCATCTCTCCTTTCCATAATCCCCATTTTATCTCTCACATTTGGTCCCTTTGTAACCTTGATTACTTTGTACAGAGCATTTTTCATTCATGTTGGCACACCTTTTCCTTTACAGTATATTTACTGGGTAGGTAGCATGCACATACACAACATTCCCTGAGGCAAAGATGGATTTTACTTTGAATGCCTTCCAATTTTGCTCACTTGCCCCTTCCTTTCATGATTCTCTTTCACTTTCACCCAACAGTGTCAGTTCTAACAAAGCTTGCTTCACTGAAATTTAACACCCGTGCTTTTTCTTCTGTATAGAAGAATACTCCCTTGTTTACTCCCTTGGTAGAAATGGAATTATATTATTGCTCTATTTGCCCTGCTTCATGACTTTGCATGCTGTCTGGATCAACTAACCAAAAGGACATTAATGAAACTTTATTTTTTTATTTACCTCCATTCTTCTACATTATATATAAAAAAAACCCCACCTTACATTTTGCTTTTTGTTCTTTCAAGAGTCTTTCTCTTTTCTTACTGACACATATTTTTCCCTTGCTTTGTCTGCTCTCTCCATGTGCCTTTTGTCCATTCTCCATTTCCACTCAGCTGTTCTCTTTGAGAGTTTTGCCACTGACTTCAATATAACTTGTGTTTGAACTCAAATGCCTTTTCCCCTGTGTTCCTTTGATTGCTGCTAACCCTGAGAACCAAAGGTTTAAGTCTGTGCCCTGTTGCTTGCAGGGAACTTGTTGGGGTCACAAGAAGCTCAAAAAATTTCTTGTCTGCTCAAGAGAACCCTGGATCACTTCTGCATGCCCCTCTCCATCCCACTCCTCACAATGAACCTAGATGACCTCTGGTGCATGACTGCTGTTAAGGTTTGTTTTCTGTTTGGTGTATCCACAGGCAGTTTAAAATGTGCTTGTGCTTGTGTGTTTCATTCCTAAATTTGAGGTATGCCATCTGGAGATATTTTTTACAAATTAAAAATAGGCTGGGTAGAGCAAAAATTCTCTGCTAGGTGTCTCATAGCTCTCTGCACCCACACCCACAATCCTAAAAATATATCTGGCTGGGTATATTCCTTTGGAGATTTTGGCAGGTTTCCTTTGGGCTGTTTCTGAAGGACACGCTTACAGGATATGGTTTAGGTGATAAATAGCTGTGCCAGGATGGATGCCAGCATGTTCTACTTCAGTGCCTCTGCACTAGAGAGGAGCAGAAAAAAGGACTGAGCCTTGTGCTGTTGGCCAACATAGTTGAGCCAGTGAGTAGTGGGCACCAGTGCCCCATGTACGTGCCTCAGGAGTGAATAGGCAGTTTATTCCATTGCTAGAGGAAAGCTGGTCATTCAGAGTTTTTCTGGACAGGGAATACAGGGGCAGATTTTGATCTGAAGCTGAATTAGAACACCTATCATTAATTGCAGGTTAAGAGTGTTCATGATGGAATAGTCATGCAGAGGGCCTGGTAACTTTAAATTCGTGGTCAAAATGGCAGCATGGGAGATTTTCTGACTGGACGGGCTGTCTTGACTTCACCTCTGGACAAGAGGTTGTCTGCACCTTCTCTTGCATTACTGCAGGCTACTCATCAACCTTTCTTACCACCCTGCACCAAATGAGGAAAGTCGTTTTTATCCCTTGCTTCTGCGAAGCTAAAGCACTTGGTTGGCCTGCTTGTTCCAATGCCAGCTCCCAGCCAGTGCTCCACCCTGCCCAGACAAAGGCACTTACCTGCTGTAGGGCTTTTCCTGGACTGGAAGAAACTTATTGCCTCAAGCTAGTAAATATTGTATAGCACTACAGTAAACTGGCTCTCAAAGACAGCAGTTTGGCTGTCCCAGCACTCAACAAGTCAGCACCCTCTGTGCATACAATTCTCTCCCTAGACATTTTCATTTACAAAATATTACATCTCGTCTTGCTTGCAAGTCACAGATTTATTCTCACGGAGATATCTAATCCTCAGTCTCCTGAAAGTTAATCCTGTAGTCTACCTTTTCCCCAAAAATACTCAAAAAAGGACATAAAACAAAATATAAAGACAGCCAGGATCATGTACCTTTTAAAACTTCAAATTAGTCCCATCTGTGGCATTGCTGAACACAGAAATGTAATATAAAATATTATACCCATACTTATCACTTGAAAGATTCAGGGGCTTAACAGAATCCTTGCTTTTCTTATGTGAACATTTAAACCCATATTTATCTGAAATTAAAAAAGTAAAACTAAGTATTTTTTCCAATTAGTAATACAGATGAAATATTTATAATGATAGGGTAAATGTATTGAAATTTTATTCAACTTTCTAAAGCATTTAATATTTCTGAGATTCAAGTCAAAAAGAATGGAGCATAATAGCCTAGCAGGGTAAAAGTCTTCTTTTTTAGTTTTGATGCCTTAATCAACAGTTTGGACTTGTGTCTGTTGTCAAGCCCATATTTACCAGATGTTGCTCTCCTACAGTCAACTGAGTTACATGATGTCATGTCAGAACGATATCAGCTTCTCGCTGAGATTCTGCTCTTCTTCAAGTCAGAGTAAAACTCAAGGAAAAACAAGGAAGCCAAAGAATTTATTAAAACTTTTTAAAAGCATTGGTAAGGAAAGAATCAGTCTGAATAATCAGTCAAAGTCATACAGTTCAAACCTTACCATTTGTTACATTTTTTCTGATGTGAAGGAAGTTAGATTTGTGCTTCCTTGCAGGAAGAAGTCAAGACATTTTGCAATTAATTTCCATAGATCAAGAAATCATACAAAACTGAGGCAGAGGGGAGGGGGCGCTGGGTGTTTGCCACAGACATTATCCAATTTTTCATGGGGTCTAAGTGTGGAAATGAGAGAATAAAATGTATGGGACTCTCACATTTCTTTGCTAATACTTAATGGAAAAAACAGATGGGAATTACTAGCTTTTTAGCTAGAAGGAATAATTTTTCTGAGTTCTGTGACTGTCTGCAGTAAGAGACATTTTGTAGGTTTTGTTCATTATGTGGTGTCAGGTGATTATTATTCTGGTACTATGAAGTGAAGGGATAGGGGCCTTTGTTTCTGGGTTAGCGGATGTAAGGATCATTTATTTCTGGCTCACTGAAAGAAAAGTCTCTTATAGTGAGTGTACATTGTTTGGCACATATGAGTCAGTTACTCAGATCAGCTCAGGGACAGAATTTTGTCACAGTATTAGAAAGGTGTCTTCAGAAAAGTTTAGCCCACTTTCAGGAATGTGACTGCAAAATATTCTCAGGGAAGAGAATATGTCACTGTCATGGCAGGGCAGGGAGATTGCCCCTTGCATTTCTCTCTTTCTTTTTGAGAAGCAAAAAGCAGGAGTGCTTTAAATTTAATGCATTCTCAATTTTCAAAGATTTCTCCTTTGCCTGAAAATATCTGAGCCTATGCTTGCATGTCCATATGTGCAGCTCTGCACAGAACCCCAAAAGTTGGAACTGTCTTATGTTTCCAACATTGGCATCTCTTTGATGAGCTGATAGCAACTGAGATCTTTCCTGATTCATCACTTTTAGTCTGGGAAAGCTAATAAATACAGTGGAAAATAAATGAAAGAGGACATAGCTGTCTCGAGGGTTGCTTCCCTGCAGAGCACAGAATCTTGCCTTCTCTTTCCATTAAACACATAGAATTTACACTGGAGTTTAGTGACACCTGAAATGATAAAACAAATCAAAACAAGATTAAAAAAAATGAAAGCAGCAGGTAAAAGGGAGAAAAAAACCCCCAAACCAAACCCTTTTTCTGTACCTAAGAAGGAAATTAGACAAAGGCAATTAAAAAAGAGTTGAAAGAGAGACAAAGAGCTAGACCGTGACATCATTATTTATGTTGGTATAACAGCTTATTCAACAAATGTTCTTTTCTTTTTGATGCAGAGCAATCTTCTTTTTATTGTCATTTTTACTGCTGTAGCACAAAAGAGGCCCCTTTATGGGCCAAGATTCACAAGTTCCTTATACTGTGAATAATAAAAGATGATTGTTATTTTCTGAGGAGTCCCTAGTGATACAGGTATTTTCCCCACTCTGCTGCTGCGAGGCAAGGATAGAGAGCCAGAGTCTGCCCTGGGGGATGACTCACCATCACCATGTCAGAAAAATTCCTTCCCCCCACAACTTTGTGGAGAGGCACCCTGCTACTCCTTGGGCCTCCTGATCACAGTGTAGGAGCAGTAGTTGTGTTTAATATCACCAGTCCTGGAGTAATGAGATGTGAGATGACACTGTGATCAACATGAATTCACCCCCATATTATGAGATAGAGAGAGAGAAGGTAAAAGCAAATAAATTTTTGTTATTGTATTTGATAAATCAAACAATACAAAGCTATAATTAGCTTTGGTTTTCTATCTGAATGCTTTCCAGCTTCCCCAGCTGAACTCTGGAAATCCCCAAATGGAGATCACACAGCCTCTCTGGACAACCTGTTCCAATATTTGACAAATTTCATTGTGATTTGTATTATCTTTATTCCTAGCTGATATTTCCCTTGCCGCAGCTTTGGATTCCTGCCTCTTCTGTTTTTTCACTGGCCATGTCTTGGAAGAGTCTGGCTATCTTATAACTCCTCCATGAGGAAGTTGAAGACAGCAGTTAGGTATCCACCCAACTTTCTCCTCTTCAGGCTGAAAACGTCCAGATCCCTCAGCCTCTCCTTGAGGGTCTCATCCTCTACCCATGAGATTTGTCCTCCCCTGGGAAAATTAATGAAATTTATAATTTTAAATTTATACCTTTTTTTTTTCTGGAATACCAGGAAATTAAAAATTGGGCACAGTAGGCCAAACATCAATGCCCAAATGCTAAAGAGATGAGACCTGTTGGCTGTGACAATGTTAACAGCCAGCAGGTTGAGGGAGATGATTCTTTTTCCCTGTCTACTATGCCCTCACAAGACCCCACCCAGAGTGCTGCATCCAGCTCTGGGGTCCCCAACATAAGAAGGACATGGACCTGTTTGAACAAGGTCAGAAGGTCAGAAGAGGTCAAAAAGATGATCAGAGGGCTGGAGAACCCCTTCTGTGTAGACCGACAGAGTTGTGATTATTCAGCATGGAGAAAAGACTCCAATGAGACCTCATTGAAGCCTTCCAGTACTTAAAGGGTGATTATGAAAAAGAGTGAGACTGACTTTTTATACAGAGAGATAATGATGAGACGAGGCAGAATGGTATTAAACTGAAAAAGGAGACATTTAGATATTATTAAGAAATTCTTTACCCAAAGAACCCAAAGAGTAATGAGTCACTGGAACAGGTTGCTCAGAGAAGCAGTGGATGACCCATCCCTGGAAGTGTTCAAGGACAGGTTGGATGGGGTACTGCGCAACCTGGTCTAGTGGGTGGCATCTCTTCCCATAGCAGGGGGATTTGAAATTGACGATCTTTAAGGTCCTCGCCAATCCAAACCAATCTATAATTCTGTGATAATGAAGCCTACGGTGCTGTTGGGCTTCTTGGCTGCAAGAGCACAAAGCTAACTCCTCCAATCACATTTCAGTTCAGTGTAAATTCTTCAACCTCATATTCTTGATTACTGATTTTATTAGGAAAATGCCTCACCTCTTAATTCCTGTCATCTAAACCAGTAATTGTTTGACACAGATTTCATAAAAATAATATCATATCCGTCTGAATTTCATCTGCTTGTCCTAATGTTCTGCAGGTTATGAACCAATATATGATACATGCAAGTTCACGAGCTTGCCTCTTCCTGGCAGACCAATCTGCATAATATTTTACATAATTTCTGAGTATATATGAGTTTATATACCTAGTTTTTCATAAAATGCAATTTACATAAACACTTAAGTAAAAACAACTGTGTTTCATTAAGTAATTAATTACTCAGGGAGTGGAAATTCAACAAGAAAGATAAACAGATAACATTTGTTAGATAAAAAGATGTTTTTCCTGTTTTAGATAACCCCTAAAGGGGTTTTTTGGGAGTGGGAACTCCATGACAACACTGTAAGAGATACCATCTATCTGTAGTACTCTGCATGAAGAGTGAAAGGGCATAAGGTATTGTGGGACGTGTAGAAGTCTGGTATCTGTGTCCTAGAGACATAACCACTGTCAAGTTTGGTATTGAAAGGGACTCTTAAGGAGGATGGGAAGGAAGACAAAGAAGACATATAACTGTTCCCAAATATGATAGCACTTGAGGAATAGAATGAAGAAAGCAAAAAATTCTTGCTTATAGGCACGGAAGCTGAGCAAAATGGAGGCAGAGTTTTAAATATGAAACAGGGAATGGTGTGTTGTGACGGCTTTGTCCAACAATGTAACTTTGGCAGACAAGAGTCAGGTGGGAAAGCATTTTAGTAAGAGGTGTGTCCATGGCCAAAGTAGAAATTTCTTTGGTGGCAAATCCAAGATGGAAAGATCAAGGCAAGGTAATAAGATTGGATGAAATTTTATATGAAAAGCTGATGGATAAAAGCTTGGATTAGAGCATATGTTAGTTATCTGCAGAGATTGCGAAGGATTAGCCAGGGAGCAGCTGTCTGCATGTGGTGCCACAGCAGAGTCGTCCAGGCTCAGCCTCAGACCATTGCAGAGGTTCACCAATCCGCTCAAGAGCGAGGGAGGTTGCTCTGGGCAGTACTCCACTGAGAAATATTGCTATAAATATTGCTATAAGGAGGACAATCAAATCCATGAGGTGTTTCAAGACGACAGCATAAAATATTGAGAGCATTAAAAAAAAGAAAAAGACAATTTAAGCTGATAATTTTCATTGAGAAACTAGAGCTAGCGCAGAGGTGTACCGTGTCTTTGCATTTAAAAAAGAAGAAGGAAAGAGGAAAGTGCTTAACTTTTCAAAAGGAAAACTGAAGAAGATTTCCTTTGAGAATTTTGATTCTGTGGCATCAAGAGTCAGGGGAAGAGTTGAATAAAAAGTAAACCACTTAGCTATGGAAAGAATAGTGAGTTCTGATAAAGCTGTTGCAACAAATAAAGGAGCTTGAAAGGCAGTAATTTTAAAAGTCATTAAGGAGAAAGAAAAGGAGAAATTGTAAGAATTAGTAACCCTTTAAATGAATGGCATAAGGCCTCCTTGGAATGCAAAAGATCTGAATGACCATATTAAAGACAGACAAAAATGGGAATTTACCTGAACCCACAGAAAGTGGATGGAGTTGTATTACAAGATATACACCAAGAAACCAGAGGTTGTTAAATTAAAATAGGACAGAAAAATCACTTACTGCACAGTTTTTCAAATAAAGCACAAAATCTGAAACAGACAGCAAGTTTAGAGGGGAAAATATTTATTTTATGTTGTAGGATATGCCAGAGATCCCGAACTATGCCAGGTCAGAAAGTAGTAACTGGAATGGTACATATTAAAAGCAGTATTTCTGGAACAAATCTCTTGAGAAATTACTTGTATGGGTTTTGTCCAGCTGCTGGAAAAAGCTTATGAAGTAGTTGTTTCAGAAACATTACTGTGCAGATGGTGGTGGTTTAGACCCATTGTGTATTTCTCCTTCTTCCTGATTTAGCCACAACTCCCACTAAAATTGATCAGTGAATGGATTACTTGCAGAATAACCCACTTACTTTAGTCCCTGGCTGAGCAGTTTTTTCATGCTTGCTTTCTCCCTTGTATGTGGTTTACAGGATAACAGTATTCCCTGATGAGTTTTAAATTGGATTTCTCAGCTGAAGAAACTAAGTGCTCATTCACTAAAACAGCGATAGAACAGAAGATTTTTGGTGTCTGTGGGAACTGAAGCTGAGAAAAAATTACTGTGGTCAGAGAGTTCCTTGGGTTTTCTGATGTTTTGATGTCCCATGCAGTAGGGCACTAAAACTGCCCTGCTGGTGTGATGGATTTGCAATTGGAATCCTTCCAAGTACCAGTACTTCCAAGTGCAATGCAGAGACTGACGGCTAGGCTGGAACAACCCCTTCTACCCAGGGCAATCAGGAAGCATTTGAGCAACAGAAAATTTAACAGTAAGAAGTTTTTGGAGTGAGAGTAGGTGGAAATGAATGTAATCATAATAATTCCAACTTAGAAATAAAGAGGAAGGGAAATGAAAATGCTGAATCATTTAATTTTGACATTTTAAAGTATCTAATGCTAAGTGACATATTTTATCATGGAAACATGAGAATGCTACTTTCAACACACTTTTGAGAAAATCTGCCAATTCTTTGGTATCAAACCAATATTTTTGGCTTAAAAAGACTGAAATACCTTTTTATACATAAAGAATAAAATGATTGACATTAAATCATATGTGTAATTTTATTTTTTAACAAAATAAAATTTATATTGAATTTCTCTTTTAATTGAAAAAAAAAAAAAGGAACATTTTCTCAGCCTTACCCAAAATAGGAATTTTTAGTCTCTTTGCATTTTCTTCCCTGTGGCTATACTGGCCTCAGTATCCAATTTTTACTATGAAGTATAAGAAGAAAAAAAGGTTAAACATTGGAATTCAATGTCAGTCAGCATGTCATGTTCACCAATCCACTTGTAGGGACCCATCACCTCTGCAAACTTTAAAAATTACTGAAGAAAAGTATAAGAAATGTGTGAAGAAAAGGACTGTCTTTTGAAGAGGGCATGCCACACTAAAGACAGGAAAAAGAGACACGGGGTAGCCCAAAGCTGACTAGTCTGTCAGTCAGGAGCACAGTTTAGTTCTTTGTCCAGCAGAGTTGTTCATTGGATTATATTGCCCAGAATATGAAAAAACAAGCTTGTTTTTTCTTTCCTGTTGGTTGTGAGGTTCTCTGCATATTTACAGAATGTCAATGACATTTGTTGATCTCCCCTAAGCATCTCCATTTATTGGAGGCATTTTGGGGTTTAAAAAATGCCTAGAGAAATAGAATTTTTTTTTTCTCTTTCTTTAGGAAAAAATCACCAGACATAATGACATGAATGTTGATTGTAGGGCTTGTCCTTTTCTCAGAGAAATTGCTTTTGGGTCATGCCTCCAGCGGAAGATACTTAATTTAGCTTTGAATGCAGGGCACAGTGCTCTGGAGAAGTAAATATATCCTGAGCCTTGACACAGTCAGCTGGCACAAAGAAGGCACATATTAATATATCTGGTTTTCTCCTGATTTTCAGGTGGCCCTGTGCCATCCTGGGTGGGAGCTCAAATGGTCCAAGAACTTGTGTTTAGCTGGCTGGGCATGATGGCTTCTTCCTTACAGGTCAGCACAAGCCTTTAATTGGCACCGAGGGAGATACACCATAAGTCTATAAAATGATGAGAGTCAAGGAACAGGCCAAAAGGGAATCATTATTTATTGTCTTTTCCAATACAAGAACTAAGGAGATTTAAATGGAATTAGCAGGTGGCATGTCTGGAAAATCAAAACAAAGTGGTACTTCACATAACTTGTGAAACTCAGAATACTGTACATGATAAAATATGTATGAGTTAAAAATGAAAGGGGCAAACACATGGAAGAAAATCCTCAGGGAAAAAAAAAATTAAAATAAGCAACCACACCAAACCAAAACCCAAAACAAAACAGAAAAGAGGCTGCCATGAGAAGAAGATTTCTAAAGGCTGCAAAAATCTCTCATATCCTTCTGTGCTGTCCATTACTAGAGACAGCTCCTGGCCTGATCCACTCTCTCTTGGTTTAAAGACGTTCTTATAGCTTCATGGAATCAGACACTGTAAACAGAAGAGCTTGTAAGAATAGAGACATGATAAAGAAATAAATACTATCCAAGGCAAATTCAAAATTAATATAAGATATATTTTTCTCAAGGGTACAGACTATGCAGTCACTGTCAAAATAAGCTACTGAGACAAAGAATTTCACAAGTTTCAAAAATAGTTTGGAGATATACTTGGAGGACAAGAATACCCAGAACAAAAAATTATGCTAAATCTTGTTAGTCAGTGTTTAAAACAATGAAGTATTATTAGAATGTGATATAAATGTGAATCAGATTATCCCATTTTGTAAAATGTAAGTTGTTTAAAGCCTTCTCTGAATCTTCTGGTTCTGGCCAGCTCTGTTTAGAAGCTGGGACTGGTGGGTTCAGTATAGTGAGTTCTTTGATCCTGTAGATATTTTTGTGACATGGTGCACACCTGAAAAAATTGAATGGAAAGAAATTGAAATTAAAAGGTGCAGAGTGAATTGAGCTCTAAACAGTGCATAAAGATATGAACCCCTCCTCCCCAATGCTATCTGGTGGTGTTTTCATTTATCTCTGTAGTGTCTCTCTGGTCTCTGTAGACGTAGGTTGGTGTTTATATGAGTACCAGTCTTACAGAGCACTTCAGCATCGACTTTCCAGGTTGGTTAAACCACACCAGCTGGGTGGGGCTCACTGGTGGTGCAGGATGAGGTGTAAGGACACCTTGGGAGTGCCTTCACCAAGCAGCTGCAGCCTCTTTTTACATGTACACTAGGAAATACAGGTTTTCTTTTTTAAAAAGGGAGGAAAAAAAAAAGAAAAAAAAGAAACTTCAACATTCAAAATGGCTTAAACAGGAAAAAAAGGTTAAAGAACAGGCTTGTTAATGAAACATGTCCAATCTCTCCTCTATGACTTATTCAATAAGATATGAAACTGGCCATATCAACCCACTATCCTATCAGTTTAGAGCGACTAGGATTGGATTTTTAGGGAAGGGCTTTGGAATACAGCCAGCATGAATTAACACTGTCATAATGTCTTACTTGATAGAGTCATGTTCCTTTTTTTTTTTTAAAGAAATCTTACCTCCCCTTTGGATAAACAGTCTTTCACAAAAAAAAGAAAACAAAAACACAAAAAGCAAAATAAACAAACAAACAAAACTCCCCAAAAAACCCAAACCCAACCAAACCAAACCAAACCCAAAAAATGCCTATGGCTAAGCTGATCATAAGAACTTGCCTGGAAAATACCTGCTGTTAAACATACATTTGTTAAACATGATTCTCTTTTTCTTTTTAATATTTTCTTTTCTCTCTCTTTTTTTTTTTTTTTTTTTTTCTTCCTTTGGAACTGACCCAGTTTTTAAATCCCTGTCATAGATCTGATGGCTTGTAAAAGAATCCATGCAGTGTATTATAAATCAATTCAGGCTTTCTGTAACTGATGAAGATAGGGCTACATCAGTATCATCTCACTATTGAAGTAGTTAACCTGATATAGATCTTCCTAATGCATGTTTTCTCGTGTGCTAGCAATGGAATGAAAAATCCAAGCCTTTGATGATGGTTGATGGTCTTTTGTTTCATATCTGTGCATCCCTTATTAAAAGCTTGATGCTTCAGCCCTTCAACATGCTAGCAAAGAATTAAAGTCTATCCCTACTCAGCAAAGCACTGAAACCTGTATTCATGTATTCCTGAGGTCAGAGCAGGGCAAGCACATGCTTAAATATTTGCCTCATAGTGACTTGCACCCGATTTTAAAGTTAAATCCATTCATAGAAAATATCCTGCTGGATGTGAATGAAACTATAGGTGAAATATAATGAAAATGATCATTGCACACACTGCTCCCTCCTGTGGGCACCATTGTGCACCAGTTCAGCAGTGCTTGTGTCTGTGGGTTGGGGAAATTATTTTGAGAATCAAAACCAGCAATGACAGACTTCTGAAGTGCTGAAAAGTCCCATTTGGGTGTTTTTAAAGAAATGTTTTGATTTTTCACTTCAAAATGTCTTAGGAGAACAAAATCAAAACAGGAATGTTTTGATTAGCACCTAAAGACTTACTGAAATATTTTGTCACATGAAATTAGGTTTTTTTTTTTCAATCTGCTTCTAATGAAAAGAAAAAAAAATCAGAATTTTCTAAACTAAAGAAAAAAAATTCCCTGATATCTCTGTTAAAGATGGTAGAGCATGAGTTGAAGGAAAAAGATGGTTTTCTTAGAAAGCTATTAATGATGAGAAGGAATATATTTTTTCTAATTTCTTTTTGTGTGTGTTGTACTAGAGGAATTCCAATATCTTAATTTTTAACTTCAATTTACTTTATTTCGTTAAATGAAAAAAAAAAATCTTTTTTCTGCTCTTAAAAGTCATGATGGAAACAAAATATTAGAAAATATTTTTCTTTAACATAAATACAATTTAGAAAAAAAAAGTAACAGTGTTAAAACTGTAGCTGCAACTTTTACAGACTACTAAAAGAAAACTGGCTAAAAATCTTAACTTTATAAAAAGAATATAATGGGGAAAAAAAAAATCAATACAAGTATTTCTAACCAACACACAAACATCCCAAAGGGAACTGAAGTTGTGCTTGACTGTGATATTATTTTATAGATGCAGGGGAAAAATCTCTCCCTTGGAGGCCTTAAACCTAAAGGAAACAGGAAAAGAGAAAGATGGAAAACCAAAGTCCACAGAAGGAGGGAAACACTGATTGCTATTTTTTTTTTTTAATATGGTTACTAGGTATGTATTATTGTATAATTGCCTCAGATTACCTATCTAGTCCTGTCTATGTTACTGTTTGTACCATCTGATCTTGATTAAAGACAAAATGCTGTACAAGAATATAAAAACTGATGTGTTTGCGGTACAATGGTTAAAATTTTTGTTCTAATAAATCCCTCTGAGCTTTCTCCGTGTTTGGGGTTTTTTTCAAACAGTCAGTTCTGTCAAGTGGAACGCTTATTTAAATACTTCCTATAAAAATTCACAGCTAAGTGAGCTAGAGAAAAATAATAAATGGTTATCACAGACTGTCTACATAAACCTTCATTTCTGACAGGGCTATTGGGAGCGCTAATTGTAATTATATGATTCACTTGGCTTAGTGGGTACAGCATGTTCAGAGAGGTACAACATAAAAATAAAGGACTGAAAGACAAATCCTATTTAACTTAACAGTTTTTCTTATAACCACTTTTGATTTAAAAAAATGGTCAGATTAATATTTTCATGTTTTACAGACCCCAGAAAAGACCTTGATAGAGGTCTGGAGAGGACACTGTTGTTCTTGTCCAGGGAGAAAGTGTCCTGCCAAGCTGTATAAAGATGAAACAGAATGAAAGGTTTGGGCAAAATTTTTTATTCCAGAGAGTTCAGTGGATTAAGGATGCACTCTACTTGCTGATCATCTGAGTTCCTCTTCATAGCTATATGTGAGTTCCAGTGATGAAAAATTCAGATTTGAGTGAAGACAGTATCATATTCACTAATAAACATATCTGAAGAAAAGGGATGAACCAACTCATTCTCATTTCTGGGAGAAATGCTCTGAGGCAGTTCAGGCTGTGTCTGTGTGTTGTAAAACATGCAAGCTGAACATAATCACACTTGGAAGCAGATTTTCAGACCAAGTTCACCAGCCTACAGTCACACTTTATTAGCATCACTCATATATCTGCGTGTCTGCTGCTCACACTAATGCAAGATATCCCTGTTCCAACATTTCTGCCCTGTATGGCATTGCAGTACCCCAAGTGACTTTTTTATCATTTTCTTATTGTCAGAGCACATTATCACTATTAATTCTGACACCTGGAAATCATTTCCCATTGGTTCTTGAAAGCATCATGAAATAGGGCTATAAAAAACACTGATTAATAATCCCTAATCTTGTTTTAGTCTTGGCATCATTCTTCCCTAATACCTATCTTAAACAGCTGATGTTGTTTTCACTGTGACACATCTGAGGGAAATGAAGTCCTCTTGTTGCACCTAAGGGCTAATACAGCAGTGGAGTGTATGACACAAAACATGGCATTTACAGTAAATGAAAACATGGCATTGGAGTAAAGTCCACCTTGAGCCAATGTCCAAAAATTCCATCCTTCCTGGAACCAGAACCCGAAGTCTCTCAAGCTGCATGTTTTCAAGAGTTTATAATTGAAATGGAAAAATCTAATCTCAGCCATTATTTTGGGCCACAAAAGAATTGGATCAGCAGGCTGCTAGTTTTAGACGTAGTAATCTCTTTGTTTCTTCTATAAAACAACTTAAAGATAAAATAAGAAGACTAAACCGAGCATAATGAAATGGGAGAATAATTTGGTTTTATAGGATTTTTTCTTGCTTTCCTGAGGAGTTGTGAGAGGGGGAACCTGACATTTGAAAACTTGCTACAGAGGGATAAATTTAGGATTCTCTTTTTTATGCACAAGTCATAAACTAAAAAAAAAGGGAAAGGATACAAGGTTAGAGGGGTGACCAAAGTCACAAATTATAGTAATTCCATGCAGAAGTCTCTGTTTGGAGGTGATTTGCAGGTTTTTATATTCACAAACTTAGCTAGAACTGGGTTGGGTCTTGTGTCCCACAAGCTGAATAATTTAAATAAGTAAATAGCGATTGTCAGTTGTGGTAAGGAGGGATGAATGCATCTTTCTAGATAGTAGAAGTCACAGTATTTGTGAAAAAGAAAAAAAAAGTTAAGCTTTCTTAAGTTCTCCTCTGTATGCAGTGGACAGATAAAGATATTTAAATAGTTCCTGGAAAGTCATATGTGGATTTGATTCTCAAATTTCATGGACAATATAAAAAGACATTTGGAAATCAGTCATGAAAGAGCAGTAAGAATAATTTGATATTTGGGAAACTGACTTCTAACCTGCTTGAACTGTTGCTTACCCATGGGGGAGTAAAAACTTTTTTCTATTTAAATTCCATAGCTGTCTATATTAATTTGTAAGACTGAAGGTTCTTATATCAACAGAATGAGAAGATAATACAAAACTGTAACAATGGAAAGAGAAGAGAAATTCACACTAAAAATTCCAATAAATTTTTATCACTAAGGATTATAAAATGTAGTTAAATATCAATATGTTCAATTTTCCAACATTTCAATTCTTTAACAATGATTTGTATGTTTTAATTGAAATTTACTGAAATTTGAAAACATCGTATAGGCTAAGTATAGTAATTTCAGAGCAACACTCTATGTCTTGAGATATCTAAAATCATCCCGTTTTGAGATTCTTGCAGATTTTAGAATCACCAAGTCTTAATTCTTAGTTTGGAACTTCATTTTCTGGTTATAATATCATGACTAGAATATGGTCTAAGAAATCAGTATTGTATTGTGCTAGTGGGATGAATCATAGGGAAAACCAAAAGACTTTTCATTTGCATGCTGCATTTAATTCACTGTTCTCTTTTGCCAGACATTTAAAGAATTGCACTTTGAACTTTATTAACAGTATTACCATATTTTCTGAGTCAGTCTTCTTACTTTGTTTCAGCAATTTCCATCCCTTTCATCCATCTGAAAGATTTGTGGTGCAAACAAATCAATTTTCTATGCTGTTGATCAAGTCTTTACAGGGAGATGTATCTGCACTTGTGGACACTGAGAGCTGAGGAATATGAAGAGAGACACACAAAGACACTAATTTCTTCCATTTTTTGATGAAAAAAATTACTTTGTGCTGCTTTACTTTCCTGTTTATTTGAGACTCTGCACTAAATATAGCTTTAGACAATTAAGTGCTCATCAGTAGATGGACAAATACTGAACATAAATGGGGAAAGAAACTTTAAATATTTACTTCACTCTACTCCTCCATAAAATGGGATTAGAAATATTTTCTGAAAATATTTTCCATAATTCACTTACAGTTAATGGTGTCTACTATAATTTCTGTTACTGTATAATTTGTTGAAAATTCATGACAGGGCATAAAACTACATGAGAACAACACAAGGTTTGGATTCATCCATGCACCAAAAGCCTCTCTCCTAGTGATTATTTTCAGTTGACTGAAGGGCACTATTTTGTTGCACTTTGAAACAGGCCAGAAAAGTAGAGAATAAAATTGTATTATTATCACACTTAGGAACCCTAGCCAATGACTTTGTGCCAGTACTGCACATTTACAAAATCAAGTGTTTCCTAGTTGACAGAAGTTAAAATCTCAGTCTAAAACAAGATATGAGAAAGAAAGAAGCCTGATGAAACAATAAAGCAATTTAATTGATTTTGTTGTCCTCCATTGTCAGGCGCTTGATGCCCCATAGCACCATAAGAAGTAATCGGTGAAAGCAACTTCAGTTTGAGAAAGCTAAATTTAGGCATCTGCATGAAGGTGTCACCAGTGAACTGAGGGTCCATTCTCTCATTATAGCTAGGGATATGGAGCATGTTCCAAATGGCCTCCAGCTGCCTTGGTGGATGTAGATAACCCTTAGCATAGGTTCCCTGACACTGTACCTCGCTGACGTTGGAAGAAACACATCAGTGTGAAAAAGATAATGCGGAAATAAAAGTCAAACCTGAAAGATCCAGTGCAGATTTCTGATTTATTGTTATAAATGGCATCTTTACTAATTCACAATGCATTTATGACCACTCAGAAATGCTCTTTTAGAACGTAAAACATGAAGCAAATGGAGAAATGGTATCTTGTACAGAATACGACTCACTTTGGAATTGCCAAAGAAGATTTCTTCCAGACTTTCTGCAAAGCATCAATTACCTCACACAATTTGCTGCCAGGGGCAGCAACAGCTATACCTCTGGGTTTGTTAAGATAAAGGAAATATGTCATGCTGTCCACTGTTGTAACGTAATGGGCCTGTTAAATGTTGCAAAGTTTTCCTACAGAAAAAACAAAACAAAAGAGGCACAAAATGAAAAGACCAAATGAGGGCCTTCTTTCTGACGACCATTTTATATGCTTTTAGGATATGTGTTTCAAAGGACCAGAATGAGCCTACTATTGAAGTAAGATCCCAATAAAAAGAATCGAAGACATTTTTCTAGAACTTCAGTGAAGTGTCTTCCACTTTTCAAGCATCAAACTAGCAATAGAAGAGTTAAGAATAGAGGTAGAAATAATTTTGCAATTGCTAGTATATAAAATGTCTGTGAATTGTCAAATGAGAATTAATTTTTTTTGCACTAGGATTCTCCTAGTTAGAGGTTGAAACAATTAGTGAAAATATAGAGAAAGATGGGAAAGAATCATTAAAAAATTTAATTTTCAAATTTAAGGTGTACTTTCTGTTCATCAATACTTATATTTCTGAATTTAGATCAATGCAAGAAATAATAAAATTCTCAGGTACCAGGACAAGAACCTGCCTTATCCCCATTTCTGAACTCTTCATCTGGTGGGGGGGGGGGGACGAGATTTGGACAGTTATTTGTTTTTAANGATGGAAATGAAATCTAGCTTCATAGATTTCACAAATAACAAGTTTGATCCTGTAGTGATCTGGTGTGGGAAAGGAAGCTGGAACAAAAATGTGAGAGAAGCTAAAGGATCTGCATTTAGAAATTTGGTCATCCTATGTCTTGACATAATGACTAACTAGTGAAAAATCTGAAGTAAAGACCTAAGTAGCAATCTCCCATTGCAGTGCACACTACAGCTGGAACAGGATTGTACAGGTATTTCATTAAAGAGTGAAATGCAGCCAACGCTGCACAAAACCCAGAAAAACGTTTGTGTTGAAAGCATCATTACCTCTTGATGCTGCTTTCCATACTTCTTATCTTAAAATTGTTGCAAGTTTTCTGAGCTCAATGAAACTTGAGTTACAAAAAATTTAAAATACGTTTTTAAATAGTTGGTTTTGATCAGTGCTTGCATCAAATGCCAAGTGCAAAAGGTTTCATAATAAAAGATTTTGTACCCTTGAAAAGCTCAAGGTTAATCTTTTCAGTTATTTTTAAAAGCATCTAGGGAATATTTTGAATTAACAAAAGAGATATAGCTGAAAGTATGGTAAAAAAAAGACATAACAGAGGTATTTTAATAAAAGCCTTTCAAAATGCAGTTTACAAATTTTCCAGTACTGCAGTGTACCTGTATATCTCAATACATTAAGTGAATTTGGTGCTCACAGGATAGCTTTGACTTACAGACTGGAAATCAGCAAAGTCTGTGATATAGTAAAATCTTCCATATTCTTCTTCTAACACATCTAGATCATGGTGTCCTGTAACTTATAGACCCTCAGCTGAAACACTCTGGTATCATGTTCACATGCCCATGATTAATTGCACACGTTTGTCACACACAGGAAGGTGAGACAAGTCCACATGCATGAAGATGCATGAGCAGGGTGCTAAGCACGTGCCACATGTCAACTCCAACACTGGAAGATATGCTTGGGGAAAAGGAGGAAGAGGAAGAGAAGGGAACACAAAAGACCGTGAGAAAAGGAAGAGGAAAGAGAACAGGAAAGCAGGAACTCTCCAGTGGCCAGGGAGGAGGAACAGTAATGGATGCCCAGAATGAGAGTCCTTAAGTGGGGGCTGTCTTCAGTGCAGCAAGAACCAACACCAAAGATGACTGATGACAAAAAGGATGGTGAAACTCACAATGCTTTTACCCCAGCATCATAATACTTTTAATCAGGGATGGCTCAAGCTTCCTATTCCTTTCTTCTGCCTGTGCTCAATTAGCCCTGGCTGGAGCATGCTAATTGGGCACAGATGTTGCACATCCATTGGCTGCTGACACTCTTCACATGTAGGCCTGGATAGTACTTATCAAATATATAACTGGCTATTATCTACTGTGCAGCTTTTCTTGTTTCTCTTTTGTGTAAACTGAAATCTGCAAAGCAAGAAGTGAAGCCAGGTGTTTCTTATGCTGGCAGCCGTCACTTCCCATGAGAGCCTGTGAGAACAGCAACATCAGGGTTTGGCAGCCACAAGGTTGTGAGGGTAACAGCACCTGAACTTAAGCAAGGGAGAAACAAGGGGAAAGTGCCACAGGGACTTTGGAAAACCACTGTTATGACACCTTAGGGGAAAGGGTACAAAACTGCAAACTCCAGGCCCTGAGCACTACTGATGTTCAGGCAAAAAGGCATCTCTGCCACTGGGCTTCACTGCTGACCCAAGAATCCTATTTTTTCACCACTTTGTGTAATTCAAATAGTCAGCCAGATATTCCTCCAGGCCCTGGTCCGTAAAGGTGCTTTTACCTCAATTGAGTGTCAGCGCCAGAGAGCTCTCAGTCATTTCTCCTTATCTTGTGGGTGGAGGTGCCAGCCCCAAGAGCTGAGATGTGACAGATGTTTGTAGGAACATGTTTGGTCTACTTCAGTACAAACATAAACTAGGTCAGCAAACCATCTTGGCCTGAGGAGTTGTGATTAGCAGCCCAAGGCAATGTTTTCCTGCTGTCCCACCACAGTCCTCAAGAGCTGGTCTGTCAGTCCCACAGATGTAGCACAAGGGAAGTAGAAGAAAGGAGAACTGAGCTGTTTTCAGAGTGCCTACTGCAGGCACCTGTCCCTCCAGGGAATCCAAGGGAGATCTGACACTTCTCTGTCAAACTCCCTCTCTCTCTGCCGTTACACAGTTTAGAAAGAAGCAAGAGCTACTGAAATTTGGGAACAGGAAAGGGCCCTATGCTTAGCTATCTAGTGGTCTTGTTAACCCAAAATGATCAGATGATATTTGCTGCTTTTAGAGGTTAAGTGTGTAGTAGTTGTAATTTATCATTAGATTATTTTGTTTATTTAACTGGAATACAAAACAACTTCAATTAATCTAATGTTCTAATATATTCTTGACAACATGCATCTTAAGAAATGTATAAATAAACTTCCTGAAGAAACTAAGACTGGGAAATACTACCCACTCCTTCTAGTTTTAGGGAGCTGATTCCTGAAAAGCTTCCTCAGTTGAAGAAATTTCTTCTAAACCCAGAATTTTTTCTTTACAGTTCTTTATACAACTTCACTCTTATGTGCCATCCAAAGAAAATAAAGAATGCCACTTAGACTGTGTCTTCCTCCGGGAAGGTGTTTTGTTGAGGGGTGACAATGAGGCAAGCTATCCACACAGGAGCATGTGACACACTTAAGTCAGCTTTCATCTCCATAGGGAATCCAGTTTTATTGCCAGCTCATAAAAGGGGAGTGAAAGGCAAAAAGCTGGCATTGTGTTGTGGGTCTAGGTGCAGAATACTTCAAGCACACTGCAGACATCTATTATCTTGGAGGGAAAACCAGGCTTCTGTAGATCCAGAGGACACTTCAAGAGCCTTTGTTATAAGAATCCAGTGGAGACTGTAGGAAAATGTGTATCTCATTGCAAACTATAAAGGGAAGTTGGATGCCTTAAGCACAGCATTAGAATTTGATCTGGTGGCAAAGATACACTTTTAATAAACATCATTATATATTGGCCTTAGCAGGTAAACTGTCAACATATTAGAAACTGACTGAGTTATGAAAAATTGAGAAACTAAAGTAGCACAGTAGGAAGCAGATGGCATTTTCAGTATATCAGGAATAGCATTTCTTGCAGTACAAACTGTTTGAAAATTCCAGTTATTGAGATGTTCTCTGTGTGTTTGTTCATATGAGTTCTTCCCCAAATAAGCAGATGTGGGAAGATAGATTTTTTTCAGCACACAGAAAGAAAGCAGAATTTGTGAAAAGAGTGTAATCCTGGCAGATTAAGCAGATCCTAGCAGATCCTCCAGTCTATATAATTGATTTCATTTATTTTTTATAATATCCAAAATATTAATTTTACCTTATCTTTCAAAGTTTTATTTCTATTATTACATAGTAAATGACACATTTGAGAAAAAAAAAGGCATTTGAAAGAGAAAATAAAAATACTGAATTAAAAAATTTTGGAACAAAACAGATTATTCTCAAAAGAAGATATCAAAAAACAACCTCTCAACTGAAATTCTTCTGTTTGACAAACAAGATTTCTTAACGAAATAATATAAACCACTCTGAAGTAGCTTCTCTTATGAATGTCAAGTTCTGAGTCAAAGGGTAGTTGAAATATGCAATACCATTAATTTCTTTAAGTTCCTGTTACAGGTACAGATCTTCAGGAAAATTCCCTTTGCAACTTTCTGTGTAGTGGTGCATCATTTAAAATGTGTATGAAGGGTTAAGCAAAAAAAAGTGATTGTTTAAGGATTATTTTAATTTCTAGGCTAGCAATAGTCTCTTGGCATGTAAAGTGACAGGGTGAAGTAGATTAATTTTTCTATGTATTCCTTTGCTTGGAAGACTTTTTAGGTATGAGCCAAAATCTATCATTCCACCCTGCATCATCCTTTGGTAAGAGAAATTTGTGGATCCAGAAATCAAACAAGCAAAAGGACTACTTGCAAACTGAGAGATTCAGCTGCTTTAGAGCTCTGAATGTGCTTTAGAATTTAGGGCATTCAGGACTGAGCATAATCCAAATGTTTATGGGGCTAAACTAACCATAATTATTAGCTTTTACCGAGCTGCTATATTCACATCCACATATGGCATTGCACTGCACAAAAGTGGGATACTCTGCTAAGTGTTTTGAAAACTGGAACAAGAAGTATTAAGTGAAAACAAGTATTACGTGAAAAGAAACTCTATTTCTTGCAGCTGTACCAGACCACAAAGCCTCATCTATTAGCCTGTTTCAACCATGAAAACTAAAGCTAAGAAAGTTATTGCCTCATCCTAGCATGCTGAGATGGTTGGATTAGGATTTAAGATCTCAGCAGAACATTTCCCAGACATGAAACATGTCCTCTTCAGAAATAGAAAGGACATTAATAAAGCTGGAAGGGCTTAAATCTGTGATGCCAATAATTTTAAATGGTTCAAACATCATGCTTACCAGGATCTTCCAGGTCAGATCGACCAAAAGCTTATGGGTCACGATTAAAAGGAGGACAGGGACAGGTGACATTATAGTGGGGGCCTGCTAGAAGCCACCCAGCCAGGATGACTGAGTGGATGAGGCCCTTTATGGACAGATAGGAGCAGCCTCATATTCTCAAATCCTGCTTCCTCATGGGGGACTTCCACCACCTCACTATCTGCCAGAGGGACAACACAGCAGGGCACAGGCAATCCACGAGGTTCCTTCATTGATGATAACTTCTTTCTCCAAGTGACAGTGGAGCCAACAAGGGGAGGTGCTGTGATGGACCTTGTTCCCTCATGCTACGCTGGACCTTATTCTCACCAACTAGGGTGGGGAATGTGAAGCTAAAGGGCAGTCTGGGCTACAGTGACTATGAAATCATGGAGATCCTTAGGGCAGTGAGGAGGGCACACAGAAAGCTGACTGCCCTGGACTTCAGGAGAGTACACTTTGAACTCTTCAGGGGTTTGATTATTAGAGTACCAGGGAATAAAGTCCTGGAGGAAAAAAATCTTAAATGTCCTGATATGCAGTACCAGAAACTGAAAGTTGTTACTTTTCTTTAACAAGCTGTTACTTTTTTTTGTTTGCTTCACTCAGTATTTGAAAGTGCTCAGGACTCATTTTCCACTGGCTTGGCCAGAGGAAGACATCGATATATTTTATCGTGAAAGATGTCTTGGTACTCTGTATACTGTGGGAGAGAGGAAACTCTGTGTACTGCATTGCAGTACACAGAGTTAGTGATAGTTAATGATAGTCTCATTTCTACAATGCTTACAGCGCATCACACACACTGTTTTGCACAAAGAAAAGCTGGATCTGGAGTCGAGAGATCAGCCTCTGAAAATGGAGGTCGTCCTGAATGGGTGGAATCATCTCAGCCTTGTTCAGCTGTTTTTCACCAAGGCACACAACAGCAACAGCCTGTCCTGATCCTGCTGGCCACACAATGGCTGATACAGGCCAGGATGTCATTGGCCTTCTTGGCCACCTGGGCACATGGTCATGTTCATCCACTCTTGATGAGCACTCCCAGGACCTTTTCCACCACACAATTTTCCAGCCATTCTTTCCCCAGCTTGTAGCACTGCCTAGGGTTGTTGTGACCCAAGCCCAGGACCTGGCACTTGGCCTTTTTGAACCTCACACAATAATGAGGGGATTAACACAGATGGTTTAAAAGTGTTCTAGGAGAATGACAGAGAATTCCACATCAGTTTAGCAGACATTCCCAGAATTCAATTAAATTGTACTTATTAATACAGTACTTCTACAATTTGCTTACATAGTTCAGCAGACTTCTGCTGCTGCTTCAGCTACTTCAGAGACAACTTAGAGAAAAGTTATATACCTGAGGGAACAGAAAGTTTTTGTTACATCCCATCATGAATTTCTTCATTGTCACGGTAGCCAATAAAAGGAATATACGTCCATCAAAGAGAGTGGGGAGGTTAAATAATTAAGCCTCTCTGGAAGGAAAAATTACTCATCAGCAAGTTTGCTATTTCACATTAAAAATGAGTGTTTCAAGTCACACTGAAATGTGACTGTATTCCAGTAATTAATCTTACTGAAAAACTCTCCAGAAAACAGAGAGCAGTTCATAGCCCTCAATGGCAAATTGAGGGAAATGTGGCAAACACTAGAGAAATTCTGTATGTGGATAAGCTGAGACGTATGTGATGCTGCCTTGCAGCCCAGGGAGGCTGGTCTCTGAAGGTAAAAAATTTTCTCATACCTAAAAGAAATAAAGATAATTCTTTTTTTTATCTCAGGGATTTTTCACCTCTTTGTATTATACCAAGCATTAAAACCAATTTGCTATTACAGAACACTTGACTGATGTTTGTCTTACAGCTTTGGAGTTCTTTTCAGAGTGCTCTGAGAGCCTCACTGGTGTCCAAACAGCCCCTTTTATTGACCTTCCCTCTGTATCATCCTCCTCTAATGATAGAATGCATTGGATAAGAAATTCTTCTTGATTCCTGTTGGAGGTATAATCCTTCAATCCACAATGTAGTAGTACTTAAAGCATCCATTTGAGATTGATTGTGAGTCATTTGCAAAGAAATACTGGTAGCAATGAAGAAAGTGTTCATTCATGGATAGTAAGTACTGTCCAAAAATGTTTTGCCTTGGCACAATTTTGCTCCCCACCTTCCTGTTCACCTACCTCATATTGTATACCATAAAGATTGTGATATTCACTGTGGAAAAGTGAATGACCAAAAAAGTTTTTCTAAATCAAGAAAAATGCAGGAAGATGGCCATATCATGGATTAAAAATGGTCTGGTGTAAAGTCCAGAGTCATCCATGATCTATACTGAGATTCACACGACAGTGACACAGAGATTTTCAATTTTATCACAATGCTGATCTCCTCCAGTTGCTCACATGTGGTCTCCCTTATGTGATTCATTCACCAGTATTTATAGTTCTTATGCGAAAATAAAAATTAAAAAAAGGTTTATATGTTGTTCCATTGGAATTAGAGCATGTTCCTACCAAACCATGATCAAATATCTCCTAGGAGAGTCAGTAGCCCATTCTGGAGCTTCAGCATCTGTTTTTCATCTTAGTGGCTTGTGGTGACACATCAGCCAAGCAAGTTGTCCCCAGATTTGCTGTGGAAATTCACCCTTCAACAGATTCCTCGGAAAAGAGTGTTACTCTGAATACCCACATAACTGTTTATAAATACTTTACCAACTGTTTAAATATGGGTAATTACAGTAGGCAAAAAATTACTAACATGAAATTATCCCTTTTGGCTTCTCAAATAATTCCAGTTCTGGGTAAACCAGTTTCTACATTTTCACTTTTACTCTACTGATTTGATATCCTGAAATGAAAGATTGACATCCTTGGAGGCCCAGTTATGTTAAACACACTGTTTAAGGCTTCAGAAAAATGTGACCTTTATTTGCCCTCTACATCATTCTCTTCTCAAACAAGTTTTTCTAACTGAGAGAACAGCCTGAAAGCTTTTAAAGTGATTTTTGGAATTTCAATCCTCAGTCATTGTTCAGTGTTCCTAGACTCTCCAAGATCAAGTGCTAATTTCATCTGGATCCTTACATTTTAGCTATATTGCTAGATTAATCATATTTTACCGTTTTAAGAAGTATCTTTTGCACTTATTAAAATTTGTGGTGAACTGGCCCTGCTATCCCATCATTCTGAGAACACAGCAGGGCAAATGATGAGTTTTTTGTTGCTGATCCATGACCAAGAGAAAAAAGGTGTTTTGGACCAACCCCAAAATTTTCAATTGTCTAAAAAAAAAAAGACTATTTGGAGTCTGAACAATTTGAGTCATTTCTAGTTGTTGTTACCTTATATGGACTCACTAAAAGAAAAATCACTTTACAGATACAAATTTGGATCATGGGGTTTTGCTTCATTTTTTTCCCATGTTCTGAACAATTTAGTGACTGCAGAAAGCATTCTCAACATTTTTTGGGTTTTGACTTCACTAAATTTTCAGTTGAAATGTCATCTGCATATTCACATTTGTACTTGCCAATAAATTGCAGTGGTAATGGAATTTGGATGGTACTGGACTAATTTGTTTAAGTGTTCAAAATTAAAATACACTGGACAAGCTGAAACTGAGCATTTAGTAGACTCCCAGAGCCAAGACATCTTATTGTGTGCATTTCAAATGGCTATTAATTATTTGTTGTAGACCAGGGTTTATCAGCAGTCTGGTTGTAAATTCATAAAAATCCCCTTGCAACCTCTATTACACATTGAAATGTTATTAGAAAATAGTAAAAAACAAACAGACCTTCTTTCTTGTTACTTGAAGGTATCTTTTCAAAACACAATCAAATATATCATATGGCTTTGTCATTATTATCACTGGTGTTGCCTGACTTTTTAAATAAATTAAAAGTAATGAAATTATTTTTGGATTTCTCATAGAGAAAACTTGACAAAAACTACTCTACAATCCAAGCAGATATATTTTTAAAGTTATCTTAATATCAAAGAAAAACAAATCTATGAAAATCATACTTCAGCCAACTTTCCCCCAGCCTGAATTCCACTTAAATCTCTGAGCCTGGTATTTCCCATTGGCTGCCTGCCTCTTAAAGCCCAGAGCCAACAAAGATGTACTAAGGCTTATGTGGAATTTAGGCTGAATGAAGGCTTCCAGGGCTAGGTGTTGGCCATAAATTAGGGTAAAAAAAACCCTTTACTTGCTTTCTATCCATTTGACATGGTAACACCTCAAGACTGTTGTACTCGCCCAGCCACGCCTCAGGACTGAATCAAGGTTTTCTGTGTTCTTACTACTGTCCCTTACAAAACAAATGTCTCTGTTTTAAATGTCTTGTGGTTGGGTTTTTTGGTTGTTTGTTTTTTGCATGTTTTAATTTGTTTATTTGTTTGGTTTGTTTTGTTTAAGTTACCCATTAGTTTTTCAAAATATTTCTATTTCAGAAATAGTAGACATTTGACAAGTTTCAAAACTTCCCTCTGATTTATGCAATTAACTATCCTCGTCCTCTACACAAGGCATATGATGCTTCACATCCTGCAAGCTGTGCTAATTCCTAAATGAGCTGCAGGGGGTGGGAATTATGAATCATTAACCCAGACTCTGGCAGACTGACTAACCTTATCCTGCTGAGAGGTGGATGGAAGGGAGTCACAGCTGATGTTGCCTGAGCACTCAGAAGTTGCATCATCTGTGCTATGCTGTATCTCATCCCATACCTTCCTGTTACCTCCCTTTTCTTGCTACCTATACTTTGTCCGGTTTTACGGTTGAGGGAAGTGTGATGAAATACCATTGGAATGATACATAGCAAGACAGTGTTGGAATATGAGCAGGTGTGGTGGGTTGACCCTGACTGGAGAGTAGGTGCCCACCAAAGCTGGTCTATCACTCCCCTCCTCATCTGGACAGGGAACAGAAAATGTAATAAAAGGTTCATGAGTTAAGAACGGGGGGACATCACTCAACAGTTACTGCCATCGGCAAAACAGATTTGACATGGGGAAATTAGTTTATTACTAATCAGAATTAGAGCAGGATAATGAGAAAAGAAAAACCAAGCCTTAAAACACCTTCCCTTCACCCAGACTTAACAGTGTGTTCATCTTGGAACCAGCTCGCCTTGGCTCTGTTGGACAAGAGCAGCTTCTCACAGAAGACACTGCAAGCCCTTTGCTAATAAAACCTTGCCATGGAAACCAAATAAACCAGGTAACTGAGAGGGTGAAAATTAGTGTGGAAATGGAACTGGGATCTTATTTGGTATGAGATGTGAAAGGCACATGTTAGGGTAGGAGAGGGGGAAAACAGTTACTCCCCAAGTGTATGTGAAGCCAGTCGCAGAGGTGGGAAACACTGCTATTTGCATCAAGACCAATGGCCACATCTTCCTTGAAGAGTGTTACTGGTTGAACTTCTCAAAGCAAGCCTAGAAATTCGAAACAGTGGTGATTGTGAAAACAAGCATCCAGGTATTGCCTATCCTTATGCATGTGGGTTGATGCAGGTACTTTATAAGTTCCAAAATAACACATAGATCCTCTGTTTAGTGCACCACTGTAGTTACTCCTCTGCCTCTGTTAGTGATCTGTTAGCTTCCTACCTCTTTTTTTTCTCATTTTTCTGTTTCCTTTGTTCATTTTGGAGAAAATAAGAGCAACTATTCTTCTGGAAACAGGACTACTTCTTTAAGAAAAATCTCTTCAAACTTCTCCCTACCTAGAAAATAATCTAGACAAAGAATAATTGTTTATTTCCTATTTAGAAGCACTGTTTTTATCATTACAGTTTTAGTAAGATATTAACTAGGTGAAATATGTATTTTCAAATTCAACTGAAATTTCCAACCATCACACCGACCATACACAGAACCTTATCTAGGATTTTTAAAAGATGCATGATAAAGGAGATATAATCCCCCAGGCCAGAGAATAATGAAACACAGTAACAAGCTTAACAGCTCTTATTAGTAACAGTTCAAGGTCAGACAGAGCAGCACCTTCCAATCCTCTGTTATTTCATAGAAATATGCAATTATTATGAAAAGAAGAATTTTCAGCTCAATTTCATAATTTTTGATACCTGTGTAACCAGTTTGCCACACAAATGTTAGCAGGAAGAATTCACTGGAAGACCTTACTGATCTGGAGATGGAGACTCCTTCAATCAAAGGGAGCATTGCTGTTCAATACCAGAAATGTGCTGCCAATTTCATTGTATCTAGACGATAAATAGCGTACTTAAATGCCTGTTATTTTTCCATGGAAAAGCTATTTTAAAAGATCAGAGTCAAGCTTCATTTCTGATATAATAAATCGGTCATCACCTGGTCCCATTACTCCACACCAACAATCACTTCTTTTTTTCATTCACCATAATTTAAATGATGTTAGGTATAGCAGAAATGAGATCCCAGTCCTAGGCATCAGCATTCTGCCAATGATACAAAACAATCTTCCACAGCACATCAATTGGGAGTTCTGAGTCATAAATAGCATTTCTGGTACCTGATAAGTTCCCTAAAATGCATATTACTTAGTATGACTGACTTTCCCTATCACAAAGAGTGTAAATTACATTTTCATAAACATTATTTTCATCATACCATAGTGTCTTACTAGTGAATCTAGAGGAGAATTATATGTATAATCTAGTACACAAAGCAGGCTCACCAATAAATATGAAAGGATGAAAATATGATTATTATTGCAAATGATACAAAGAATCTCTATTAGCATTTGAGTTGATGAGAGGGCATAGTACATGCAAATAAATTCAAAGACAACAAATAAACCAGTGAATTTTTTTAAATATATGAATAAGTGAACGGGAGCTATAATTATTTATGGGGGAAAGCATGAGGATGACATGAAATATGCATTATAGTGCCATACTTTTACCTCTGACAGTAAAAGAGAGATTTTCTTCTACCATATTGGGCTTTGATCTCCTAATCATTGTCACATCCTGGTGCTAATAGAGACCCTCAGACTAAAAAAATGGTTGAACTATCACACCTTGGGGCAGAGCACTATCAAGTTACAAGGCAGTATGTCTGAATACTATTGATCTTCAGGCATAAAGGAAAGAAAGTGGGGGGGAAAGAAATTAAAACAGTGGTGAAGCTGAGGCGTTTAAGCAACACAGAAACCCGTGATTAGGCCTCTTACACTGTGCAATATGTGCTGGCAAGGCAGCAGGTGCAGGGGCTGCCTGGCTGTGAGAAGGGAGCAAGCAGAGGTTGTTCGTGTTGGCATGGTTGGCTGGCTCCATCAGGCTTGCCTACGCTGTCCTTGTCCAATAATTGAATGCAGGATCCCTGCAGATGGGCAGGCATAACCAGTTTGTGAAATACTCCTAGACCACACCATATTTCACCACTGTGGTTACGTGGCATTTATGGCTTTGTGGCACTTGATGAGGTGAAATGTTCAACATGCAGGTCCTGGAGCCAGCAGAGCTGCCCATCTCTGAAACACACATCTGTTCAGGATAGCAGAAGTACAGCTGGAGAAGGGCTGTTGCTGGTTTAATTTTAGAGAAGGTTGTCAATTAGTGTGGCACTGATTCATGTTTTATATGTAATCATCTAGATGTATGCATGAATTTGCTGTCACTTGCTTCTCATTTGAGAAAGCATAGTAGCTTAGAACATAGTTCTCCAATTGAAGTTTGTGAAAAATCACTCTAAGCACGTTAGTTGAATGTGCATATAATTTAAAGTGTTTTCAATTAGAAGTGTGATGCTAAAGTTGCACAGCCAACTGTGAGAAATGCATTCCACCATTGATATAAAGAGTCTGATAACTTGGACTTAAGTCCTTCCTCTATGTTTTTGTGTATCTTTTATCCTAATGCATAAAATTGTGCTATAGATGGTATGAGTTTCTCTTGGATCGAGCTACTGCTGCATCAGTGACAGGATGAAAACAGTTTATCAGTGAAGGATGGATTTAGACCTACATCCTGAATTGTGATGCTACCACAAAAAATTGGAGTTGCTGCTTTTATTTTCATAACTTTCATTAGATTTTAGTTCAGGTTTTTAAAATGGCATGCATACACTTAAGGCATAAAGACCTATGCAAACCATAGCAGGGAGTCATACAATTTATCTAACCTTGTGGTCAATGAGCTACTGTCAGTGCAAACTACTCTTTCTCTACCATCTGACAGAAAAATCGAGTAAATCCTATAGCAGCTACCTAACTTTGTTATACCTCACTGAAATACAAGTGCTTGAACCTTAAAGATGCTGCCCCTTGGTATTTACACTTTATGGGCCTATGGAATAGATGCCTCCAATGAACTCCAGAGAGATGACAAATTTTCCTAATCTGCAAGACCAGTACTTCCCTCTAGAAACTGTAGAATGATTCCAGCCTATTAGTTCATCTTCCTATTAGTTGATCTTTCACCTGTGAGAGGTGATTCTAGATACCCAGGTGTCATATACTTTTTATTATTACTATTCATGGATGCTTTAATTTTCAGAGACTTGGATTTGTACCTCCATTTCTAATCTGTTTTTCAACAGAACACCCTAGGTGCTGAGTTGTAGACAGTCCTTTCCTAAGAAAAGATATCTATATTAGACCTATTAAGATTTCGATTGAGAAGTAATGTAGAATCTTCTTTACTGGTACCCTGTTTGCCCTAGTGCAAGCCATGCTTGAAAAGGAAAGTGTTGCATTGCAGGAAAATTTTATGATGCAGTGCAGGATGTGTGACTTCCTATAAATGACATATCATATGAAAACAAGTAAGCAAACAAAACAAATTCAGGAGCTTTAATCTTCAGTGGCATAGTTTACAATTTCCTTTCTGTAGAACATATGTAGTCATTATTGTCTTTTTCCATAATGGAAACTGCTTGTTGTCCCATTAATTACTCCATACTTCCTTTAATGGTTGGTATATCAGTTATTGTACGGCAGATTTTTTTTAATGTTTCTAAATGTATTCTACCATCAACAGTAGTCAAATACTCATCTTGGGTTTATTCTTTCTATTTCTTTTAAGAATTACAGAATAATGTTTGCAAGAGGAGAATTTGTGAATATGACAAGATGCTCTGCTATTATGTTTGTAAGGAAATCTCTATGGACCATATAATTTCCAAATGTTTGTGAAGCCAGTCTGATAGTAAGTGTCAATTGTTTTACATGGGCTGTATGGTGTTCAGCAGACTACCTGGCTGCCTATAAAGACAGAATTAAATATATTGTCTAAATTCACCACCTTTCCCTCTTAATCACTCTGCAAACAGAGGTTTGTTTTGAATCCTGTTTATAAGCATGCACGAGTTTTATAATCAGTATTATGTTAAGAACACTGAATACCTAGTGTTCAAATGGTACTTCTGGGATACTGTGGGCTTTGAAGATAAGGATGGAGACCATAAATCTAAACTGATAGCTTTAGGGAAGCAATATACTGTTTCAAGAACACAGAGTCATACTTCAGTGCTCTAGGCCAGATGGCAACTGCCGAGTCTGGAAGATTTTCTTCCTGCTTATTCTGCTATATTCCAAAGTAGATGGTATAAATGTATGAAATACTAAGGGATTGCTTGTCAAGATAAACCAGTTTCTTCTAACCAGCTGATACTGGAAAAAAGTTATGTTCATGAAAAGCTAGTCAGTGAGTTAACCTTGAGATTGTTTAACAGTATTTTCTTGCCAGAGAGCACATAATATTTTACTCTGAATCTGCTTCAACTCTTCTCATGAGTAGAATAGGGTCGAGCTTTGAGCTACAGAGGCATTGATTATTTGGTCAGATACAGTGAGGGACAGTAGAATGTATCGTTAGCACTTAAATCCATGATCTCTGGAGTTTTTCCCTTGTAGCTCCTTATGGATTCTGACTAAGGCAGAAAAGATAGAAGGTTGTTGCATGATTACAGGCAGGCAGTCACAGAATTGAGGTTTCTTATTGCTCTTATTAAATTTATGTATTTTAGCAAAGGCTACTTTGACACATTCCTTTAGAACCTGTTCACATTGCTTTGTAATACTACTTAGAGGTGAGACTGTAGTATGCTGTGGCTCTTATGAATTGAAATGAAAGAGAAATACAGAAAAAAATTTGAACATCTGTCTGTCCTTCACAGAAGGACATAAAATAGTTTGGGTTGGAAGGGACCTTCATACCCTATCAAGTCCAACCTCCTGCAATGACCAGGGATTTCTTCAATTAGATCAAGTTGCTCGTAGCCGCATCCAACCTGAACTTGAATGTTTCCAGGAATGGGACATCTCCCACCTCTATGGGCAACCTGTTTTATTCATATACAAATGAGTCCTCCATGACATTGCAGTTTCTGGGATTCCTTTTAAACTATTGGTTGTATCAAGGATGTTAATTTGCCTCGTATTTACTACTAGCTGATCTTTGCCTAACTCCATAGTATTTTGCTCAGCAATGTAACTACAAATAATGACTTCAGAACAGCTATAATCAGCTTGGTCAGGGTAAGTTTTCTTGTATTCTTGGCAACAGTGTTAAAGGGAAAAATAGATAGTTTTTTCCCATGAAGCACTCCAGATTGTTATAATCACAGCTCATTTTTTATGATGCCAGAATATATAGACAATTTTCAAATCTATGGATTTTTTCATTGCTCTAACAAATTCTCGTATTGCTTTCTACCAAAATTAATATCATCTCATATTCCCTTAAGGCATGCATTCATGGCTTTTTTCCTTGTCCTATTCCTTAAGCCAGTGTTATTAACAAAATACTAATCTGGGAATAATGTTTGGTTGCTTTGGAACAGTTGTTTGCTTGTCATTCAGTTGTTAAGCATTTTTGTTAAGATCAATTGCCTTACAGAGTAAATCATTACCTGAAGTGTTTTGAACTTTTCTAAAAGAATCATAAAATATAGTATGAACTTAACCCTCTTTAAAGATCTGTCTCTTTCTCCTTTTTGTCTATAAACATCTGTGTCCTATATTTGCTGTAACTGATACTTTCTCACCTGGTTATAGTTCTCTGATACAGTCAATTTGATGTAAACATTTACCACCCCTGCTAGATCATTAAAGTAAGAATTGCCTGTTATAAAATTTATAAAACTTAAGCCGAAAATGTAAAAATGAACAATAATAAAACATGTGGTTTTAGTAGTGTACATGATGGAATAATTACAAATTGTGGGGCTAGACCAGGCTAGGGGAAAAAATACATTCTGGTTGTACCTGCCTTCTATATGGACATGTCAAAATTCTTTTTAGCTGTTCATAAACTTGTCTTCCTGATCTCAGGAAAATTATATCATTGCCTTAGCTTTACTTTTAGATGAGACCCTTTTTAAACTTGAAAGCCTTTGTGAAAACAGACTTCACAAACAATTGTAACCCACTTCTAAGAACAACAGCAATGGAGATTGTAGTGAAGTTTCCAGGTTATCATTGTCATGTCCAGTGTGGTATTAATAATAATACATAAAGACTTTAACTTTTTATGAACTAAAAATCTGTAGTTGAAGTCATCAGATGGTGAAAATCAATACTGCATTACTGGAGTTATTGTATGAGACTCTCAGCTACCAGAAAGTGATTCACCTCTGTTGACAGCACTGCTTGCTTGAGACCAGCTGGAAATGTGAGCCATGGAAGACCAGCTGGATATCTCTCTTAAAACCTTTCTTCTTGCCTTGCACATACTGATAATGTGCTGCAAATTGCTATTTTTCAGTTACTTTGATTTACAACAACTTAAGTTCTTTGCTAGTGTCCTGAGCTCTTGAACTAAAGGAGATTATTCTCCCTTACCTCTGCTATTACAGAGGGCACAAACTGTAGAATAGCTCTGAATCAAGGGATACAAAACATTTTTCAAGGTCATTTAGAACCATAAAATTTCTTCATGACAATCTGGATATTTTCCTATCACTGTCTGGGATATGAACCTACAACTTACCCTCATCTCTTGGTGGGCCTCTTTAGGACTGCTTCAGCAGCAAAATATTATCTGGGTCCAGGAAAGATATCAAACTATTTCTTGTTCACCTCTAACCTGCTTGCAAGATGTTAATGAACAAAATAAATCCCAGCAGCCATTGATACTTCTCATGAGTGACAGATGGCCAACCATTCCTACCTTGTTCTGGAGGTTATTCCTTCTGCCGCAGAAGTATTTGAATCAGCCAGTTTGCTGATCAGACGGTCTGGGTGGGAATCTTGTTGGTGCAAGGGACTCGTGGTTTTCCCCAAGGATATTTGTAGGGGATGCAGCTGTGTCATCAGCCTCCACCATCTCACATTCCTGGTGTTTAAGTCTCACTGTGGGGTACACTGTATCTTTCCTATCATCAGGAATCTCCTCCATCAGTGGAAAATGAAGGAGCAGAAAATGTGAGACCAGTCAGAAGAGCATGTTTGAGAAATTTGAAGTGCGCTGGCACTGTTGTATGAAATTGAATGTCCCTGGATAATGAAACCAAAGGCACTGCTCATTAGCAAGTGGAGCTGATGAGTTCTTTCCTGTCTCAGATCTAGAGACAGCCTGATGCAATGCTACAAAAGGGATTTTGTCTGTCCTTCTCAGCTTACCTTTGCACAATGTCCAGCTCCTTGTGATGTAACCCAGAATGGTAGCTGTCAAAATTGTTTCCAACCAAAACTTATTTTTATAGAACTGAGGAGAGACTTCTGTCATGAGAGCAGAAGAAGGCTGTGACAAGCATAAAGGATTGAACTTCAAAAGGCACTTTTGGATTTAAGAGTATGTGCTCTCTGAACCAAAGTTGTATATTGTTATCATCTGCATTCAGACTGGTTTATGAGCTTGCCTTATTTTATAGAGGGATGACACAAAATGTCAGATTTACATATTTTATTTAAATAATGATACAGGAAAAGCCTAAAAGAAGCACTTAACGCTTGGAGAAGTGAATACTTTACAGCTTTTAGAGAACACTATCCTTTTAAAAATAATATTTTCAATATTTATCCAGAAACATATTCACTACTTTTTACATAGTGTCTTTTTCTATAGTGATGCCTTTTGATCTACAATTGAAGATTTAAAGTATTAGAACAAGTCTAATGCTAAACAATAAGCAAAAACACATGTCATTTTTAAAGGGCAGGCCATCTCTAAAACACCAATGTACTGAGCAAAGTTTTTCCCTATGTGCTTCCAGAATAATCTTTGCTGGGACTACTGGGAAATGATGCCCTTAATGCAGAGAGCACAAAATACATACATTAATTAAAATGCTGGGTTGTTGTGCACCATCATCACCATACCAGCTCTGCTTGACAAAATTTAAAATTCAGGACAAAATGGCACCTGTAAAAACTTACTGAAAAGTGGAGAATGTGTGAGGCAGGGTTGATAACTGATCTACAGAAGCTTCTGCATCAGTGATGAGATTTAAAAGAGCATAACTCAAGTTAGCAGTTGGGATTCCAGTTGAGTAAGCAGAGCTGTCAGTTAAGAATACAAAGTATTTCTTGTCCTCTCTCCTCTGTATGTTTCCCTAACACTTGAGCTTTTTAATGTTTGAGTAAAAACAAGTTCCCTTGAGCGGGGAAATCAGATGAGGTGAACCCACTGTGGTCCCTTCCAACCTTACCAATTCTGTGATTTTGTTATATGAAAAGTCACATTGCTTTTCTGACCAGATTTTTATTTTATTTTGTGAAGTTTTCTAGCCTTTTTTTTTTCTGTAGTTTGCTTCAGTATCATACTATAGCACAGTACAGACCTTGCTGAAGAGGGAATGGTGCTCAAGACATCTTATTGCCATAGCTCTGAGATGTGCTGATACCAAAAACCGTAACTGCTGCAAGACCCTGCTTCCTATGCTAAATGGAAGGAAAAGAATTGGGCAGAAGTACATATTTGCATGCTAATTTTACCACTAATTAATTACCTCAATTACCTGTTTCCTTAATCTCACAGGGAAAGTTGGTGTTTACATATGTAACTTAATTGGTAACTCATAATTATGTGTAACTTCAGAAAAAAAACAGACAAAATTTGACTTTCACATTTTATTGCGTGTTCTCCAAATGTGATTTACATAAAGACAAAGCATAAAAAGTTTCAAAATAAGTGCACAGCTTAACTTTCAGCTTTGTAAAGCTAACTGTAAGCATAAAAGGTGGCATGAGCAAATATGCAAAATCTTTTCTCTCTATTCCCACATTTTTAAAGCTAAGATCATCTGACAACAGCCTAGAGGTATATAATAACCCTGAATAGTGTGAAAATGTGATAATTAATGCCTCAGAATTCAGATTTACCTTTAAGTGTAAAACATAATTTGAATTCTGGAGCAAGGCAGTAAAGAAAGTTGTTTGGAAAATATTTATCTATGTGACCATGTCTTAAGATACTGATCTTATTAAAAACGTTAAACACTATGTTTTAGGTATTTAAAGATAAAAAACACCATGGAGACAAATTCCATGTGTAATCAAATTGGAACAGGTGGCAAAGCAGTATCTGGCCATGCAAAGACTTCATGCTAAGAAAACTCTGCACCAGGTGGATTCCCAGGGGCTTTGCCCTGCCTGAGAAATGTGAAGCAGCCAGTAGAAGGTGACAATAATTTAGTCTTCTGTATTGAAAAATATCAATTTGGACAACAATTGAGACAGCTTTCCAGAGAAAACCACACAGAAGCTGTCTAATCTCAGTGCGAATCCAGTTTCAAGATGTGCTTTCAAGTGAGTCAGCACATGTGTTTGAATAATGCTCATATTCATGTGTCTCTTGGAAAAGCGGTATGAATTCAGTTCACATGCATATGTGACAAGTAAACAATTCCAAGTCTCTGAAAAATAATATCCTGAGTTGCTTGATAGAGATCTGTGAATCTATTACACAACAATAGATAGTGTATGTTAAAATGGCATCTTTCCTGGAATTTCAAATAAGGGCTGCTGAATTACTGTCAAGGTCTCTTCCAAATTTTGTTTTCAATATTTCTTCCTCCTTACATACTGTAATGCAGAGTCAGTGCTTGGATAAAAGACAATTTAAAAGTTTCAGTAAAAAACCGAAAGATTTAATTATGGAGCAAATTTATATTTAAGAAAAAAAAAAAAAGCCACAGATGTTCCTCTAAAAATTCATAACTTTAAATTAGCATCTTCCACAAATAAAAGTGATTCATATTTGAATCCAGGTCTTCGACAAATTGTGTCATTTCTTACATGGTAATCAGTCACAACTTTAATTAGAAGTTGTCATTCACCCCTACATACCACATCTCTGGCAGAGATCAAGTACGATTTTGTACAGCTGCTATCCTGATTCTCCTGTCATCTTTGGCCTGACTTTGAATTGCTTCCTCTTTTTTCTCTCTTTTTTAGATAATCCTGCTTCTTCTTCTCACCCCCACTGAGCTGTCAAGGGTTTCATTGCTGTGATGTGGAATCATTGCCTCTGTAAGACTGAAAAAAAAGCCCTGCTTGCACTGGATTCTGATCAAAGAGAATCATTTATAGGAGAGATGCAGCAGGAACCTCAGGGAAATTTTTTTTAGCAGCAGGACCATGTGAAATGGGAAAGACAAAGCAATAGACTGTCAAACATTTTTTAAACTTATAACTACATGATTAAGGTTTCTATTGTATAGTGTTTGTCTCTTTTTTTTTGGTTTTGTTTTGTCTTCTTTTCTTTTTTTATTATTATTTCCTCTAACCTTGATGCCATGCTATTCAGTGCCACAGTGAAATGGGGTCAGACACGTTCATGTAGCTCCTGTGGAAACAGAACCACTTAGAAAACCTAGGAATTGCAGAACTGCCTTTTGTGAGGAAGGGAAGGGAAGGGAAGGGAAGGGAAGGGAAGGGAAGTTTAACAAAAATTTCACAAGAATTAGAAAGTACATGAGGAGAGAACAGAGATCATCCTTTTGAGGATGTAATGGGAATAGGTGAGGAATTTTTGCACCACTTCCCATTTCTGTCACTCACACCACATCTGTGTTGTGAACCTTCCTGTTGCCATCCTTGTCATGACTATGGAAAAAGGGGATGTTAATTCTGAGCTTGTAAAAAGCACCCTCCTGTTCTTCTGTCTCAGATTTTCTGTAGGTTGTTTTGCTCAAGGCTGTTGGTGTCACTCCTTCCTACAAGTTGGTTGCTATTCATGGGACCATCCAGCCATTAAAATTAATAAATATTGTCAAAAAAATAGAAAAATTTGATCCGTTATTATATTTTTTGCACCCTCAACCCAATATGCACTTTTAAATAGGTCTATCTTGTGCTGAAGGTTGTAATAAATGCAGAAAGTGGTTTGCTGTGAATGTCTCCTTCAGCCAGGGATAAAAGAGGATGAAAATAGAAAAAAAATTCTAGGCAACTTCCTTCCAAATTTTACAAAACTGTTCTAACATTTTTGAGGATGCTGCAATACCCAAGATCCAAATGTGTTAGCTCTGCTAAAAACAAAGAGATACAGAGCTCTATTTTTTCTTCTTGTACTTAATCTTTTCAGGATGATTATACAATAGGAGATGCTGGTACATGCTGATACTCTGTCCTAATTTTTTTAACTGGTTCTAATGAAATGGACACAGAAACATCACAACTGAGGTCCCTATTGTTGCTAGTGACTACTTCTTACTTTACCTTTCATTTACAAATCAAAACATAACTTAAGGCAGATATATGTTGTCATCAAGCCCAGAGAATTGATCTCTTTCCAAGGCTTGAAGCACAGCATCCACCCACATATACCATTAAAAAAGAAATGTCTTCCACTTTCACAAAACGTCTATGAAGCCCTTTTGGGTGCATTTGGGCTGCTGTCTCCCTTGGGGCTGAATTGCCTCATGCTTAGCTGAAGTATGAAGTACTTTACATGCTTTTTCTCTGAGACATATAGGGAAAGGTGCATGGCTTTGATTCCCTACGGAAAAACAAAACCAAACAATCAACTAATACTTTCCTAAGTCTAGCTATGAAAACTGCTATCCATGGGCCTGAGTTTCAGGAAAAGACCACTTAAATTCTTAGATCTTAACTCACTTCAGCAATTATTCGTGCAGTAAAAATAGTGCTGGTAGACCTTTACTTCCAGTACTTAGAGCAGCCATCTACTGCAGACTAACAGCAGGTAAGCCCACAGCTCTGATTTCTCACATAAGTATCCAGGACAGGAGGCTACAGAGAACCTACTGCCTGCACAACTTGAATGAGTGCATAGCCAGGGTGGGAAGAAGCTGTAGCCTGCTGGTTGGATGTGCAGAGGGGAGAAGTTTGTTAAGTTTATGTATTTTTCTTTAGAAATACCATCCAGAACGTAGAAATGACACAAGGAGCCAATGACCCAACAAGGAGGTCACCTCAATTCTACCCATCTCCTATACTGTGCTGCTTGTGCTCTAAGTCACAAAATAAAATGCTTTGATTTGCAGAATCCTACAGGTGGCTCAGCAACTAGGGGAATGCCTCTGCAGCCATAATCTGGTGTCTCTCAGTTGTTTTTCATGTCCCAACACTCATCACGACTTCTGTGAACCCAGGCTTGGAGGCACACCTTCCTCCCCTCCCCATGCTTACAAAATAAACAACCCAGCAAAGTGAGCTGTGTGTACTGGAGGTGTATGTTTGTATTGTGAATCCTTCCTAAGCTGAATATCACATCAAATGTGTAGGATCTGCCTCACACATGCAGCACTTAGCTAACCCTAAATGGGCTCAAAGCCAGGCTGGACAGGGCATTGAGCAATCTGCTCTAGGGGGAGGTGTCCCTGCTCATGACAGAGGGATTGGAACTACATGGTATTTAAAGTCCCGTCAAACCCAAACCATTCTATGAGGCTATGAGGACGTGAGCCTAGTTTATCATTAACATCTTTGTTCCGTTGATGTTACTGAATTATGTGTTTTGGGGGTCTTATTTTTTTTTTTTTTGGCTGTCACCTGTCCTTTGGGAACATGGCTGAATTCAGCCTTTTAATTTCCCTCTGGCCAAAGAACACATAAAATCCAGCAGTATCTTTCACTTTTCCTTGATCAATGTCTCTCTAAATCTGTATGAACCTTCCAGAGTCCTTTCAAAACAGCTGTAGTATATATGTTTTTTATCAGCAGTAAATTACATTTTTTGGACTATTGATAATAAAATAGAAAACTTTACTAACACGTTGTAAAATTTACTATATGGCTCAACTTATCATACAAACCTGCTTCTATTTTCAAGTATTTTAATGTATCAATCTTTGTATTTTACAATGTTCAATTTGTTAAAAACTTTGTAGAGATCACACAACAATTAGAGGCAAAACCAGCATTTTCATGATGCATACCTGACCCAAAATAAGCTATTTGAAATGCAGGAAAACAAGTGGATATAATAATGAAAGCAAGAGGAATAAAATCCAGTGGTAATGTTTAATAAAACTAGTGTGTCTAGTCAACTCTGAATATGATATGCAAACCAAGACTTTGGACTCTAGCCCTTGAAGATGCATTTCAGCTCATTAGCTGAGTACATGTTTAATTTTAGGTATATGCAAACATGCCTCTGAAATTAAATGTATGTATGTGCATATTTTCCTTCACTGGGAACTAATTTCTGAACCAAGACCCAAAAAGATGACAAACTGCTACTATGACTGCTCCCAGCCTGGCAATTAAGCTTTTTTTTTGGGGGGTGGGGTTTCAATTAAATGCTTTTTACTGGTGGTCGAAAATGGTTATCTCTTTGACTGCCATCTATATTTAATTCATCAAAAATATTACTAGGATCTTTTATAAGGTATTTCTTCTATTTTGCATGGTAGCCTTTTTGTGTTTAATTAAGCTGTTAAAGACTCACAGGTAAATATTTGTCTTGTGAGCATTATAATAATTGGATTATTAACCTGATCACAAGATTAGATATTTAGAGCCTTCAAATGTCTGTCAATTCAAATATCTTCAAATATCTTCAAATGTCTGTCAATTTACAAATTCAAGTTATTTTAATAAAATATGGGAAGATTACAATAGATTTTTTTATACTCTATTTTTATTTTCAAAGTGTGTTTTATGCATACTGAGGATGCTAAAAATTCCTTACCTGGACTGCTGAGGCCCTGAACTGGACACCATAATAAAATTTTATCTGATTTAATTGCATTCGCTCTGCCTTGCTACGCCTTGGCTGGCATACAAATTTTCCAAGGAAGAAACAGATGCATAATTTCACAGAATGTCTCACACTTAAAGATAATATTCATTTCAAACTACTTTCATCATTTTGTAGTGCCATAAACAACCTGAATGCTAATGACTTGGATTTCAGTCATTCCAAAACTCACAAGAGAAAAGAAGAAAAAGACTGCTTTGAGTGTCCCTTTTAGAGATGAAAATCTGACAGTCGTACCTTACATGGGTCTGACAGTGTATATTGCATTAGTTTGGTAAAATCCATTAACAGCAAGATTTTGGCATTATGAAAATATTCAACAGAGCATATTGAATAGGTCCTAAAACATCTAAATAATCATGACCTGAAATATCATTCTAGTCAAATATTGTACCTGATGTTTTTGTAGAAATCCCATTAGAGTCTGAATCTGAGTCTCCAGAGATGGAGAAGCAATCCATGTATTACTCCATTCAGGTTTCTATTTTGTCCTCAGTGAACTGCTTTTCATAAATATATTAAGCAACTTGAAAAACATAAAATATCCTCAGTGTAAAATGGCTACTGTGTTAAAGATATTTCTGAGGAAATGATGAGTCTTCATTGCATTATTCGTATCTGTAAGAAATTAGTGACAATTTTAGAAATGGGTAAGGATATTGATCAAAGTCATAACTCTCACATATTTGGTGGTTTTTTCCCTCCTCACAACCCCTCTTTTCGACACTGACATTTTCTCCACATGGTTCTGTTCAATGGGGAGAGCTGGGGTAGTGGTGGCACTGTACCCTCAAGAAAAGACTCTTGCATTTGATGGGCACTTTAGAGCTCTTGATAGTTATTCTGTCTCTCATGAGATCTTTTCATGAGATCATTTCACAGATCCTTTCTTAGACCCAGCCAGCTCATGAGCAAGTTTCTCTCCTGCATACTTGAGGATCTTGAACACAGCTACTTTCTGCTTCACAAAGAAAGCTGTAGCTTTATGCATCTTCTTGCAATTTTCCACGTGCAGTGCTTCATCACTTCTTGGCATGCCTATTGATTAACATGATTAACTAGTTTTGTTACATTTGTGACTAAAAATATTTTATGTTTTGTTTTCTACTCGGTCTTAAATATCTGCTTTTTAAAACATTCTCCATTTTTACGTTTCGTATTTTTCCCCTAGGAGCAGAGGAGGAGGAGAACGGGCTGTGATGTGCCTCCGTGGGAGCTCTGTAAGCACCATCTTGTATCTGGCTTAGTACATTTTTTTTCAACAGTTTTTTCCTTCCTCTTCTGGTGGGTGTAGCCAATGACTACAACAGCGGTGAAGCTAGAAATATGAAAATTATTTGAGTTCTGTGTAAAATTAGCCTCTAATATAGTTAAGAAGACTGTCTTTAGTCATAGGTGTTTCAAGTGGAAAAACATAGGATGATGTATTTTGAACATTATCATGCCTTCTGTGCTCTTAAAAAGATTTGTGAAGCCTGTTACCATGCAAACTACATTCTAACTTTTATTTTTCATCAGAAACTTACTTGGTGAACCCAAAAATAATCTCAGAGAAGAAAAAAAGAAATATACAGGAATCATAAGAAGATTAATCCAAGTGCATAACTGAAGAACCACCCACGGGCAACTGGCACAGAAGTATAATTTACTGCAAATATTTTCACCAAATTTTAATGTCTTTCATTACAGCATTATTGACTTTTACAAGTTTTACAACTTCATCCTAATTTTCAAATTACCTCCTATTTCATATATTTGTTTAGTCATGCTCTTATTCTCCAGATGAACTAGGAAAAAAATCAGTGGTTTTGTACATAGTTTTCACTGCTGCTTTTATTTCTTCTCTTTGAGAAGGTACTTCCTCCTCTAATTTATCCACTAAGCATCTAACCTATACAATTAGCCCCAAGTTACTAATCTATAGTGATAAACTTATCATTTGCTCTGCAAGAAAAAAAATCAGGCTCTCTTCTAAGAGTAATCATCTTCCTCAAATTCATGCAAGTGGATCACATTTAGTGCCAGTCTTTTTGGTAAACAGCAAACTCAGTTTCTTTGCAGAGTAGAAATAAGAGGGCAGCCTCCATATTGCCTTTATTTCATCCCCCAAAGCTCATTTTTGTGCTGTTATGGACTGCTGATATTCCTTAGCAGAAGAAATGAGAGGAAGTTCATCCCAGCCAAACTTGTGCTTTAAATTATGCTTTACATTTTTAACATTGCACTGACACCTGTGCAAAGAAGAACTGTAGAAACAAATTATCACTTCCCACTTTGTTTCTGCTTCTTGCTTCAAGGGAGTGGGGGGCGTAGGGAGGGAGATGGCATTTCACACTTTTGACACAGTGAGGGAGATTGGTTCATTCAGATTTACATGCCTCCTCTGTAAATCCCTGCACCTTAGTGGGTCTTCCCAGACACCCTTTGCGATTCCAGAGAGACTGAGTCATTGCCAGGGCAATTCAGTTTAGCCTACCGCAGATGTCTACAACAGATAAGATGAATCATGCTCTGAAAAACCTTAGTTTTCCTTGTTGTCAAAATGGGCAGCTGAGAATACATGTTCGGATGTAGATATTTACAGTGTGAAGTCAGGCAGAATGAATCTAAGGCTAGAAACCTCCTCAAGATGCTGTTGATGTCCAACAGATATACTAATGTGAAATCTGTCTACATCTTGTTGGTTTAGTGGTTGTACTAAAGATCATATGTTTTGGGAGGGTTCTTCACCCTCAGTATGGGAAATATACTTCATTTCCATCTCAAGATCTTGCTTTTGGAAACTTCTAGCATTTGTTTTGTGTATTTAAGCTGAAATCTGGTTTGGTCAAGATGTTTCTCACTGTATTTGCTCAGTATCTGTCTCTTGGCTGCAGCCTGTGAGTTCTGCTTTGCAATAGAGATGGACAAATCATAATGGTTTATATGATTAAACCAAGGGTACAAAATCCAGCATTTTATGGTGTATTCAGCTCTTCATACAGTATTGACATAATTTGTAAACCCACAAATGCATGCTGTATTCTTGCTTCTCATAGTTTTGCTCTGAAGGCTTGCATGACACAAGATGAGGCGATACTGTTCTTCTATCACTCATTTTTAATTTAAGTACATTGAAATGACAGGCAGCCATACTTGAAAATCCTTTTTTTTTGCTATGCAGCACTTAACTTAGATCCTTATGGGATTTTTTTTGTTTTCTTTTAATATATATAAATGAACTCTACTGAAGACAGAGAGCCTTGCTAAATATTCTGGGTTTATGACAAAATTCTAATTTATACATCTCAAACAAAATCCCATCATGCAATCATTCCTGCTGTGGGTAGCTGCAAAATTATTGTGTCAGTGAAGATATTTGCTCATAAATTATTGGAGTATAAAATACTGCTGCTTTTTGTTTATACATGATAAAAAGAAAATAATTTCTGTACCCAGAAGTGTGTGTATATACATTTTTCCTCTTTCTGTCAGGCTGGTAATCCCTGAGACACCAAGTCAGCAAGAAAATCATTTCAGTGACATTCATTAATTTTCAGGAAGTTGTCTGAACTAAATTGATAAAACCAGCATATTATAGGTGGAATAAATTTTCCTTAAAGTTATTCCTCTTTTTTTTTTTTTTCTGAGATTCACAATGAAAATAGTTGTTTGGGGGTTTTTATTGTTATTATCAGATTTCACATTATCATGCAGTTCTAGAAGGCTTGTAATTATGAATGTTTTTCTACAAAGCAAATGAAATATAAGATTTGACAAGAATGTCCTGTCCTGTGATTATGAGTATTTCTGGATCTCAGAAAATGTCTCTGTGTTTTATATAGGCTTCCCATCTAAGTTGTCTACCAGCCATTACTGACTCTTTGCTGCCAAATCTAAGAGAATCACTGTTTTGTGCTGGGAGGTAATCCTTCATATTAAATCAATTGATGTTGATTTGAAAAATTACTGGGAAAAAGCAGACAACTTCTAGGCAAGAAACTGTTCTTCAAGGTTCCGTGACTCAAAGCCTTTCTGTTTCATTGTTTTTCCAGCTGTGTTAGTTGGTCTTATAAAAGTCTTGCTTCTTCTTACAGATTTTGCTTTTTTCATACTTTTTGAATGCCAGTGCTGTGACAGCATGTGTGCTTCCCTCTCAGGGATACCTCTGTGAACTGGGGGCACAGAGCACAGAAGGGTAGCCAGACTCTCCAGGGGAATTTGTACCCTAAGGAGCCTGTTTCTGCAGCAGAGATATTCCTGCTGGTGAAACCCCTGGTGGCTGGTTGGACCCATGCTCCCCTGGGTAGCCAGATACATCCCTGCTTTCCATCCCCCAATACTCCATCTCTCTCTCTCTGGCTTTTCCCTCTCCCCTTTAGCACAATAACTGTACTGCCAGCTGCATGTGCCTGTTTTAAAAGGGTGATGGGTGTGTGTGTGTACCATATTTCCACCTGGGCCCACACACCTTTCTGGGAAGGATCTGAGTGCACCCAGAATCCTTTAAAGCTGAAGAGCCCAGTGACTTAGTGTAGAGCCTTGTTCTCCTACAGACTGTGTGAGCAATAAATCTCTGGTTCAGTGGGTTCCAATCGTTTTTATACTAGTGATCCAAATATTCTCAGAACAATAGCAGATGAAAAAGCATAGCAAAGAAAAAAAAAGAGAGAGAGGAGTCTGGCCATTTAACTAGTAAAATTCACTGTCAAAATTAGTGTGGTATTGCATTTCCCTGTTAATTGTGCTGAATTTTGGCACCAAAATGCTTTTCTGAACTGCGACTCCTTGGGACAAAAGGTTTTAATGGTGCAGGAAACAAAGTCGTGAATGAAAAACCAGCAAAGATGCAGCTGGTCTTCAGCTTAGAGTTACCCCAGGTGAGCTCACCACCAGGTACTGAAGGGAAGGACAGAATAGTGTCAGCTCTATAGCTTCATCTTCATGGATCTCTAATTACACAGAACTTTAATTAACACAGAGGCCTTCTGTCTTCTGTAATGCCATTCCTTTTCACAATACTCTTTCTGCTTATATGAGCAATGGAGAGTGTAAACATGGCCCTGAGCCCAAAACCAACATGTAAACATGGTAACAACAGGAACCTGCCCATGATGCTTCTGGCTTAATTTCCAGTGTTAGCTGTGTGCTTCAGTTGTTATTAGAAGGCTTTAACTACTTCTGATTGCTGCACTAAATGCCTTGCCTGCCCCTCTCCCTAAAAAATAAATAAATAAATAGAGGAGAAGGGAGGTATTTTGTTAAAAATACATTGTGTGAATTACTTATTTTTGATGCATGATACCTGGGGAATATTAAAGAAAGACTGTCTCACATTGCTTCAGAGGAAGTTACCTGTGTTGAAAATTTTCTGCCTGCATTCTGACCTTTGCACTGGGCAAAAGCTGCAGCTTTATGTATCTGGCTAAATTTAGATCAGGAAATGCACTCTTGAATTCCAAGCAAGGTGATAATATTTGTTGGAGGATTTTTTTTCAACTTCCACTTATATGTTAGGAGAATATTTGTTTTGTGTCTCCCAGCTCTGTGATCTTACTTCCCCATAAAGGAAAAAAAATATATCAAAGGGCATAAAACTCCTAACTCTTGTTCCATACTCTCAGGACACTTTCAAAGATGTCGATGTACAATTTCTCATGTCTAGACATTACTTAGTTGTTTCAAGCTTGATTCTTTATAAAGTGTCAGTGAGACCTGCCAGACTGATTGTCTTGGAAGACAGAATCTTTCTCTTAGTGCCAGAGCACTAAATACTTGAAAAAGGAACATAATTTTCTCCACACTTTTTCAAGACTTGATCTTGGTATGAACAATCTAGGATACAAAGAAAGGGCTCCCTGCTCAGCTTGAGCAGATCTCAATAGTACCATGTCTTCTCCTGTTCCAATTAGATATGTTTCCTATTTGGGTGTGCAAACAATACACTGGAAGAATTATCCATTTCCATATGTAGGTGTGACATTAATTGCTAGTTCCCAATAACATGAGAGCTGCATCGTACTAACTGTTCCTACTGTTGATTCCTACTGCCTGATGGTTTGGGGAAGATGCATAGCAACATTCAGCATGAAATAGCTGAATTCAGAGTTTTTCTATGCAGACAGGACCAACCAGAACCTGTGGCCTTAAAAAAAAAATTGTTTTGCAGCTTGGTGCAATCCCCTGGGCCATCCAGACATAGCAAATGAAAACCTAATGCCTGTTCCCTACCCTACTGCCCTGGTGAGCTCATCTGTTCTGGGTTGTCACATGGTTTCATTTCTGTGCCATAGGAACCTGGGATCTCTGATTAATCTTTGGCAGAAACTGGAAGAAACTGGGTACACACTTCAATGCTTAATGGGTTTGCAAACCTAACTTCCAGAGCTTGGCAGCTGCTAAAGAGAGACATTGTTTCACAACCCTTTGAGATAAATATAAATGTTGACCTCTTAAACCTTTGTTCCATTGTTAGATACCTGTTGGAATGAAACAAACTACAATAAAATATATTTTTTTGTGTCTACAAAAACCATGTGTAGACAGACCATTTTATTTTTTATAAACATTTTGAGGCCTTGTGCATCCTATTTTGAGACGATATTTAAATCCACTCTTTTGCTTTTTGCAAGGTTTCTTATGTCTCCTCTGGTTTTCATCTAATGGAATCACAGCCTCTTGCCAGATTTCTGACTCACTGAAGAGCCTTTCACACAGGCTGCCATGTAGTTAAGAACCTGCATTGTGTAACTTTGAGAAGCTGCATTGTGTTTAGAACACTCTGTTTATTAGCCAGTCTTGTACAAGTTAGAATCTAATCATCTGGATGACTTGTTGACACTAAGTTGGTGATGAAATTTGAAGTTTACTGTAGCCAAGTACTTTGCCATGCCAACAGTACAGGCTCCCTTTCTTTATCTAGTTTTTTTTTTTTTTTAAATCTGGGTTTCTCTGTCCAACAAAACAAACAGAGCTGAGCTATGTATGTTATTTAAAATGGAAATTAACACTGTTCCTGGTTTCACGGCATGATCAATACATAATTTAGTCATACTAGCATTTTTTATATTGCTTTTCTAATTGGCTGGGCTTTCACTCTGGATTCTAGGCTCCAAATTTCCAGCATAATTCTCTAGGAATTTGCCTAGCAGCCAGAGCAAAATAAAGGGGTTTAACTCTGAAGTTTCCCTTCAGTCCTTTGTTACTAGCTGTTTAAGTTTGGATGAATTGCATAGTCCTCAGTCTTAATAAATGTCTAACTATCTTTGGAAGTGCTCCTTTTAGTTCCCACCATCAAGAAAGTTTCTCTTGAGTCATGGAAGCATTAGTGCTCAATAGACCACTCAGTATTGTTTTCACTTCTTTCTTATTTTGTCCCTGTTTTAGTTCAGTACTCAGAAAAATGCATTTCACTAAGTTTTCATGGCTCATGATTTGATGGACTTAAATTAATAAGAAAGATGAATTCAAAGAACCTTTATTTTACATATCTATTTCTATATATATAAACATATTTTTTAAAAACCACAAACTACTATTTTAGAGCTTTCTAGCCTTATATACAATGCCTCAAAGTTCAATCACTTCCTTTTTCTCACTACCTTGACACTATCTTTAACAATACATGGGTCAAAGAAAATGAAGCATATAACTTTTGTCCGAAAAAAAACCCCTTATCTTTCTGTGTATTTAACCCTCAAGATGACAAACACATACTATTTTGATTCCATCAAGATAGCTTAATGCCATCGGAAAATTTAATATATTTTTCTTTCCTCACAGACAAATGAGGCCATAATAAAAAGTGAAGGTCATTGAATGTAAATCAGTTAATGAAAAACGGATACTAAGTTCAAAAAATGTTGCATATCTTGCAGATAGGGAGTACTCTCCACACATTTTCTTTCATTGAGAGCACAACTTCGGGCACAACAGTCTGCTGATCTTCTCCTTAGGATGTGATTTTAACTAGTGAGAACCATGTTCCTTAAAGAAGTTGTTTAGAAAGAATAACTTCTGGCTGGTCACAGAAGAGAGGATAAACCTGACGAGGGGAAAAAAAACCCCAATTTTTTAAAAAAATCAGATTTTTATAGAAAAAGAAAGTAATGCTAACTCAGATTGCATAAATGAACAGCTTTAACCTGATTGGTCTGAAGGAAAGATGCTACTGTCATTCCCCCCAAGTGCCTGCTATGCAAAAAGGGGGATACTTTTTATCCCATGGGAAAAAAATCCAGTAAACGAGCTGATGCCCATAAAAGAGAATAGTAATGCAAGCAATGTTTTAGGTAGCATTTTACCTAGACATTTCCATCTTTGAAAGTGTCAATATCCAGACAAAGAGTCTCAAGGATTCAGAAAGATCTGTGTTGTGTTTTGCTACCAGGTAATTTTTTTTTTATCCAGGTTACATTATAAACTTCAGCATGAAGAGTTTTGCTGTTATAATCATGCCCTCATTCTCTCCATCTGTCCCATCACATCTAGATTGTGCTAACTGAATACCTTATGGTGGCATCTCTTTCTGAAATAAACATATTTTCTTATATCAAAATCAAGGTAATTTTATTTGGTTTTAGGAGCTGTCTTTTCTGTTGGGATAGTGGTAAGTGTAAATGTACAACATCTGCTAAAACTGTGCATCTGGGGTTTTTTACCTTGTACCAGAGCTATGCTCTACTTGTCTGTGTGGTGAACATAATGTAACAACTTCAAAACACAGTCACCTCATAACCTGAAATCCCTTATCATAAGTATTCTCTAAGGATAAGGCACAAGAACAAAGTTATTTTCCAGGATCTTTATTTGTGACATACTTTTTAAGTTTTTTTCTTTTTTCTCTGTAGATGAGATACGAAGATCTGTTCACATTTCCATAACAATGAGTTTCACAGAAGTGTGATGGAGTGTGTTCTGCTTTCCATGAACCTGAATTTTATTATTTAATTGGATCCCTCCAACTGATGTCATGCATACTGCTATGAGATTTTGTGACATAATGGTCACACATTCCTAAGACTTGTCAGATTAAATTTTATAGGAATTGAACAGTCCAGAAATAATCAGAGAAAACTTGGATGAAAGCAAGGCTAGATTCACTTCTCCTAAGTCATATGGCCAAAGGGTAATAAATCAGCTCCTAAAGGGCAGCTGACTGTTTTTTGTTTTGCTGCCACTTCCCCAGGCCAATCAGCCAATTCCCCTCTTTAGCCGCTTCAATACTTTGGATCAGAAGGTTTTCATCCTGAATGAGGCATCTGGCTTTTTGTCTGACCTCTGCAGATGGCAGCTGAAGGCCGGCAGGAAGCTTTTTGTGACTGTAAATGTTCCTCTCTCCTCCTTTAGCAAAGACTATTGCAAACAAAGACCCATCTCTCACCTAGAATCTTCCTTGGTTTAGACTGGGCATTAAAAAGGAAAGTCACTTCCTACTCAGCATACTCTATCACTAGATGACTGAATAGTACCAAAGTTAAATGAGTACTGGAATTTGACACTACTGGTGTCAAAATACAATAATCTCAAGGACCATAAAAGGATTAGGAAATCATAGAATGATTTGGATTGGAAGGGACCTTAAAGATCATCTAGCGTCAATCCCTCTTCCATGGGCAACACACAGCTTCTCTGGGCAACTTATGTCAGTGTCTCATCACATTAAAAAAAGAATGAGTTAATCAAAATACAAAGATCATCCAATCTACTATGTGGACAGTTGGCCAGAGAAGGTTTTTTTCCTCGGGGGAAAAAAATATCCCTCTATTGACTCACTCCCTCTTCTGCCTCTCTGATTTCATGGCCTATTAACTCCAAGGTCAAGATGGTAGAAGGAGGTCAGGGTTGAGTACAACACGGTGAGTGTGTCTGTCTGAGACCCTTCCTTACTGGGTATTCATGTAGGTCTCAGGTTCAGCAAGAATTAAGAGCTATCTCACATTTAGGGAGTTTTAGGATTTTGACAGCTGCCCTTAAGGGGATTAATCAGAGTTGGACTTGAATAAAGGCTGGGTGTCTCATTTGGGCAGAGGTGGAAAGGTTCTGCAGATGAACAAAATAGGGAGCTTAAGCATCTACGATATGAACTTTCACTTGCCTAAACCTGGATGAATAGCAGATGCTGATGGTGACTGAGGGCTGAGGATAGGCAGTGTGAATCAGGGATTGGTACTTAATCATTTAAAACATCCAGATGGCTAATTTATGGTAGATGAATTCAGGTTTCAGAGGGTAATCACATCACCTTATTTTAGGTATATAAATTAGATGCCAAAAATAGAAAACTGATCTTTCTGTGTTCCCTCTGTAGCCAACAGGGAGACACTGATCTAGAAAATTAATCAAAATTAGATTTCTACTCTGAACTCTAGAGAATTCTGTTGGTCCTTGCTTATTTTAGGTGATCTGTTCATAATTTTTCCTCCATATACAGCAATTGTATATCTATAGACTGTATAAAATCAGTGTTTCCCCAAATTGAAAAAGCTTGATTATGCATGAACACAGCCTCAGGACTGAGGTTCCAGAAGGCTGAAAATGAATCAATTCATTCAAAGCCTGGTCTGAACATGCATGATTACAATGTATAATCCAGCAGAAATAAATATTTAAATTTTGAGATGCAATAGACAGGGGAAACTTTTGCTTAGTAAGCTCCTGAGAGATGAACAGAAGAGGAAATAGTTAATAAAAGTCAAGCAAAATGCATCAATTCGTGGCTACAATGCAAACAAATCTGCTTTTCTGTCAGTTGCACAGGCTAAAACTGCCTACAGGCAGTTTTAATTGACAAGCACAGCATTCATGAAATAGATAAACCATACAAATTCCGACCTTGCCCGTATCAAACAAGGCAATATTAACATAAGGATTCCCTTCATCTATTTTATTATGATTTATACTGGAGGAAATTATGATGAAAAAAATCTTATGTGCCCATGTAGCTATTCAACATCCTGCATGTCCTTTGCTGAGGGAAATAGATGGTTGTTATAGCTCAAGAAAGGAAAATAAAATCCTTAGTTTTAGAGTATGGGAGTACCAAGGGAATGTAGGATTGCCTTGCATAAGAAACAAATCTTTCACTAGGATTTTCACTTACACTGTCAAAAATATAAATGATAATGATAATTCATTCACACCTTTTGTTTGAGCTTTTTGGGATGGAAACTGATTTCCTTCATCCTCTCCTGAATTCCAGTGTGTGACCCTTCTCTCCTGTCTCCAGCAGGACATAGACCTAAAATGGATTCTAAAACAATGTTTAGATCCTTTCTGAAATCAGCATCAGTATGTTCACACTAGACCACTGCCTAGAGACAGAACTAAGTATTTTATGCTGCCACTGTGGCAGGCACTTTTTGGTAATTTGAATGTGCAAATTCCAATGACATTTGAAGAAAGAAGGACTCAATTCTCTGAGCACACATTAACCTGAAGTGGGGCTTTCATGATCAGTTGATTGGTGTTTTTTTTTTTTATTTATTAATTTTTTCTGGATTCAGTTTCTTTTTGAAGACATGGCACAATGTGTAATATATAAGATCGATTATTGAAAGGGTGACTGAGTACTCAGTATTTCTTTGATGAACTAAATTTAATAATTTTATAAAGACATATGAAGACACAGTGTGAAGCTAATATGAAATTTCTACTTCACATTACGACCATAATCTTGAGGCGATGATTAAACATGTGTGAAGTTGATCTGAAGACTGCATACAATAAATCTATCAATATTGTGATGGTGAAGACTAACTATTTTCTGGTTATGCCAGTGATTTTATGTGACTAACTATGATCTTTCTGCATAGTTTGTAGTTACAAGAAAAATAGCAACAATGGTTGTGACAGCTAATGCAACTAATGGCTGTATATTTCCAGTTTTGTCCTTAGCTGTAGCTGCCTGATCAATCAGCCTCAATACCAAAAGAGATACAGTAGTTTTTCATCTGAGTTGCACCCCAAAGCAAAACCACACACATACAAAATTTAGACAACAACGATTTGATGACACAAAAAAATAAAAAAAATATAAAAAATATATATAACAAAAGAATTCATTTGGGAAGCATGACTACATCTTAAGCACTGATCTTCAAATTTTCACCTTCAAGCTATCGTAACTGCAGATGACTAAAATCACTATTAATTTTTTCAGCCTTCCAAGGTGCAGTCATTAGCAGTCTCACCATATCCGTAATTGTCTTTTTATAGTTATAAAGCTGCAGCAATGGAAGACAACAGCTTGTGCCACTTAAATGAAACCCTGCAGTGCTGTTTCCTGATAACACAGAAGATTATGTATGGCACCTGCACAACCCTGGGATTATGAAAGGCTGGATAAGAAAATGCAAGGAAAAGCTTGGGGAAAGGAGGATAAGCTTGTGACAGGAGTAACAGAAACTGCTGGAGAGAGCAGGATAGGACCTCAGGCAAGCTTACTCTTTACAGCTAATTTTATGTAGCACATCACAGTGTGATAACCTTGGTATGAGAACAAGCCCAGAGGTGAAGTGTTTCCTTCAGATTTGTTGAAGTCCTTGTGCTAATTAAGCTGTATGTAAACAGCTCCACTGTGTGATAGCTCAGGTCTTCTCCCTCATCATTTTGCCTTCCTCTGACATGAAACACCTCTAATAACCCTTGCATCTTGGCTGCCCTGTCTTGCATACTGTGTCAGATCTTAGCTCTCCTGTTCTCTTTGAGCATCCCACTAGATTTCACCACTGTTTTCCCATACGATATCACTCATTCCATCCTAACCACCTTACAAGAGCCATAAGCATGCATCTCTTCTTTGGCTCTGCTCAGTGCTTTCCCTGACGCTTGTCTAGACCACTACCTTAATATCATCTTCTAAATGTTCCAACAACTTCTAAAATTTCTTCCTCTGGCTCTCTATCTCTTGTTCTGTCAACTATAAGGTCTTAATTCTCTCCTTAAGGTAATTTATAATTTGTTGCTGCAGATTTTGTTTTGGTTTTCTTTTCTTTTTCTATTTTTTTTTTTATTTCTGCTTCAGTTGCATTTTCTATAAACCCAGAACTACATTGCTTTCTTGACCTTAACTTTGAGAGGACTTCTACCATGCAGCAACATATATGTATCTATTTTCATTTATGAGCTCAGATATTGTCATCATTAAGACTTTGATTTGAATTTAATTTTCCAAGTTTAAATAAAAACTTTTATAAACAGGAATGAAAGAGACTCAGGAACACAGTGTATGTATTATTTTCAATTAGCTGTTGTGTGTTAAATAATGTATACTGTGTCATCTCACCTTCTCTGTTAAAATACAGAAAAATATCAGTCTTCTGCCTACTTTCTGAGTTCTTCAGTAGCAACAATCACTTGGATTCTGAAATATCTTAAGAAACAAAGGAGAAAGTGATCTTTTTAACACCCAGAAGAAGTCCGTGACTTCTTGTCCTGGATCTGGAATGCCACTCGGATTTTCCAGTACAGTCTTACAGGGAATTTCTTCAGCCAGGGTTTAAAAGTTAGGGATATTCAGGTGCCTTCACATGCCTATTTCTAGAATTTATCATTAAACATCTCTCTTTTTAGGCAGTCTTTACAGATGTGTCTTTTGAAGCATCAAGGCCTGGATTCATCACATTTCATTTATGTGGCTGATGGAGATGATGAGTCTGTGAGAGCAGTTGTTCTGCATTCACTGTAATTTGAACAAGATGTTTGCATATTAGAGAAACCAAATTCCATATGTGCACTCAGAAAAAACTGAGGTCTTAGGAGGAATGATCCACCTCTGAAGGTACCATAGTCTTGTCATTGTCCATAGTGATGCCTACAATGTCTATGATATTTGTACCAATTACCAATGCCTGTGATATTTTAATCTTATGGCTTGCTTAGGTATTTAAAATTTCTTTGATGAATCTAAGCCTGGTCTATTTCTAAAGAGTAAACAGCATATACAAGTCAACTGCTTTTAACTTTTGTATGTCCTGTTTTAGGGCTGAGCCATTGTTAATTATGAAATCGTAATCTCATTAAAAGTCTTGTTGGGAAGGGCCATCATGCTTTCCATTAATAGCCAGAGAGGGAGTGAATTGAGAGCAGAGCAGAAATGAATAAAAGTGACAGTGTGACAGGAAAAAAACCCATCTTTTTGAAGTCTTTGAGTAGGAACGCCAGAATGAGACACAGACAGACAAGCTTTCCAAAACAGGCAAGTCTTTAAATAGTCTCTGCATGCATGCCAATACAAATCTAAGAGAAAACTTTCAAACCTTTTTAATAACATTGATCAGATTATATTTGCCCAATATCATGTATCAATGACAGTTCTGCTCTGAAAATTATCTTATAACTCAACACCTCTTACTAATTTTTGTCACTACATGGCACTTTTTTAAACAATTATGTCTTTTTTAGAAACATATATAAATTTTTCTAAGAGAAAGAAGCTAAGTTACTGACTATTTTTTTAATGTTTTTCCCAGATGGAAATTGCTAGTGTATTTTCATGCAGTTTTTTTAATGAGAAAACATTATTTTCTCATCTTCTGTTATGCATTGGGTATTTCTTTTTATTTCTGGATTTTTTAGAGCAGAGAATATATTGTAATCAAAAGCACTAAACTCCTTTGTTAGGTAAGAGGTATACACTAGACAGAGCTTTCAAAAAATCAAATCAAGTGTATGAAGTACTATAGAGATTATGTCCTTGTACTCTTGTAGGAGAAGAAATAAGAAATCAATTTTCTTTGCAATATTTATTTTTCAAATAACAATTCCAAAGCAGACTGGTAGTTTATGTGCAGAAGCAGATCATTCTTTCTATATCAAGTAGAACAATTTTGTCAGATTCACTTTGCTGGTAACATGGATGTCATGCAGTTAAATACAAGCTGACAGAATGTATGACATAACTAGAGTAGATCTTATTCATGACGATCAATTTTTTCCTCAAAAAAATAAAAGTTCTGTCTTTGGTGTGGTTTTGAACTGCCAAGGGAAGATAGTACCCTGACAGAAGATATTCCCTTAGACAGTTTGAGAGTTCTCAGTGGAGATCATCAATTATATGGATACCACTGTCCACATACATCTCTATAGAGTCCTAATACTTCCCCAGCAGGCTTGGAGTTTAATGACAACTCAGCCCCACATGAGAGAGTGAGAAAGTGAGAAAACTCATGAGTTAAGATAAAGACAGTGCGTGGTATCCAAGGTATGCAATATCCTTTGGTCAGTTGGGGTCATCTGTACCAGCTGTGTCTCTTTCCAACTTCCCATGTTCCCCCAGCCCCCTCACCAGTGTGGCAGCATGAGAGGGCCTTGATGCTCTGCAAAAGACACTCAGCAATGACAAAACCTTCTCTGTATTATCCATTTTCAGCACAAATCCAAAACACCGTCCCATCCTGGCTGTTGAGGAGAAAATTGAGGAGAAAATTAACTCCGCCCCAGCCAAAACCAGCACAGTTAAGTGCCACTGAAATGTGTTAGAGCAAGAAAGAATAATTTTCTACACAGACAAAACATTTTTCATTCCCAAAGTTTAATTTCTGAAATGATTTCTTTGTGTTTGTAAGTGTCACTAAAGCAACTGTAGAACACGGAGTGCAAAGGCCTTTTTGTGCCACGCACTGTGCCCATGCAGGCAGCTGAAACAGGCACATGCACACTCAGATGTACTGTTGCTAAATGATGGTGTCTAAACATTAATGAATGGAAGTAGCTGAAAGCACCTCTTCTTATTTTTTTTTAATCACCAAGGTAACACCTCCCTTGAGGATAGGGAAGAACAGTGAAGAACAATAGTCACCCTAAGTGGCATAGTTAAGTAGCACAGAGACAAGGAGGTCAACACAGAATGGCCTCAATTCAGAGCCAACAAAAATTGCTGTAATTCCTCAGCAAGGCACCTAATTGGAATCATGCACATTGACAGTTTCGCCAATTTTACTTCAAGCTCCGGAGCAATATAAAAACCACCTTGATTGTTTATCTGTCCCAAGTGCCCATGATAGCAAATACTAAATCCCAGAAATGGTCATTGATGCACATGAAGTCTCTAGCACAAGTGACAGAGCCACCTTGTTCAGTGGGATCTATAGTTAGGGGTCTTGCCAAAGACATCTTGTTCTTGACACAGATTTACTGTGGGTATTGCCTGCTACAGCCCACATAAGTCTGTGTGTCTGACATGGGAACAAATGTGCAGCTGCTCAGTCTATCCTTTCATTAGGTGGAGATGGAGCCTACCCTTGCAACTACAAATGCAAGATTTGAGCACCCTTGCAAGTTAATTCATTTGGCATTGATACATAATCTGAAAGGAATGCCAGTGGGAGCTGCTTGGGTTTCAGCAACTTTAAGGGCTGTCAAAGAATTGTTCAGAAGGTTAAAAGACTTCACATGAGCTGAAGCTACTCTCAGCATTAAAAATTAGTACCAGTCAGACTAAATAAGATGACCATGGTCTGATTCTCATAAATGCTGTAATACCTGAGGAAAAGGGTTTGAAGCAGTTCTACTCTTCCTCCTTCCCTTTTCTATCTGACAAGGAATATCTTCTGATTTGAGGGCCAATGCATAGGGAGCACAAAGCTAGCATGTACCTGAAGACATGAGGTGTAGAAACCATGGAGTTTTACCATCCCTTGTTGACACATTTATGCAAGGCTACAGACCACCTCTAGTGTGCTCAAATGCACATAGCTACAGAGACAGGGAAGCTTTGCTGAGAAACCGTGCTGTTAGTGGTTCTAAAACTAACAGTAGTTTGCAAGTCAACATAGTCCCAGAATAGAACTATATGCTATAGAGAGCATGCCATAGAAAGAAAATGGGTAATTAGATATAATCGGTCTTTCCATATCTAATTGCTATTGACTGTGTGGTCAAATCTTTAATCTTCTCTCTTTATTTTCCTACCACCATCTCTTCTTTTTAATCTCATTTCCTTTATGGATGAAGAATCATTTAAAGAACATTCAAAGACTATAGACATCATTATATTGATTGACTGAATGAATATTTCTTCAGAAGCAGAGCAAGACTCCTGTGATTCTTTTCTAGGGAAAGCTCACAATTTCTTTCTGGGTACTCAAAATCTTGCAGCTTTGTCTTTCTTTCTAGAGACCTGCAGCAGTAGGTTATTTGGGACTGATGACTGGGCAAGAGCATATCAAAGAGCACAGCTGTGTCTTGAGACTGAGAGCGTTTCAGTTGGGGCAGAAATATATGCAGGGAAGGAGCTCATTCTGCTGTAAGCCTCTATAGACTCTGGAAACAAGTATGTAAACACCTGTTTCAAACCCTGTTTATGGAGATACTTGTTTAGAAAGGATATATCAATCTCGTTCTATGAGAATATCATCATTATGCAAATTGTCTCTCAGGGAGCTTAAAATAAGTAAGTTCCTTCTTTCTGGAGAAACATGACTGAACTGTCAAACATTACTTAGTAAGAGGATTATACTGGATTTGATTTTACTTAAGACTGTTTCATAGAGAACAGTTTCTCTCTCTTCACTTTTAGCAAGCCACTTGCTTTTGAGATATTGGTTTGGATTCAACATTAGTCTTAATTGACATAGCTTTAGTTATTTCACTTGAGTCCTTTATCATAAAGCTCCATATATCATATAATTACATATAAATAGAAGGATCCATGCGTGCTATAATCCATGTACTGAGATGGAAGGCAGAGAAATAAATAGAAAAGCCTGGTTTGTGACTTTATGCCCATGAAATATACAGGTTGAAACAAAAGATTATGCAGCAGCAGACTTACATGATTGAGGTGTGTGATTAATTTTTGGTTTAATTCTCTTTCTAATGATTTCCAAAATATATCAATATGCAATCCACAAAACAGACACTTGGAAAATCAATCAGTTGCAAGAAGTTGGGTGAATTTAACACTAAGAAAAAAGAAATATAAGTAAAATCATGAACAGAAGAAGAAGAGAAATCAGGGGACAGGGGAAGAGTTTCAGTCACGTAATTCAATCTCATGAGGTGAGATTTTTGCTGTGGTCATTAACAGAGATCCTCAATTTGGATGAAATGTTACATCAGACCATTGAAGAATCTAACTTCAAAAAAGTGTGCACGTTGGACTTTACTCAGGATGTTTTAGTTGTATTACATAAATATGTAATCCATTAATTTGCTTCTGCAGTTTGGATCAATTACATTTACATCTGGCTGATGGATAAGAGGCAGGGACAGAAGCAGATGCAGTTAAATGGTCTAGAACACATCCAGGAGGAAAGCAGAATAGGTCTGAGGTAATAATCAACTTGTCCCTGGGAAAATGTTTTTTGGCTACAGTGAGAGAGCACCCAGAAAAGAAAAAATAGGTCATTTCCTACTCTATTCCTTTATCCTTTCTGTACTAGTACAAGAGCCTGCTGTATGTTTCACTGGGCTAAAAGGATGAGTGAAAAAAAGAAGAAAACCATCTGCTTGTGAAATCTGTTTGCTTACTACAGTAGTACTGAGATACCTGTTCAGGCCATCATGGAAGTATTTCATGTATTTCCTAACAGCAGCCATTTAGCAAAAACCCACGAACACAAGTTAAAAAGAAGTTCTAAGAAATCAACTAGAAGAAAGTATTCAAGGTTTATTTTGACTAATTCCGTAGCATCTTGCTTTGCTTGTCTGACTTGCCTGAACTTCAAAGAATTTCAAGCAGCATTAGAACAAATTCATCCCTGTTACTCAGCAATTTCATCCTTCATACATGTCTTTGAAAATCTGTGCTTCAGATCCAAAGAAATAGATGTTATGCTAATTAAAACGCTGTAATTCCTTTGGAATTGCCACCGAGGTTCAGTTTAAACCATCAGGAGCTGCACAGAGACAGAAGGGATAAAGCTCCTACCCCTCTGATCCCAGGAGCATTACCCCCCTCTGCCTGAGCTAGAGAAGTGCATGTGCAGTGCATACCAGCCCTGTGGCCCTGTCTACAAAGGTCCTGCTAATAGCACAGGCTGTGCAACTGGCACAGCCCTGCATTAACCTTCAGGCAGGTGGCTGTGTGAGGGGTGGAAATGAGCTGCAAGGATGGACTAGGTGCACCAGAGGATACCAACAGGCCAGAGGTGAGGCAGGGCAAGAGGATTTATTGTTAAACCTTCATGTCATATGAAAGAACCTGCTTGCATCTCTGCAGTGTCCAAGCAACGGTTCCACTTCTCCCTTTCAGTCAACCCCAGGTTGACAGGACAGGAGTGTGCTGGGTTCATATATGTCTCTACTCTTTTGGGAGACAACCATCTAACTCCAAGCTTAAGCCAGTGTATCAGAGCTGGCCTGAGTGCATGATAGATGATCAGGGAGTTTGTCATAAAGAATGAGATCCAGCATTAAGCTGACACATCAAAAACACATTACAGCTCTTAGAAGAAATAAACCTTTTTCAGTGCAGAACAGACTCTATATAACTCATACTAAGAAGAAGCCAATCTTTTTCTCAGTCATATGGTTGATTTTGACAATGCATGACTTCAGCATTGCGGGATGCCCCAGTGAACAGTTACATCTCGACTGATTTGGTTTTTAAGGGCAATGTGCACCTTGGTGGTATCCTGGGAAGTAAAGAAATACTGACTTAGCCCCTGTCAGTAGCAGAGAAAGTCCCACACTCACCCTTGGCTGTAAGGACACCAATCTGCAAAATATGAATAACTGTTTGCATGGAATCAGTATTTTCCAGCAGGATTTTAGACACTGGGAGATGTGATGTAGGAGAAGACAGCTCAGGCACTGACATCCCTAGTGGCAATGCCCTGGTCATGCTCAAATACCTGTTAACAAAGAGCCAAGAATTTATTACTAGTATAATTGAAGTCTTAACAGTCTCTTATGCAATTTAGCATTGTTAGTTCTGATGTAAATACTATACATAGAGAAGAAAATACAGAAAATGTTACTACAACAACAAAAGCAACAACAATAATAATAACAATAAACAAATATAATTGCTATACACACCCTTTTTTCTGGTGTTGTTTCTGTTGTTCCTCCAAGACCTAAGCTCACTGATTCCTTTGGGAGTGGGGTGAGGGAGTTGTCAGCACCTGTATTTTTTTACCCGGAGGAAATATTTAATGTTTGTGCTTTTTCACTCTACAATCCATTTTAGATTATTTTTATTTTTATTAACATACTTTTATACCTGGTTCTTTTTACTTTATTCTGTAATTCCTCATCACATCTGAATTTGCTACAGATGATGCCTTTTACATGTATTTACAGTATTCCTTAATTTTTTATCCCTAAAACCTATTTTTTATCAACCCCAGGACTGCATTTTTTTAACTGATTTTTTGTTGTTTTTATAACTATGGGGTTATAAAGCCAGGGTCAGCCTGTGCCCCATCTCTTATTATCCCACGTCTGCACTCCCCCGTGCCATTCCTAATCTCTACTTCGCAAGATGTCCTCTTTCACAGCAAGCCTGTATTTCTCTAAACATCTTTGATAATTGCTTCTTTCTGCTATCTGTATAAAACTATTGTCATACTTTATGAAGATAAAAAAACCAAAGGAAATTAGCCACAGACACCCCTAAATTAAACAAATTTCTGTCGCAGCTGACCTAATAGAGTTGCAAGCTGGCCAGGTTCAGGCAGAGCAAGTCTGGTAAGCCTCACTACTGGGGCCTTGCAAACTCAGTAAAAAATCCTGTAACTTGTTACTAACAATAGCAATGGTGTTTGATGGGACTGCACAAACACACACCACACAGGGTTTTGTCTGGAGTGATCCTAGTTTGGGCTACCAAAGCCAGAGTATGGAATACACAAAGGAGGTAGCTCAAACCATTCCCGTTTCCACTGATCCCATGATTTCCTTTGAGTGTAATTCCTGATCTCCCTTTCTACAGACCCGTTCCCATCTCATTTGAGGACCTGGCTTTATGTAAGGAAATGCGTCAATAAACCCCACTCAGGATAACTAGGACAACCTCTTTGCAGAAGCCCAGTGCACACCAAATACCTGAGTTGGAAATCAAACAACATCTGCCTGTGGAGATTACAAATCATTGCTTTCAAGACAGGAAATTGTGTGCCAGCAGTATTTTAAGGCAGAAGAGTTCAAGACGGTGTAATACCGGTGCTACTGGCCCACATGCCTTTCCCTTCATGCTGGTAGTTGACAGTGTACATCATAGTGACTTAATGGTGTATTTATCACAAACAGCACTGTCTAATGAATGAACACTTAATGAGCCTCCATTAAGCTTAGAAGTGCCCTGCTTTAAACCATTAGCTCATTACAGTAATAAGGTATTTTCTACTGCAGAGGAGTTAAAGCAAACACAACAGTTCTTTGAAGCCAGATGACTGCTTAAGGCAAAATAAAAGAGAAAGCAGAATTATTAATTCAAAGAAATAGAAACCAAATCTATTATACAGGGGAAAAAAGCAGCTTTGAATTTTGTAGTTGTTTTTTTTTTTTTTCTTGGTAGCATTTTCTGGTTTGGAAAAAAGGCAATTTATATTGGCAAGATAAGTGCTTTGACTTTTGCTATTGGGGTAGAATAGATTGTCAGTCATGAACTGTCTATTCTATTAGTCTTCTTGCTCTGCCTTTGGATTAGATTGGAATCAGCTAAAATCATAGCATATAAGACTTTTAATAAGGAATTTCCCTTTACTTGTCTTGAATTGCTTGGTGTCTTATTGCAGGCCTTTTAATACCTTAGTTTGAGAACAAAACTTATTCCAGTGCCTCAGGCAAGAGAAGCTGAGAGCTAGTGAAACATGTATAGTGTGATAGGATTTAGAGTTTTTTTAAGAATTATGTAAGAGAGATATTTAGATGCCTAAATAGATAAAAAATGGCCTGATGGCATCTTCAAAAGCACTTGAGTCATGTAAAGTTAAATGTGAGGCTGGATGCCTGCAGTATATCTGTTTCCCTAGGTGCATGTCCATTTCCCTAGGTATATATCCAAACAAAGCAGTGAAAGATTTCCAGTCAAAAGAATTAGAAAATTATGACTGCAGGTACTTTTATTGAACTTCTGATTTATCTACAGACTTATAATTGTAGGTCTAATCTAGAGTTCATAGAATTCAATGAAATACTTTCTACTGATTTAATATACTTTATATCAGGTTTCTGTAATTATAGTAAGTTACACTGAATGAGGAATTCATCTCAGAGAATTAAAATGTATTTGTGGATAATATGTGAGTAGAAAGTGGGCACAAATTTAAAGTTATTTGCTATAAATTATTCACCCAATTATATTACATGTAGATAGATACGGGAATTACCCATTAATGATTATGTATTCCACATAAGCTTTGGCAACATGACGAAAAAGATTTATTACAAAGGATCTGTCCATCAGTAGAAAGATTCACTGTAAAATATTTCAAAGACTCCCATTTGACTCCAAATCACCAGCTATTAAACAAAGAATGGCTGGAAGCTCCCACTGTTCGGAAATAAGAATGGTGGGGGAAAGGCTGTGTGTCAGGAGCAGTATTTTTAGTGCATTTCTCTTCTCCTAGCTCCTGTTGTAGAGGCTGTGGCAGTGTGGTTATTCTTTTAGGAAACAGAATGGGAAGAGATAAATGGAGAATATGTAGGCATAGGACTCAGCCTTCAGCTATTCAATTCTCATAATTTCCTATAGGGAAATTTTAAACTTAACGATGTCACATATTAAATCCTTGTTGAAATTAATGAGTTTAATATTTCATCATCCATCTCCATATCTTCAGTGTGGGCTTAGGACACTTGCAATTTTCCTCCATCTGGCTCGACCTCAGTGTGAAAAAAATCTTAAAAAGTGTAGGAACAGTTATGTCCAACACAGAGTTATGTCCAAATGAATTCCTATGAGATTTAAAAGAGTAAGCAATGAATTTAAATTTAGGAGTGCCTGCTACCCTTTTTTTAATTTCATGCTTTGCTGTGCCTGCAGTCTGCTGTGTGTAGGACACACCTCTGTGGCGTGGCTCGGAGTGTGTGCACAGGGGCATCCGTGCATTCATGCACCAATTGAGATCACAGCTCCGTGCATTTGTGCATTCTGTGAGGTGCTGTGGCTCCGTGTGTGCACACTGGTGTGCACGTGAGGGCATGTGCCCCTTTGTGTGTGTAGAATCAGAGGATACCCTGACAGGGAAAAGTCCCACAGAAACCATCGACAAAGTCCGACTCCTGACCCTCCCCAAGAGTCACACCATGATCCTGAAAGGATTATCCAAGCACTTCTTGAACTCTGTCAGTCTTGTACTGTGAGACCTTCCTGAGGAGCCTGTTCCCATCCCCAGCCATCCTCTGGGTGTACACGTCTTAAGGTGAAGGAAGAAATGGGCTTCTTGCCCAAAATACAAACATTCTGTTTGTCCTTTCCAAGCTAAATTATGGTGCAGCTATTTCATTGTGGCTTAGCCCATTTTAGTGACCTAAAGAGTTATCTTTAAATGGACATGAGATAATTCAATCTTCATGCCGCATTAGTTCACAGCAGAAATGCAGAGAAATTTCAGTTATAGGACTTAATAGGGTGGTAAGGAGGAGATTAGAGTGCATTGTATGGACTGTTTTATTGTAGTGATTTCACATAACACCAGGAAAATAACTCCAAATCATCACCCCCAGGATTGTACAGCTTGTCACTGTCATTTTCAATCTTGGATAATGCCATCCCGCAATGTGTGAGTGCAAATATGCAGAGTTAAAAATAATTAAAATGAAAATTCAGAACTTTCAGTGTGGATATACAAAATGTGGCAGAGAAAAAAAAAGAGAAAAACAAAAACAAAAAAACCCGCCACATTCTGATATGGTTCTGTTCTGCTCCATTCTCCTACCTGTGTCATTTGGCAGGTGTGCATGTCTGAAGTTATTCACAGCCATGGCAGAAGCAAGGCTAGTGAGCCAGGAAGAAGAGCTGTAATTCTCACAGCAGATCTGCAGGTCATAACAAGATTGGCTCTGTTCACAGTGTCATTGAGCCTGCCATTCATCCCAGATCCATGTTTCACTGTGAACAAGTTTGTGGACCCTCATCTCACAGAGAGCTATGAACCAAATCTCTACCTTTATTAACAATCTGGATGAAGGAATCAAGTGCACCCTCATCAGTTTGCTGATGACATCAAGTTGGTTTGGAGTGTTGTTCTACTGGAAGGCACAAAGGCTCTGCAAAGTGATCTGGACAGGCTGGATTGCTAGGTCAAAGCTGACTGCGTGAGATTCAACAGGGCCAAGTGCTGGGTCCTGCCCTTAGGTGGCAATAACCCCAGGCAGCAGTACAGGCTGGGGGAGAATGGCTGGAATACTGCCTGGTGGAAAATAACATGATGATGCTGGACAACAGTGACTGAACATGAGCCAGCAGAGTGTCCAGCTGGACAAGAAGGCCAATGACATCCTGGCCTGGATCAGCAATGGTGTGGCCAGCCGGACCAGGGCAGTGATTGTTCCCCTGTACTCGGCACTGGTGAGGTCACACCTCAAATCCTGTGTTCAGTTCTGGGCCCCTCACTGCAAGAAAGACATTGAGGGGCTGGAGCGTGTCCAGAGAAGGGCAACAGAGCTGGGGAAGGGTCTGGAGCACAAGTCTGGTGAGGAGCAGCTGAGGGAGCTGGGGGTGTTTAGCCTGGAGAAAAGGAGGATCAGAGGTGACCTTCTCACTCTCTACAGCAACCTGAAAGGAGATTTTATCAAGGTGGGGGTCGATTTCTTTCCTGAATAACAAGTGATAGAACAGGAGGAAATGGCCTCAGGTTGTGCCAGGGTAGATTTAGATTGGATACTAGAAATAATTTCTTCATGAAAAGCATTGTGAAAGATTGGAACAGGCTGCTCAAAGAAGTGGTTGAATCGCCATTTCTTGAGGGATTTAAAAGACATTTAGATATGGCACTTAGGGACATGATTTAGTGGTGGACCTGGCTGTGCTGGGTTAAGAGTTGGGCCTGATGGCTTTAAAGGTCTTTTTCAACATAAGTGATTCTGTGACTCTATGATTCTAAACTTATTTGTATGCAGAGAGACACTGCCAATAGATTCACAGATTCACCATATGCTTAAAGCAACATAGTGTCCACGCTTTTTCAGGATTAGTGAGCTAGTTCATTAACTTCTCAAGGCTAGTAGCAGAGAGCTGTGCCTTAGTGTAGTTTCATACCAGTCTCAGAATAACAGAGCTACAATGTTGAATGGAGTTTTTAGCTGCTGCTAGGGAAATTGAGGATGAAAATAGGCAGGGAAGGACACAGAAGAAGTGCTCAGAAGTGGTATTAAGTAAATACCATGCTAATGGCATTTACTGCCTCCCCAGTCTGTAGACTCTCCTGAGAACAGATGACACCACTTTTTCCCATCGCTCCATGTTTACTTGTCCTGCCATGTCTCACCTGTGTGAGGAAGGAAAGCAGCTTTTAGCTAACAGTTGCTCGCTTCCCTCTGAGGGATCTGGCAGTGAGGGCAGTCCACACAGGAGACTAATGAGACTTCTCATGGACCATTACTCCCAGAGCAGGCATGTGGAAGGACTCACAGCTGGGACTGTAATTAATAAAGTAGAAGGCTGAGACTGACTGGCAGGATATAAGGAACCATTTCTGGGAAAGGAGCAGAAGGCCGGTGGTTGGATCCAATACAGTGATGGAGCAACACTGCTGCTGCTCACTAATGGGTAACAATTGCAGCTGGAGGAGCTGCTGGGAACAGTGCTCCTCAGCTGCTGCTGCACATCTGCTCAGCTGGGTGGCCTCAGACCTTTTCCCCAAGGCTCTCGCAACTGCCAGGAAGTCAAGCTTTGTCTCCTGAAAACTGTGAGGCAAGACACACATGTGTTTGTTCCTGTTGCTCTACTTACCAAGGACATTGGAGAGGTGAGAATGATCTGACAGCTGTTACTAGTAAAAAAGACACGGAAAGGAAACAAGAAAAAGGTAAATGACAGGCACAAGTGATCAATACTCACTGCTGAGTGTGTATTATTGGTGAACAGTGGGTCTCAGTTTGTGCTCAAGTGCAAACCTCTGTACTGCCCAGACTGCTGTCTGTGTTTCACATGACATGAAACACACTGCAAAGCAACAGCTCTGAAGTGCGCTCAGTTTCCTCATAGAGTAGTCAGCTTTTGTTTGGACCTTGTCTTGTTTGAAACAAGACTAGTTGGTAAGAAAGAGGTGGCAGTGACTTTCCCAAACTAAGCATCAGAATTTTAGTTCCACCAATTCAAGGATAACCAACCAGCCATTAAAATGAATGAATATTGACACATTGTTTATATGCATGTTGGCACTGAGACTCTCACAAGGATAGAAGGACATTAACAATTGAGTTGACAAAAAAAAGGTGTATAGCTCTGAATACAACAGGAAATCAAATACTGTTTTTACTTTTTCTTTGAGGATAAAAATTCAGTTTAAGGAGAATAACACTCAGTTTCCCTTCACCTCTGTATGTAATTTATGGAAAGAACTAGACCTGCAGTGGAGGGCAGGGATGAAAGAAAAACCCCAACTTTGCTACAGATGAGAAGATTATTAAAAATGTATAACCCCCCATCTTAATTACAAATTATATAATCTGCATGTTGATTACTTCTACTGGTGACTTGCTTTAAGGAGTACCTGCACAGTGGCTGAATTGTCTTTGGAAGGTCTTTCTGTATTTGAAGAAAATCTCAGCTGTGACATAAATGATTAAAGTCAGAAATTGCTGTTTCTATTGCCATCTTTTAGAGGCTTCTTTTTGACTAGAACCCATTATACTGCTCAAGAAAAATTCAGGTGCACTAAAGAAACTGCAGTAAATGAGTTTTAGGTTGACCAAGAATTCACTTCCTGAGAGTGCAGAGAAACTGAAAGAATCTTTACAGGGCAGGGAGAGCAATTCTTGGCTTTTAGGACCACCTGGGTGAATCAGCACTGCTCGAAAGACTGACATCAGACTTGGATCAGAGCAGGGTAGGAGCTGCTTCACAAGAAAGTTGTCAGCTAAAAACCACCAAACTGAAAAAAGGCTAATAAAATGTCAGCACAGAAGATCCTTGCAGAGTGTTATTGATCAAACATAATGGCTACTGTGCCTTCATCTCCTAATTATTAGTTAATTTGTTTTTGTAGTTACTAGGTGCAGATCAGTTGTATGGAGTGTGGCCCCTCTCATGATGACAGCTGGGTTTTCCATTTCCTCACAACACAACAGATTTGAGTTACTTGGTATTATAGAGTTCTTTCCACCCCTCCACACTCATGAAAAATATTTTATTAGATTGTAAATGAAGTTGTCTTGTTCTCTGAGGTTATTTTGCACAGCAGTTTCATTTCTTCCGTCTTTTTCTCTTATTTTGTTTTTATTGGATGCTAAGGGCAAAAATGTAAAACAGCGTCAGTAAAAGGAACTAAGAAAGCCAAAAACCTTTAATGTACTTGGAGAGAGGAATTAAATTGTACTTCCAACTCCTCAGCCTAATAGCTTATACAATATGAAATGGAACATGGTAAGCTCTTTTACTATTTCAGCTTCCAGCAGTGTAGTTATAGGTAAAGATGTTTCATGCTTCCCATTATAAATACTCATTTACACAGCTTTACAGAACGTCACAAAAATTCACTCTTGATTGAAACTTACTCAATGAGGTCATAACCTAAGAACAATTTCAGAGAAATGTTGGGTGAAATTGGGTTGACAGAGAGTCAGGCAGCTCATTTAAGCACATTGAGTTACCTGGGAATCTAATACCAAGAATTTTATCGATGTTCAAAATACTGAGGTGTAAAAAGATAACCTGCTGCGGCTGATGGAATCAGCACAATCACAGGGCTCATCTGAGCCAATTAAAGCATCAGTAATGCATTGTCAATAGGTCACATCAAATGCACCAGCTGTTTTTAGGACACTGAGCTAACAAATGCCTGCAGTATATATAGAAGGAGGGAGGGATGACAAAGGGCTGGAAATGAGCAGTGAGTGTGACTGCATTGTCTCAACTAGCTCCTGTTTCTAAGGCATCTTTGTCTTTCAGGATGGAGCCTGTCTACACACCTTTTCCTGACACCAATATTTTTTCCTAGGGTATTCTTTTTTTAAGTTTTTTTTTTTTTTTTTTTTTTTTTAGTTAGCAGGAGTAGTAGCATCATGGGCAAAACTCATCTCAGGATCTTCACCTGCTTCCACTTCAAGCAAATTGTGCTGCAAAACAGAATCATGGTACAATATAAACACACACACACACACAGATATATATATACAAACATACACAATACTTACACACACACAGATGTATGTACTTACACCATGGGAATTTTTCTGTCTCATTAAAATCCTTTTAGGATGGTGGATTTCACCTTCACCAGAATTTCTGAAGCTCCACCTCTCCCATCCATCCCCTTTGTTGTTAAAATTCCTAAAATAGTGGTGCAAAACACGAGTGACCCACAACCTTTCTCTGCTCTCATTAAGGGAGAGTCTAACCTTGTACCTTGGTAAGTCAGATCTATCTCTAACTATTGGGTTCTGGCATCAGTTCTTTGTCTCAGGAAATATTCATTTGATTGTACATTGTGGAGGGGGTAAAAAGAAGAGACTGAGGATATATATCATGATTAAGTGATTAAGGAACAAAATTAGGGCATGGCAGGATCAAGTTTAATGATGATGAAGTAGAAACTAAGAACCACTGGGGCTTCTGTGCTTCCTTGCTTTTGCACTCTGTGTTTGCAGGCATACAGTAGGTCTCTTCCTTGTAGCTTGATAGGCTAAGCCCAATATGACCTTAAGAAGTAAAGCACGTTTTCTTTTTTCAGTGACTTTCCATAAGTCACTAGTATAGCACATACAGAGGCCAGTGATCATTGGTTTTATAACTTCCTGATTCTGTGGTCAAAGCAGATCAGAGATCTAATTTAGTAATCTGAGTTCCATTTTCACAAAGGCCTTAGCACACAGTAGCTGAAAGAGGGGATTTTTTTAGGTCTTCAGTGACAAATACCACATCCCCTTGCTTTTCTTTGGGATTTTACATTCTTATGTGACACTTAGTCATCTTTCTTTACCCTGATGCAATGTTTTATAATGTCTCATCTGACTTCTGATAATTACGCCTGACAGCCTCCTGGTGAAATGGACTTGGGCTGATGCCCACTTTTTGCAGTTGCTGTGGAAAGAGGCTGCATCCAGACAGCCCCCTCTGTTTGGAAGATGTACAGCAACTCGAAGTACAATGCTATTAACATAGATGAAATAATCTGAGAGAGCAAAGCTGAGAAAAAGATGCAAAATTAAGGTGTTCATTTGCTAGTGCTATTTCACATATCCTGGAGAAGAATTAGGTCCACTCTGCTGGCTTTGCTTCAGGATTTCTTTGCCCATGTTAGCTTTCTTGTTTTTTCTTTTGTGGTTTAATTGATAAAATAACAACTGAAAATATCACTGTGGGGGTTATGGAAAAGACAAAGAATACTCAGTGACTGATGTCTTCTTGAGTTCAGTGATTTCACTGAAGCCCCCCACATCCTATTTATTTTTCCAGGCAAGGTCATTTTCTCTAAATTATAGACACAAATAGCAACTTCAGAATTCCTCCGCTCCAATAATACTCACTGACTTCTTCCATGAAAATGAAGTACACCAGCCTGTAAAGAGCACAGACTGTAAAAATAATTGCATTCATTCTTATTAAAATGTCCAGTCATTTGCTGCAAAAGTACAATTTGTGGTGGCAGGAGAAAGTAATTTTTAAAATAAGTTATTCATCCAACTATTCATAATAAGATTTAATCAGTAGATTGTATGCAGACTTTAAATATAAAATGTCCAAAATCATCGTAGTGAATTATTAACAGTTGATATCTTTGGGAAGGGAGAATTACGCTCCTTATTTGCAATGCTGGGAGAAAGGGAAAGAGGAAAAGATGAATTAGATCAACCAATGTGTCACATTTTTCATTCTCTAAAAGTTTTCGTCTTCCTGCTGAGCTTGGAGGATGATGTCCTAACAAGCATAATGTTTAATTCTCACACATTCCTCAGGAAGCTAGGACCTTAGAACTTATCAGCTTTTAATAAAGCATCATATTTTGGTGCTTTTGAAGATGTCACTTGAACATAGTTGTTATTCTAATCTATAGGACATATGTTTTCCAGAAGCTTGGCCAAGGCCTACCAAATTTTATACATATTGCATTAAAGCATATTTTCTGCCCTGTGGTTCCCTCATTTGTTCTTATAGCCCTTAGTCTGCAAAAACACATGCTTTCCTTCTCTGTATTGGACAGATTTGCTAGAGGCTACTCACTCAATCCCATTGGCTTATGAGATGAAAAATTCATGTATGATGCATTTACCCCCTTTCAAAATCTGGCACTTTTTATGTGTGTGCAGGAAGATTACCTGAAGCATATTTGGCAGTTTTGCAGAGCTCTAATACGTGCTACCTATGTATGTAAGCAATTTTCTAACAACATATGGCGGGCAGAAGGAAACCTTTAGAAGCACTTTGTTTTTCACTCTAGATGATTTTAATAGCCTGTTGAGATCTCCAGATTTTTTAGGAAAATCTGTAGCAGACAATACATAACTTTATTAAACAAAAAGCAATGACAAGCAGCCATAACATGTTGTTGCTATATTTTTGTATGGTGTCTGGCATTTCCAGTCTGTAATTCTCAGGATTAGAGGTTTATGATATGTCTCGTTCACTGAGATTTTTAGTTCATTGGAAAAAAATCGCAAGTTTAATTCTGTGCTTGTTTAAAAATAGCACAATAAATAGAAGCTATTATAATATGTGACAAGAAAGTACATCAATTGCATTTATTAATCTTTTATGCCTCAAAGCATGTCCCTTATACAAAGAAATCCTTTCATTCCTGCAGATCTGATCCTCCAGGGCATGACAGCCATTTTAACCTAAGGTAATTTTATCTCTTTTAGTAGCATTGTACTTCAATAACACTGGTGTGGTGAGGCAGAGAATTTGTGCTGTTTCTAGAAGGTAGCTTACAACCCTTCCTGCAAGACAGGCAAAGGAGTCAGAGCTCCAGCCTGTTTCTATCGCTCATGTTCTGCAGCCAGAGCCAGGTGCTGGAAATCATGAACCTGCTCCACTCCTACCCTGAGATGGCCTCTGTGGCCTCTCCTTTGTGGTCTTTGGCCCCTCCTGAGCACAGTGGTCACCCAGTCACTTGGCTCGGGGCTTAGTGCTGGTTGGTGGCAGCTGCTCGGGGCACAGGCACAGCGTGGCTGCCAGCACCTGGACGCTCCCTCATGCTCTGCACGTCCTCGAGAAACAACCTCTGAGGCAAAGGATTGTCACCTCCTCGGTTTCCATGGCCATTTCTGGTAGTAGAGAGCAAAGAAATTATGAGCACAGTGTACAGTGCACAGTCCTCCTGCCTTCAGCAACCTGCACCACTCTCCACAGTCTCAGTTATTGGCACCAGAGAAATTTATTAAATAAGAAGAGAATAGCAGTGTTTTGCCATTCCTTCTGGCATTACTTAGAAGCAGATTATTTGTGGCAGAGAATAAAATAGACTGAAAGCAAAGGATAGGCAGTGTGGTTTTGCGGCAGACCATAGGTTTCCTGAATTAAAAAACATCACTGAAGGACACCAGAAAAGCAGTGATGTCACTGAATATAGTAGTAACTTTCTTGTATGGAAATTCTCCAGAATCAATATTGTATGTAATTCTACTAAATCAGATATACAAGCAACATGCTAATCTCCTAAGTACAGATTATAATTAAGTTTCTTCTAAGCTTTCATGAATTCATAATCAAAAGACAGCATTAATTTATTTGGCATAGAAAAATGACAAAATCCTCATATAGACAAAATGACAAGACAGAGAGTAGCCTAGACAATTGCTCAGTTTCTTAGTGCTGGGAACTTAGTATTTGATTTGGATTAGTAAAATATTCAAAATACTTCTGTATGTTATCACAGAGTTGAGCTGTCTGAAATAATTTATGCTGGCATGTCTGGTAGTTCCTAACAGCTACAAAAATACAGCTTTTGGGTTAGATTTAGTTACATTTTGTATCAGCCTGGAAGCCAAATATAGCACTATTAACTTAAGTGGTAGTGATTTTACTCATATGAAATGAATGTTTTAAGAAGTTAAATCAATTTGGGATTTTTTTGTTTGTTTGTTTTAAAAAGTACTGGGTGCATCTCAATCTAGATAGACCTTTTTTTACTGAAGATTTTCTTTCTATTGTACTTCAAAAAAAATCCCTCAGAAGTGTTCAGGCTATTGGTTATGATTGTGAAAGGGTTTTATCCTCACAAAAGAACAAAAAGACTGATGAGAAGATGTTTGATTTCTAACTTGCATCCTGGATTTCATTCTCATTTTTGTTAAGAAAAGTTTGATTCTGGCATTCAAATTTATGTCTAAGTAACAGTAAAGACTACAGTTTCCATGGTTTGGGTGCTAGCAAATGCACTTTTTAAAGTGAACAGTGTTTCTGTTTTCCCTAGGTGCAGAAAGATATAGTTAAACTATTTAAGACTTTTGGACAACCTCTGTAATTTTCAGCCTACATTTGATGGTATCTGTATCGTACCTATGTATTTGCACATGGGTTTTCTCCTGAAGACTGTGTGACTCTTCCTCCTCCTGCTGTTCATTCACCAGAAACATTTTCAGAGAAAGATCTTATCATCTTTTGAGGTTTTATTTTATGGGTTTGATCAAACAAAACTCTTTCATTCTTCCTATTCTTGACCATTTCAGATGGTCTCTTCTACTTTTTCACTTTGAATTAATATGATCTGAACATCAGAGAGTGGGATGGCACTGGAGGAGGTCTCCATTTCTTGAGGTATTTTAAGAATAAACTTTTCTCTACATGAAAAAATCCTTGGTATTTCATTGTCATCCTACAATCATTTAACACAACCACTTTCTCCTGTTCCTCAGCTATTTCCAGCTGATAATCACCCCACTGATAGTAATTTGCACTAGTTTCCTCCTTATTTTGTTTGTATTTCTACTTTTTCTAGTCTTGACATTTCCCTGCATGTTTTGATGTTACATTCTGACATCTCTATATATTGATAATACAATATGAAACTGAGTCATGAGCAAATTTCATTAATAGACAACTTTCTGTTTAGTTGAATGGTACCTGGCTATTTCTTTCAATATGCCTTGCAAAGATGAGCATATCCCACCTTTGGAAAATTCTCTATTTTATTCTTCTTGATATCTAGAATATAACCTTTTGTTATGATGACTTTTTTCATTTTCTATCTTGTGTATGTACCTTCCTTACTTGCTATGATCTTTTTTGATTGAATACTCATCCATTTAGGAGTGAAGTCCCTTTAAACAAGATTTCCCCTTTTTCGGGACATGTTCCTTTGTTCATATAGTCCTTTGACCATGGAAAAAATTCAGAAGTCATTGCCTCTTAGAAACCCAGTCTTCCTTCTGTTCAGTTCTGAGCTAGTTTCAAAGCAGGGTCCTGCAATGCAGTTGTTATTTGTTCATTTCTACAGGTAACTGAAAACAACCATGATTTGGAAAAAAAAACAAAAACAAAACTAAAAACAAAACCAAAAAAAAACCAATAAAACCGCAAACAAAACAAAAAGAAAAAAGAGACTATTATAGTATTCTCATTTTCTTTCAAAACTCTGTCTAAAGGAATCGTATTCTGTGCATTTATCTTGTGATTTCCTGCAAAACATTGTTGACTGCCATCTCCAGAAATAGTAGCCTAGTCATTGCCATAATGTCTGATCGCCTGGCCAAAAAAAGGCTTTCTAATGATGTTTTTATGTAGTGTTTGCTTTCCAAATAATATGAGGGAGATCTCTGTCCAAATCCAAGCCTCCAGGAGCTCAAGTTCTTTCCTTTTGTTTCACAGCAGCAGTAGACAAATCACTTAACATGTCTGTTGAAAAGGGGAATAACCCTTTCTCCTAATTGCTTCAGGAGCCTGGCTGCAGTCTTGACTTATATTAATTTTTGCTTCATTTCAGGCACCTAGGCTCACAGTCCTCCCTTATCCATTCCAGTAGTAGCTGCACTTGTCTATTTTCCCTAGGATCAAGTGTGGAAATACCTCATGTCCCAACTTTCTTTTTTTTACTCCTACTCTAAAGATTTTTGATGGGTCTCAGTGGCCTTACCCAGACATTTCTCTACTGTAATATGAGGCTGAAGCATGTTCTTTCTATTAATACCTCCATAAAGTTGAATATCCCTGAACTGTGATAATTTAATCAACTAATTAGTCATCTTTCCATCATCATTATCTTTTCCTCTTACTTTCTTTGTCAATTACCTGAAAAAAAAATAATGTTGATGATCAACTGTGCCTTAGCACTACCAGGCATCTTCTGTGGGTTGGTACAGTGATCCTTGAGTTAAAATGCTTCTCAATATGTGAGATTTATGAGAAATAGAAGAAATCAAACTGCCAAAAAATCTGGAGTGTGTATGGGAAATTTCAGATGAAAATATTGAGAATGGTTCCAGGTCAGGATAGTAAAATAACCGGAGTGAAATTTCCAGTGCATTAAAGATATGATACAGAGGTTGCAAAACACTAGAAAATATTGCCAGAATAAGCAAGACCTTCTTCTGAAATATTCTAAATGTGGTCTGAAAAAAACCTCTGTTATGGTGTCCTGCTTTCCAGTTGGAAATAAAGGTCTACAAAGGTAGAAATATAAAAGGTAAGAAATGCTTTGAAACTATTGTTATTTCTAACAAAATGCTCATGTTTGTAAGATAACTACTGCAATTTCCAATTTAGAAATACAATGAGGCAGACTTGTTTTTTCCCATATATAGCAAACACTTTTTTCATTTTCAATAGTAATGAACAAAGTCTGAAAAATCAAAAGAGAAGTTTCCATTTGTGCAATAATTAAAGTCTGCTGTCATTTAGAGATACACAGAATGATCATATAGATAAAGAAAAAAATCAGTATAAAAGAAATTTTTATTATGTCTTTGATGGTATATAAAATATCACATCATTACATGATCAGTTTTGTTAGCACTGTACTGTAAAATTCAATAAACTGCAGCTGAGATTGATTAATAACCAAAACAAAGATGAAATATTGAATTAGTCTCAAAATCCTTTGTACAGAAACAACAGATTAGTCCTACCATGTGCTATAAACGAAGAGGTAATGAAAGAAACAAAGGAAGCTGGGCTGGATTCTACTTTCAGTTCTACAGAGTAGGATCTGAAGACATCTATTCTCTACTCAGAGTGAATGGAAAGAGACAGGCTCTTTGAAAAGGTAATTTATTCCCCCTTTCGTAAGCACCCTCCATTACACAAATCATCCTCTGGAGATGCCCATCTCCCTCACTGATTTGGGAATGTAGCTGAGTCAAATGAGGCACACACCACTGGATGGAGATGGTAGGATGCTGAAGAGCCCCCTTCATTTCAAGCCTGTGGGTGAATTCCTACCCCATTGAGATCACAAGACTTCAGTGCTGACTGATCATGACCTAAATCTTATAAGAATTGGCTGAGGATACCAGGGTTGTTCCATCTGGAGAAAAGAAGGCTCAGGGGAGACCTTATTTCTCTCTACTGCTATGTGAAAGGAGGTTGTAGCAAGGTGGGGATCAGCCTCTTCTCCCAGGCAGCTAGTGACAGAACAAGAGGAAAATGGTCTCAAGTTGTGCCAGGGGAGGGTCAGGTTAGATATTAGAAAATTTCCTCGTTGAAAGAATGTTAAAGCACTGGAACAGTCTTCATCCCTGGAAGTGTTCCAAAAACGGTGTGGACATGACACTGCCCAGCGGGGTTTAGTGGGTGTGGTGGTATTCAGTCAAAGGTTGGATGTGATGATCTTGGAGGTCTTTTCCAACCTTAATGATTCTATGATCACTATTCTTGCATCTTCTTCAAGACAGGATTTTATTAATGTATGTAAAAGTTGCTTAAAATATCAAATCATCTTTCCCACTCAGTCATCCTGGTATGTTTTTTATACTGACTTAGTTCAGTGAAAATTTACTCTTTCATAAGGTACTGCACAAGCTGCTGTTCCTCCCCAAGGAGTCTTGTATAGCCTGACAATTAAAGCTCCTGTCTCAAATACTCAGAGAACAGTAAATATTCAAGATGATTGAGAAAGGAGTACAGTGAAAATATGATTTTACCCATTCTCTTTTCCTCTCTCAAATGATTCTTATTTGCAAATTCTTGTGCACAAATTCTTCTGTGCAAATTCTTATTCCTCATGACTTTCTAGTCCACTGATTCCCTCTGAACTGGAGGGTGGATCCAAACCAGAGTTCAAAATGGTCTCTTGTTTGGTCAATATTATACAGATGGATAAGGAAAAAGGCAGTCCCAGGGATTTGTTCTTTTACATGGTTTGTTCATGATTATCTTCTAAAGGAGTCACGGCTGCAGATTTTGAAAGGTAGATGCTAAAAACGTACATGGAGGGAAGGCTGAGGAGGGCATAAGCATGAAGAGAGTTATCCTTTTCCAAATCTTTAATGTGTAATCTGAATCAGTTACTCAGAGCAAATTAATTAAACCACTATACAGAACATGACCAAGCACCCACATTTTTTTACTAGAATCCTAGTGGAATTATGTACCGTGGGGTAAAGAGATTATTGAAATTAAGCATGCAATACACACTTCAAACACACACCACCCCTGACTCCCTGCATCATTGTTGTGTTATACTCAGCATATTTACTAAAGGTCATGAGAGCCATTCAAAATATACAGAATCAGGAACAAGGAATTCATATCTGCAAAACCTTCTGAGATTAATAACTCAAAGAAAATAAGTGAAAATATTAACAGATGATTGAATCAATTTTACGGGGGGTGGAGGGTGCATTTTACTGTTTTTCCTCATGTTGGCCCAAGGCCAATCTCCAGTGCAGATATACTGAACCTGAATAAAACCAGACTTGAAAAAAATATGAAGTCTAGAATAAATCAAATTCTGTGGAAGTTTTGACATAGGAAATTCACATCAGAGATTTATTCTGCTATAGCTCCCATGAAATCCATCATTGTACTGCACCTGGAAATATCATATTGTCTAGAAAAGTCACTAGAAAATTGACAGATTCCCAGTTGTATATTAGTATATATATTGGTGTAGCCTTATATCTGTGAACCTACAATTCTTTATATCAATGACTGATCAACAATGCATAAAAGATTTCTGTGGAATTTACTGTAATTCCCTGTGGCAGTGCCAAAACGGCAGGGAAAAAAATGACTGCTTGTTAAGATGTGTAGAAAGCCCTGGTTAAAAAGGATGAATGCATGCATGACACTGAAAGAGCAGATTTGGATTTGACAACAGGAGAACACTGTACATTTCGGATACTGCTCCTCACCAGCAAAGCTCCTCTGCTTCTGCACTCCTTGAAAGGCAATGATTACAACTTCTGCAAGTAAGAGGGGACAGTTGAAACAGGAGTTTATTTATAATGACAACTTTAATTTGATCACCAAATCCTCCAGCATTTCTACCCTTTGTCATTCCTGTGGTGTTAAGAGGTCTATCTGCTAAAGCTGTGTGCTGGATTTTGTCCAAGTGACTCCCTCTGAACTGAAAAACTTCTGTGTTCTGCTTTGGCAGCTCAGTGCACAAAGAACAGTCTGCTAATGGACAAGCAACCTGGACTTTCTAGGGGTTATAGAGGTCATTTAATCATACAAGATACAGGTAGATGTACGAACAGTACATAGTTATGTGGGAAGTGGCACAATACTGCTTGGATTGGAACTTTCCTGTAATTGCTTGCTTGGGGCATTAATAAGAAATAACATCCTAAAAAATTATCTCCTTAAAGAGCTGAGTGGTGTAGCAGAGTACTTACATTCCATGGTTAATCTTCTCAGAGCAAAAACTATCAGTAAATATCACACTCTAGTTCAGAGGTCTTTAGTGGTAATTTTTAACTATTTCACCATTGTGCCCATTTTTGGATTCTCTGTGGCAGGTGCAACAAAGAGAGAGAATAAAAGCCTCTTTCTGCCTTTGGTTGAACTAGAAGCCAGAATAGATGTTCACCGAAATACAAGGTAGAAGTTATCACAAAGAGGGCTAACAAATGTGTTAATCAGATTTCACCTTTGTTGAGATTAGGGTTATTTTTATTCTGCTTTTTCAATATACCAGTCTCTGAAGTATGTTTTGTTTCTTGTCTCTGCTCTTGGAAATTTCTCCCCCAGCACCTCTTCAGTAGAGAGTTCGTCTGTGTGCTACAAAGTTCCTGGCACTTTCATCTTGTCTAGGCTGATGTTACCTTTCTGCTTTTCTCTCTTATATAAGCAGGTATATCTTACACTCCTTCTGTTCAAGCCAAAACTCTGCTGAAACTAGAGAGGGAAACAGTGAGGCATGATTTTGGAATACCTATTTCTGTTCTCTGTAGAGGAGCTTAGAATTCAAGTTACTAATTGTGTCTTTAGAGAAGAGTCTAACCAATTATGCATATTTCACTGTGGTGAGGCAATGTGCTTTTGTGTGGGAAGCCTTAGAGGCCAAGACTGTAGGGGTTTTATCTTTTCTTTCCAGTAACTCAGAAGAATAAAGGATCAAAACTGAGTGCTTTACCTAATTGTAACTCAGATGGTGAATTCAATTTAGTGTCATCTGGTAAAGGCCAGCTATTTGCCTAACTAGGGATGTGGAGCCTGAAGGAGCAATGGAAATGAGATGAAAATGTATAGTCAATCAAAATGCATATTAGCAAAGTTTGAATCTATTTTTATAAAAGTATTGTAAGTTTTAAATGGCTGGATTATAGTAGTTTTTCTTTTCTTGATCTACTTAATACATATTCTGGTGCCAGAACCTTCAGCTGTTCCATTTCAAGAAAGATGAATCTTTGTGTCCTAGTTTTCCTGTACTGTTCTATACCTTTTTTTTGCAGACAATGAGTTGACTGTTCTTTTCTTCATGCATGCATTTGTGGGTATGTGCACAAATGAATGAGGTTGCTCAAAATCATCTCTGCATGCTTCTGTCTATCTAAAGAATGTGTGCCCAACTGCAGGAATATTCCTTTATTTCTCAGTCTTGGTTCTTCAACCCTTCAGTAGTTTTCAGTTTTAATGCACCATCTCTCAAGGGGTACAAGATGTACATGACCTTTGTCCACAAATCATTGATTCTATTTTTCCTAGCTATTGTTTTATTTCAGCTGGATCCATTCTCCCCACTAGTGAAGCTTAATAGCTTCACAAAAAGTTTCTTCCCTGGAAGAAAAATGACCCTAGCAAATAATGATGAATTCCCTATAAACTGAGATATCACACCAGCTAGAAGATGTGTACAGTCAAGATTCGCCTGGATGCACATACTTGGAGGCATAGCTTGGCAAGGAGATTTGAAATACTATGATGACTCAAGAGACCAAGTGTTCTGGGACTGGTGGCATGGTCAGCCACTTCCTTCAAGCTTATCAAAGTATCCTTACACCAAAACATTCAGTGTTAGTTTGTTAGTCTAAGCCTTTTAAGGATACACCGCTTATTTTCCTTACAGGCCAAACTCACATATTGCTCAAACCATGTGAAATTGCCTACAAGAGATGGTACAATTATGAGCCTCCTGTCTTACACAACAGCTAGCAGTTGAGAGCACTAAATCCCTTATCTGAAAAAACTTGAACCAATATTTCCGGCTTCTGCTCATTTGAGCTCTCTGATTTTTAAAGTGCTACATAAATATGTGAAGCTCTAGGAAGTTAATTAAGTCATGAGCTGCCTGAGCATCCACCTTCTGAACTTAGGCTAGACTTTTCTTAGTCCTCTTCAGGAGGCAACTCTGCCTTCTCTTTTAACTACTTTAGCTGCACTGTACAGGTAACATTTTTATTTATGAGAAGACAAACTTCTGCAACAAAAAATTGATATGTTCAAAATAAAAGAAATCCAGGCCTCTTTTTAAACATAATAGGGAGCAGATAGATATCCTTCTGGATTTTCAGAAAAATCAGGTTTTATTGTAAACCTGTAGTTTTCAGAAATTCTCAGCCATGAAAGTATTTTCTTGCTTTGGGAGAAATACTATTGCTGTTCATGACTCCTTGGTCCAATATGTTCCCTCTCCTGCCCTCACTCAATATCTTCTTAACTTAGGTGTCAGAACTTAGATGGTCACCCTTTGCTTCTGGAGCAAGCAAGCTCCTCTGGATGGCAGTTCATCTAATCTTTAAATAGGCATATGTAGTAAACCAGAAAACAGCCCTCTCCTGTCTGGGTCTTCAGTGAAGTGTGCATCCAGCTCAGCATTTTGCCACTTTGTGATGAATCATATTGTGTCAAACCTTTCAGTGTGTTTGCCACAGTTCATTAGAGTTAGAAGGGGCTGTCTGCTCAGCATTGCTGGTATGTCTGGGGAGCTGCTGTGCTGTGAGACTTACACACTGCTGAAAAATCCCTACTCTGCAAAGTATCTGCTCATCAAAGGTGGAAGAGTTCAACCCCAGCGAAATGTGACATACTTTAGGGACGTTATGGACATAGATATTTGCAGCCTCTTACTCCAAAGAACATCACAGCAATGCCACTAGAAGGCTCTTTAGGGTCTCTTTCCCTGATGGAAAATACGTCTGAACCCGACATGTGAATATCATCCTGCCTGATCTCTTCTAAGCTGCTCATGCTCAAGGGAGTGTTTTTCTTCTGCTTGATTAAACAGCATCATGATTGCTGTGACAATAACTCTCTTTAAAATAACCATGTTTATGTTCTTACCTTTCTCTGCACCTTCCAAGTCACATCTATTCACATGATATAAATGTTTGAATTTGTATTTCAGTGTTGCCAACTTTTATAGGCTCATGTCTTCCTAAACTAGCAATGTAATTATAACTGTCTACCTCCTGGTATTTATTATTAATATGAATATAATGAAGTGGGTGATTAAGCAGTCACTGGTTACTCCTGTAATCACCAGACCAGCCCCCTAAGGAAACTGGGTTCAATAACATGTCACTAGAATGATAAAATCTTAATGAGTCATCAACAAGATGCAAAATTGTGAGGCTCAGCAGAGTTCAAGTCCTGTTTATCATAAAAATGAAAGGAGTTGAGGCTGGGAAAGGAGGAGAAATAGCACAAAATGGAGGAATAGATACTCAGTTAGTGTGATTTGCATTACCTCTATTGGATCTCTGACAAATAAAACCTGCTGTGGATCTGCCCTTCATCATTAGCACAGTAGTTGCAAAACCTTTGTTTTGATATAGAGTTCTATTTCCACACACTCTGCTGCTGCCTGACATCTGCATTAATTCAGAGCATGTCAGAGATGGGGCCACCTCCTCCCCGTCTGCCCCCTGTGCTCACCTCCCCATCTTCCTTTCACAAAGAGTATCTGTGATAGGAAGTGATTTACAGAAAAAGAGTTTCCAAACCCTCTGGCATCTTGGATCTGCTTATACAAGCGTGCCCTGATTAATTCAAAATTCTTCTTGTTCTAATAATCCTCTCATTTCAAAGCATCTTTGTAGTTCCTTCACTATCTTTTGTTGGCATGCAAACGAGCAACCTCAGGTATGGATGTTTAACTTTTTTTGTTCTCCCTTTTTTCAAATTCTTATAGGTTTGGAGAGATGCAATATACTCTGGGTTTTTTCTTCCCTCAATGTATTCTTCATGTTATTAATAATTCATATTCTTGAGAAGGGAGGTAAAAAACTAAATTACTCACAGCCCTGTTAGACAAAAAGAAGTGACAATGCCTCCGCAAGAAAGACTGCAGGTCAAGTTCAGCCTTGGGAGAAGCGGCTGCAACTCTATTGAACCACTTCCCGATTATTCATAACATCAAGGCAATATGTCAGCTGCTCAATAATGTATCCTACTCCAACCTTCAATTAACCTTTTTATTCTTAAGCATTTAGCTTGGTAAGTCACGCAAATTAATTTACTGAGAAGCTAATAAACAATGAGTCAAAAGAATCAGGAGCTGGATGATTAGGTGTTTAGTTATATGGTTTATTATTTATTTATTTAAACTGAATTTTGATGAACTATTGAAGCTTTAACATTATTCTTTTTTTTTTTCTTTTTCCAGAGTGTTTTGTTTCTAAGTGCAGAGATGATTTTCGAAGAGGCCCATATGACACGATCTAAGGCACACGCATTTGCTTCAGTAATTTGATATTTCAGTATTTCGTGCCCTTGAGGCACAACTGTTATTCCAACTATATGCAAGGAATTGATGCAAAAATAAAAATAAGCATAAAAATAAAAACAAGAGCAGTTCAAGTACCTAAGTCTAGAAATCTAATGCCTTCTGAAACATCTTCATCTGTCCAAAGCATCAACACACCAGATATCATGACACGGGATCTACAGGAGAGACACATCTTTCTGCAAGTAGGTAAGGTATAGTATAATCTCTGGACTGGCACAATACACCAGTGTTTAAACATGTTTCTTGCTCTCTCACAGTCAAATGGCCATATTTATACCAGCTGACACACAGTGACCATGTGTGCCTGAGGGCTCTGCCCTTGCAGCAGGGGAAGGTATTTCAGCTTAACTAATGGGAGAAGCCATTCTTCATGAAAACTTCCCAGAAATGACCAGGACTAGGGTGATCAGCTCCCCCTTTGTCGGTAGTGACAGAGAGAAGTTAATAACAGTTAAACTTCAGATTTAACCAAATGAATCTCTTCCCCCTAAAACTGATATATGCCTCCATCCTGCCAAAAAACCCCAAGTGGTTTCTTATGACAATGGCAAACACTAATTTATAGCAGAGAACAAACATTCCATCATTTAGTTCAGCTCAATTAGAGCTTTCTTTTTATTTTAAGTGACAAAAATCTTTAATTTTTTGTATTTCAATCCTGGCAGCTGAAAGCAGAAAGAAACCTGCAGATTCATGGTGCCAGACAGAAGATTTTACAGATCCAAAGTGCCTGGGTGAACTGACAGATTCCTCTCTTTGTTTTCCATCTTCCAGTTATTCCCCATAACTCAGGATACACACGGTCTTGGAAAATAATACATGCATAATATACTTTTGCATGTATAGTTTTTCCAATGGGTTTGGGAAACTATCTGCCCTAAGATTTATGAATAAAGATGAGTGCCTGTGCAATTTCCTTTTATAAAATGTAAGTCTACTAAAAAAAGTGGGAAAAGTAAGTAGTTACTGTTCCCTATGAATATTGTTGATCAGTGTCATGAATTATACATGTATCCCTCCTGGGTCCAGTGTCCTTTGGCATTTCTTAAGCAGTAGCTCAATATTTTCTACCACTCTGATAAATCATTCAATAGAGAAAGGGTAAATCCTGGTTCTTGAGCCACTGTTCAGAGGCACTGACTGATGTGGTTTGTCAAACAGCTTAGTTTTACATTCCACAGCTGAAAGTCTGACATCCGAGTCTTTATAGTCCACCAAGGTCACAGGGACACAAGTGTTGTGAAGTGTGCTTTCAGCTTCTTGGATGTTGAAAAATGGATGGAAATTCAGCAGGAAAATTTCTGCTTCTGTAGAAGCACAGGTTTTTCTGATGTTTTTTATCTTTTTCTTTACAGAGACATGAGATAACAATGGTGTCCCAAGGAGACAGTATTTCTTTCTTTAAGGAGAATTAGAGGTCAGATATTTCTATAATGTTCACAATATCTACGATAAAAACTGTTCAGTGGAAATAACCTGGGGTTCTCTTTTCAGAACTTAATTTATTCTATACGGCTCTTCCATGAATGTCGTGAAAGAGACTTTGTAAAACTGATGGAGGAATTCCACTCTTCACAGATTATGGGTTAACTAAATAATGCTTTAAAGTAAAATATTGTGGTTTCATTTCAAAATGAGTGGTTGCAACACAACCCTGAGCACTAATAGCTTATTCTCACTGCTGTACACTACAACTTCCATTAAGTTCCCAAAGCTAAGTGAAATAACAAAGTGACCATGCTAAATACATCTTTTCCTCTTAAATGATTTTCTCTGTTCTTAGCAAGATCATGGAGCAGATCCCAATGGAAACCATGCTAAGGCACATGGAAAATAAGGAGGTGATTTGTGACAGCCAATATGGCTTCACGAGGAGTAAATTGTGCCTGACAAATTTGGTGGCTTTCTGTAAAGGAGTTGCAGCATGGTGGATGAGGGAAGAGCAACTGATGTCATCTGCCTGTACTTGTGCAAAGCGTTTGACACTGTTCAGCATGACCTCCTCATCTCTAAGCTGGGGAGACATGGAGTTGACAGAAGGACCACTCGATGGATAAGGAATTGGCTGAAGGTTGCACTCGAAGAGCTGTGGTCAATGACCCAGTGTCTGAGTGGAGAGCAGTGACAAGTGGCATTTCTCAGGGGCTGGTATTTGGACTGGTGCTGTTTAATATCTTTGTCAGTGACATGCACTGAGGGATAGAGTGCACTCTCAGAGAGTTTGTGGATGGTATGCAGCTCTGTGGTGCACCCAACAGGCTGGAGGGAAGGGATGGCAAGCAGAAGGACCAGGACAGACTTGAGAAGGGGCCCCATGTGAACCTCATGGAGTGCAGCAAGGCCAAGTTCAAGGTTCTGCACCTGGACTGGAACAATCACAAGCACAAATACAGAATGGGCGATGAGTGGATTGAAAGCAACTCTGTGGAGAAGGATTTGAGGGTACTGGTGAATTAAATACTGAATATGGCTGAGCAATGTGCACTTGCAGTCCACAAAGTCAGCTGTGTCCTGGGCTGCATCCAGAGCAGTGTGGCCAGCAGGGTGAGGGAGGGGATTCTGACCCCCTGCCCTGCTCTCATGAGACCTCACCTGCAGTGCTGTGTCCAGCCCTGCTGTCCCCAGCACAGGAAGGACAAGGAGCTGCTGGAGTGAGTCAAGAGGAGGAACACAAAAATGATCAGAGGGCAGGAACACCTCTCCTATGAAGACAGGCTGAGAGAGCTCACCCTGGAGAGAGGAAGGGTCCAGGGTGACCTTATGGCAGCCTTTCAGTACCTAAAAGGGTTACAAGAGAGCAGGAGAGGGACTTTTGACAAGGGCATGTAGTGATAGGACAAGGGAGAATGGCATTAAACAGAAAGAGGGCAGGTTCAGATTAGATACTAGGAGTAAATTCTTTACCGTGAGTGTGGTAAGGCACTGTCACAGGTTGCCCAGAGAGGTTTTATGTGCCCCATGCCTGGAAGTGTTCAAGGTCAGGTTGGATGGGTCTTTGAACAACCTGGTCTTGTGAATGGTGTAACGAGACCGTCTTTAAAGTCCCTTCCAACCCAAAGCATTCTGTGATTGTACAATTCTATATTGAAAACCATTACATTCTGTATTTTATTTAAGGTAAGTTTGCTACAGAGAGATGATTTGTGGAATATTCAAAACACACAATTCAAATGCAGAATCATGAGCATTCATGGCAGATAGAAGTGGAAGTTTCACCTTTTTTCTGTCAGGGACCAAAGATGAGTCCTGTGCCCTGTATGTCTACCCAACTGAATGCCACAAAGAACATTTAACAGATGTGGTTAAAACGTTCATGAAAGCTCTCTAAAAAATACATCTGACTAATATAAAAGCTTTATTTCAAGGTTTCAAAGAGCATAAAACACATTCTGTACTTCGAAAAATTAATGCAGATGGAAAAAAAATTCAAAAGACACGAATCAATGTCAGAACTAAAATCTTGCTCCTTGGAGCATTCTGATAAATATAAACAGATCCAAAGATCCTGCAAGAGGATAAAAATCAGCAAACAGAAATTATAATTTATGGCTGCAAATAATGTAGACTATGTGTCAACTCTCTTTTGCCTAGAAGAATTGAAATAAGGAACAAGGGAAAATATTTCCTGTCTTTTTAATGTTGGAAGAATAATAGGTGAGAAGTTTATTCTCTCCGTAAGGCCATCACCCCATTTCCAATACCTTGAATGCAAGGTAGTAGATTTACTTCAAGAGAGCGAGAGCTTCCACAGCTACCGAAAAGCAGAGCAGTCCTGCAAGTGTCATGTATCAGATGCATTTGACAAACCATTCTATGCCACTGTTACTCATATCTTTGTTAGGCTTTTTTCTTGGTGCTTATTTCCTATTTTTATATCCAGCTGGGCAAGGAGCCTGACATGCTCACACCTTCTCAATATATTACATGGCTGCTTGTTAGTACTCAGTAGGGAGCTGATCATAAAGAATCCCAATTCTGTTCTTGGCTCTCTGAGAGGTGTGTGCTGTGTGCTGCCTGGGGAACTGAATAGTCCAAACTGATGTAGTTATCCTAAAAAGCAAGACAGAAAAGGAAATAAATTGGGGTCTGACATATTGGCATGTTGGCTCAGAATTCTTGGTCTGACTGTGCAAACCCTCTCTTATATCATCTTAAGTTCACAAGCTTCCTTCTAAACTGGCATCCATGTTAGGTTTATGACCTTGTTTAGTAATAATAGCAGAAAAATAGACAGGGATTTTAACAGCAGTTAGGGGTGAGATTTGTTCTCTTCTTTCCTATTTCTAGAAGATATAGGAGTATTTTTTGAAAGTCTCTCTTTTCCTCTTAGATTTTTGTCTTTACTTGTTTGTTTGTTTGTTTGTTTGTTTGTTTGTTTGTTTGTTGGTTTGTTTGTTTGACATGAAATTTGTCCATGGAATTGGATGGTATATTCACACAGTAACTGAGATGTTATGAAATTAAAGTTCCATGTATGTGTGTTGTTTGAGAATACGTTTTCCTCTGTAGCTGAATGGTGCTGAAAACTCTCTGAACAGTTATCACCAGAATCTGTTCCCTAGGACTGAGTAGAAAAGAAATGATGAGGCCCAAGGATATTTATTTCCCTTCCAGAAGAATACAAAGAGAAACAGTCCTGGGGAAAACCTGTCAAAAGACCATTATTATATTCCTTTTCTTCCCCTATCCATTTCTCAAGTCAGTTTAACATATTTTGCTCATGCTCAAAGTTTTCAAACAGGAGACTTGGGCTTTGTTATCACACGAGATCTCAAAGACACAGCTGAAGTTAAACGGAGCTCTGCAGCACTACCAGACATGGCACAGACCTGTGGCACTGCACCAATGCACAGATCATTGCTGCTCACACAAAAGGATTGCAGGGCTGGAGGTAAGTCCAGCTCAGCCGTGGGCCTGCACAGCATTTAGATGGTGCCTTACACACAGAGCAAGTAAACCACCACAGCTGTATTCAAGGCAGTTTTGTGGCAGGTTCATGCAGAAGGTAGTTAACATGTGGATGTAATGTCACTAAAACAGTAATATCACTAAAAGAAAAGACAAAATATCTCCAGAAAAAGGCATCAAATTGATGAAGGCTGATTTAATGGCTATATGAGCTCCTCTGCTCTTAGCATAAGAGCTGCTTAGCAGAAATCTTTGACAGTTTCCTAGTTTAGTTCAGTGTATCTAGTAAAGAGATTTTAAAAAGATCCCACAGGAGTGATGGATTAGTTACATTTCTTTTGCCATCTAAGACCACATGTTTGGTTAAGATAATCATCTACCAGCAGAGAAGACACGGAGGAACAGATAGATACTCCTATCCCATCTAGGATACTCCTATTACCCAAGAACTACTTGCTTGGTTTTGATTTAATTTATTTAATCCATTGTATTATTATAATAATATAATATAATATAATATAATATAATATAATATAATATAATATAATATAATATATTATANATAATTTTATAACTGAAAAAATAGCCTTGACTTTTCATGGGAGGATATTAGCCAGCAGTTTTATGTTCATCTGCAGCATTTTGCTGAGGTTGGAGGGAAAAACCTCCACTCCATATTACCATCAGCTATTTTAAATCTCCTGTGCTACCTCTTCAGAGCAAAAGCAGCTAATAGCCCATGACTTGACTGATAGAGAATTAGACCAACAATAAGAGTGAATTTTACTGTTGAAAAAAATTTTTCCTCTTGAAAACAGATTTTTAAATTTTCTCTGTCAAAGCACTTATTTGTATAATAAAGAAAATAAATACCCCTTACTTTCAGAACAAACCTATAAAAATATCTATATGGTATTTTTATTGACGCTCAACTTCAAGTAAAACTTATGCTTAGTAAAGAAAATTTGAAACAGGATATTAAGTAGAAAGTATTTGTAAAAGTACAGGCAGAAAAGAGTTTTTAATGATACTATCCCAGGTGTCAGAGCAAGCAACCAGTGAATAATATTTTCAGTTTATTCTTTCCATGTAGTGGACACACAGCAATACTGAAGATTGCACATTGCAATTCAGATAAGGGGCCAAGGCTTCCCCTGTCACCTTCTGGATCTTTTGTCAGTATGTGTCTCTACACTGAAAATTGATCAAACTATTTACTGTTTAAGAGACATTTTCTAAACAAAACACACCACAAAGTCCCACAGAATGAAAGAAAGAGAACAGAAATGTTGGTTACAAATTAAATAGTCGGAAGACTGCTGCATAGTCTGAGAAAGCACTAGAAGAGTGAGATGGAGGCATTGATATAGCTACTGGGAGATGTGTAACAGGTAAAAAAGGAGGTCACTGAGTAGATCGGGTGTACTACTGGGGTTAGGAAACCAGCCTGCAAATGTAGGGAAGGAACCTGCTATGATTTGGACTTTCACAAGAAGGGCAGTGAAGACACACCTAGAGAAGCAGTTTTAATTTCAGTTTTGATTTGATTGTGGTTTGATCACAAATGCACAGAAGGGGATCACAGCCATTGGGCTGTTTGGAGGTTTTCTGAAACAGCAGTTGAGGAGATATCCCAAACCATTTAGAGTGGCAGTATCCATGGAAGAGAAGAACACAGTGTTTTTAGAATGTCCTCTTCAAGTCATCATCTGACAATCTCTTCAGTCAAACTGGGAATTTGATATTCATATATGGTTAAATGGCACTGTGTACTTTGCTTGTTTCAGAGCCCTGAAACACACGGTGAATTGCTGCTGCTGAGAGATGGGCACCTGTGTAGTTACTGCTGAGGAAGAAGAGATAAGAAAAGGGAAGAAGGCATCTTTCAGCTAAGATCAGTTGCTCTCTCTTCATGACAACTGGCTCAGATAGCAAAATGAACAGCAAGGCTACCTACCCTCAGAGACCTGTAACTCTCTCTGTCCGTTTTCTCTGCCTCCCACCTTCTGTGGGACAACCAGTTCTAAGGAGAACTGAACCAGCCCTGCTTCATCTAAAGCATCCCTTCCTTAGCTCCCTTATTTTGATGCAATACTAGCACATATTTCTCTTTCCCCTCCTGCTTTGCAGGAAACCCTGAGCACTCTTGCTAATTAAATACTCTGCAGGAAACATGCAGAGAAGAAACAGACTGGAGCAATAGGTGAGCAGTCTGGCGCAGCTTCAAAGCCACCAACTTGATGGATGTGTGCATCAGCAATTTGAGCCGCCTGCTCCTTGCCTAAGTGATGGTGACCCATGCAAGAGGGTTGCAGGAGTCAGCTAATGCCCCACGTGCTGTGTGGCATGTGGGGGAAGCTGCCTGAACTCAATTTGGAATCTTGTATAACCTAAGAATCAATACTATTCTCTTTTCTTCCCCTCCCTTCCTTTTCTTTTTTCCCAAATCCCACTTTCACCATGGCTTTCTGAAGCAGACAGAAGTAAGTGTACAGACACTCTAGGAAAGATATGTGTGTATTCAGATCATTTGGGTCGTGATCACATGGAGAGTTATACAAAATCCATTAGCAGAAACTAGTTCATAAAATTTTGTTTTACATCTGACTAAGGTGCTGGTTTAAAGTTTCTTAGGGCTGTAGCTCATGATTCCTTCATTAAATGAGTCCAGCAGATTTGGGAAAAAAAAGTACTAATTTCCCTCTTTCTTACACATTTCAGCAGATAAATAAAGGGGTTTGATGTCAAACCCCTTTCAAAGGGATTTATGTATCTGAAATACCTAAATCATGACTGAATTGGAAACTTGTTTTCTACCTCACTCTAAAATGAAATAATATGTCTTAGCTGATTGTGTAGAAGACTCAACAGGAAAGATCATATTTTTAAATTTATTTTACTTTCCTTTTAATCATGTGTTCTTCTCTCTCCCTTTATCAACCTTGGTTTGTTTGATTTTGTTTTGCTTTCCTTTCTGGAACTTAAAAATTCAGAAATCATTCTTGTCACAACTATTGTTAAAATCAATATGCTTTCATACAATACTTTGGACATTAGAGTATTGCTGAAATGCTCGTATCTTTCAGTCCCAATAGGGCACCATAGCTGTTGTTTCTCCTAAAAGGAGCCCAACCATGTCATTAGGAAATTCATCATAAAATTACTGTTAATTGTTTGGCAGTGCTTCAAAGTGTCACATCACTCACACAACACACATCCTTAGCACATTCTTGCTTAGCACTGAAATGAAACCTCACAATTTTCAATATTTCCCTGCAGGGTTGCGCTACATTAGTCCTTCATGCAGCAGATACACTGTTAATATTTGATGCATGGCTGGGTGTAGGCAGGCTTTAGCCAGGGCATTTTTTCCCTACAGATATTTCATAACTCCAGTGGTGAAATACTTTTGTTTAAAATCTCTCATCCTCTGTCATGGAACACACACAGCCACTGTGCAGCCACCGATGCACCCACACACCCTGTGCCCTAGGTCTGTCACCCTTACTCCCTTCTGTGTTACTGCTGTTATCAACAATTCAATACAATATAGATTATCTATTTCTACATGAGGAGTTAATAAAACCCTGAAGAAAATTATTCAAACTATACTTTTATGAGGAAGTGTTGAAACAGGACTTCTTAACATGTTCAAACTGTTGAAACATTTAACCCAAATCACTCCTTCCCATGAGCACATGCAGTTTCAATGATTTATCAAAAAATCCAAATGAACAAGGAAATCACTGAAAATTTGCTGAGAAAGCTCCAGCTCTAGACCCAAACACAGATTTTAATGACCGAATCAGTGAATAAAGCCTCACACTGCAGTTCCTTGGAGGTCTGACTGGCACTTCTAGAGCAGAATCAGGAAAGACGCAGGAGGAAGTTATTTTCTTCTTATAATTATCTTTCAGGCTGGCACATATATTTTGGATGTTTTGGTATCTGGATGAATATCAATAATTCATGTGTTTTCTTTTAAATATATCTCAGAAGAGTGCTCTCATTTTGTTGCACTTGTGTCGTGTCCCAGTGTATGCATTTCAGGCTTAAATTGATTGAACAAATGGACAATGAGTTGGCTTGACAGGGAAGCATCCTCTTGAAGAGCAGTCTGTGGCACAGGACCACGCCATTATCACCCACCTGTCACATGTGGCAGCTTCTCCTTGGAGCACTCACACTGCGGAAAAATTATCAGCTGAGCCAGCTCTGGTACCTTCCACTGGCTGCTTGAGATCAACCAAAACTGTGGTTGAAAGAGGTTAATGGGGATTTTTGTAGAGGCTGTAAAACCAAGCTATCTGAGCACAACTTTCTGACTGCTCTGACACACGCAGAGGAGGGTATCTTTCTGGGGGTTATTGCACATATATGTTTGGGGATAAGCTTTGAAATCACTTTCAATTTCTCCTTTCTCACTGGATTTAGGCTCTGAAGGGCATCTACTCAGCATGGCACAGCCTTGGCAGAGCCCTTTCCTGTAGAAGCTGTGTGATTCAGCCAAATCTTTTTCATCAGTACCCTCATACCACAGTTGGAAACAGCATGAGCCAGCAAAAGCAGGTGTCTGTCAACATGCATTCGGGGTTTTGCCAGGATAACTAAAAGGGTTTTAGGCTGCAGGGCTTCTTCTATACCTCTCACTGATGTGGCTTCATGGTTTTGTTGTTAGACCTCTCTGTGGTGGCCACACAGGTGCTGACGGATTGGGCAGTGGGTCTTGGCAGGGAAAGACTACAGGATCTTCCTACCCACCCCCAAGGTTGCCCACAGGATCCCTCTTCCAGCTTGTGCCTCAGCTGTTCCTGCAGCAGCTGCTGAGGTACTATATGGTTTGCAGCACAGCATGCACAGAAAACTCTCAATCAGTTCTGTGAATTATGGTGATTAAGCAGTTGAGGCACGAAACGGCTGAACTTCCTTTACTGTGAGGATGGAGGGGGAGTCAGTCTCCTTCGAGAGAGGGACAAGACTGCCAATTTTCAGAGTGAGCACCTGGGATATAGATACTTAATTCGTATGGGCACATTTGAACTTTTTAACCTGCATACCCACATCTCTTCCCAGTAGAGAGAATGGATTTCAATACAGCTAAAAAACAGCCTGTGTAAGAGAAGCATCCAATTGATTTTTGTGGATTTGCCTGCTTAAATACAAAGGATTTCTGATAAATGTTTGAAATCAATGCTCCAGCAAGAGCCCAGCAGCCTTTGTACCGATGCAGCTGTGAAGCCCTGAGACAGCATGGAAGCAGGCTGACCTCTCTCTCCTTTTGAGCTGGTCCTTGGATGTGCAGCAGCTGCCCTGGCGCTATTCAGCTCTGCACTGACATTTTTTTACCAAGATGTGTCAGTTCCATGAACAGAGAAATTCAGCAAAATGAGGGCAAGTGTAACCTGTACTTAGCATTATCAATGCAGGGGGAAAAATACCACAAGTAAAAATCTATATTCCAACACAGAACAACACAAGTAGACAGCTGATCTATAGCTGCCATGTGGTTATCATACTGATTAGTCGAACAGCATGTCCACAGCACTAATATACTCTTAGCTGAAAACATCAGGAGAGAGCCAAAGCTTTAGTCTAGAATAAAGTCTTACGTATTATGATAGACAGAACAAGGACAAGCTGCTACAGACTCAGCTACATCTAAATCAAGCCTTGAATTAAACAGAAGGCTTCATCTTATTACCGTAGTTATCTATTTGTAATTTCAGCAGAGAAGGGAAAGCCACAGAGAGATTTTCAATAACCTTTCTCTTGTTCCTCAAGAGCAAAAGTATTTCCAGCAACGCCGAGGCTTTTATACAGGTTGTGTTTGCTGTGCACATTTTCCAAACAAATGGGCTTGGAAGCCAGTGGAATCTGGGTCAGCTGAGATGCTGTGATCCTTGAAGTAGCTTGTTTGTGCAAATGACTTGTAAAATCTGCATTCTCAAAAGTCAGCCACATTTTCTCATTTATACACTCTTATTTTTCTTTCCTTTTTTTGTTTGCTTTTTAAACAACATTTATTTCTACCTTTCTCTGGTGGTTTCCTAAGAGGGAGGCGAAAGTATTTTACTCTTAAAAAAAAAAAATCTTTAGGAAATTCAATAGTGCTTCATATCTCTTGCCTAGCACGGTAATTACACAAGCTACAGCAAATATTTAAAGAAAAAAAAAACTTTTTCCCTCATTGCCACCTTCATTGATAATAAAAGAGTGAGATGATATTAAAGAACTTGAAATTAGAACTGTGTATGGAGAAATTGAAAAATGAATTAGCACACAATTGTCTTCCCACAAGATATCTCCTTTATGTAAGGGAAATCTTCCATTTTGGAGGAAAGGTTTTTAGGAATAATGATGGATTAGAGCTGTTTTATTATTTTTATCTTGTTATCTAAAAAAAACCCACCCTAAAAAAAGGCTGGTAGAATTGATGGAATATCTTGGTTGTCTTTGTTAGGCTTAATTCCCAAGGAACAGAAATATCTTTAATGTGTCACACTTTTAATTACTTCTCTAACATTTCCCAAACAACAGCAGAAATTTATCCAGCATTTTGGAAAGGGAGAACACAAACTGATCATACTGAGAATAGTTTTGTATATTTTTTTATTCTTTCATAAGATATTGTCTATTACCCCTCAAAGAATACCCCTTTGCCGGATAGCCATGTAATGGAAGTTATATTTATTATTCCCTTAAGGCATTAGGTCAGAAAAAAGCCTAAATCCAGAGCACTCCCTGACCCATCCTGGCATTTCCAAACCACTGCCTTTCTCTGAGTTGCCAATGACTGAATTACCCACCATCCCCTTAGAGGCTGACCTTAAATCCTGTCCTCATCTGCGCAGGGCAAGGCTGAGACCTGCTGCAAGGGTCAGTGGAACAGATGGAGGCAGGAAAGGCTGGCTGTCATTCCCTGTCCCCATGGGTGACAGTCATTGTACGGTCATTTCTGCTGGAGTCCCTTCAATCATCCTAAAGCCTTGAAGGTGAATAAGTTTCATTCAAGTCCTCAAGTGAGGGCAATAATATATAGATGTTGCCATATCCTCTCTACCTCACTCTTTCTCAAGGTTGGTGAGGAGGAATTCTCCTTATTTGAGCTGGCAGATTAGCTGGAGGGGAAAAGCAGGGCTGTGCTAGTCCTTTTTACAATGTATAGGGACTATGCAAGTCCTCTGAACACCCACCTTCTCTTTTAACATCTTCATCGGTGCTTCACTGACCTCACTTAACATCCTCCCTAACTGGCATAGATGTTCAAACATTTTTTGAAATTTCAGTTTTAATTTCTTTCTTTTCCTCATGTTAGATCATGACTCCTATTTTAACCACCTTAGTTATTTTCCCCTACTCTTTCATATTATTTCCTCTAAATATATTTTCTTTTTTGGCAGTTATCATAACCCTTCACTGTGATTTTCTCTGAGCAGCATTAAAATTCTGATAGAAAAGGATAATCAGAGACTGTCTGACTGAGTGCAATTTACCTCTAACTAAAAATGGCCTTATTTAATCTCTGGTAAAATGCACTTTATTTTGTTTCAGCATGGAACTTCTTAAATGGAAAACATGATTTCCACAAATGGAGGTTTTGTGCTTTTTTAAACTTTTTGATGTGCCAACTTAAAGATATTCAAGAAATCCAATCTGTGGCACTGCAGTTTTAAGTCTGAATGAAGGAAAGAGTGACAATTAACAAAAACAGATACATAATAGACTTCTGCTCTTCGAGGAGCTACTGCATGTCGGCTGAGCATCAGTACAGGCTGGAGGCTGTCCAAATCTATCAACAGGTGGGATCACTTATGCAAACCTCAGCAAGGAGAGATCTGAATTTCAGGAATCTCATGCACCAGACTATTTCCTTTCATGACACTGTCAGTCTCTACTAGACATCAGGCTCTGCCTCAGGAGGCACAGGTGTCTCTGTTGGCCACGGATTCCCCTCAAGCAGGTAACACAGCCAGTTGGGGATTCATGTATTTACCAACGCTATCAGGAACTTTGCTCCTTTTCGTTACATTTCTCTCTGACATTACCAAACTAAGTAAAACTTTTTAGTGTATATGTCCCAATATTCAGAAGCTTCATGCACTGTGATAGGACAAGGGGAAACAGATTTAAACTAAAAAAGCAGAGATTTAGATTACATGTAAGGAAGAATTTTTTACTGTGAGGGTGGTGAGGCACTGGAACAGGTTGTCCAGAGAAGCTGTGAATGCCCCAACTCTGGAAGTGTTCAAGGCCAGTTTGGATGGGGCTCAGAGCAACCTGGTCTAGTGCAAAATGTCCCTGCCCATGTCAGAGTGATTGGAACTGGATGATTTCTAAGATCCCTTCCAACTCAAGCCATTCTATGATCACATGGATAAATGAATGAGCCTAAGTTTGGCCAAAAAGCTATCATTCATTTCAGTGAAATTTCTAATGTAGCTAAGGATTTTTGTTTGCCATTCCTTCAAGGCAATTTATAAGGTCAGGGGCATGACACACAACAAAACAAATAACCCTGAATGGAGCTTATCTTCCTCTGGAAAAAAAATAATTGTTGTCTTCCTGCAAAATGCAGAATTCTAAAATGGTGTCTTTCACTCCCTGTCTGGATATTGCTGGTCCGGAACAATTATCATTATAAATTTGGTGACAGAATTCTCACAAGATTGTAATTATTAGTTACTTGGCTCATCAATTGCTGCTTTTCCTTTTTTAAAAATCCTTTTCCAAATCCTCTGAAACTGATAAAAGACTTTCATTATTGTTTGTTTTCCACCAACATTTTGATGAGGTTGTAGCAGATGAAAAAAATCTTTAATTAATTTTTCTTTTGCAGCAGCACAATGCAATAGATGGGAAACTCTGTCTTTTTTTCTGAGGATGAAGCTGAGATTTGTAGGAAGGAATTTCCTGCCAATTGTCTCCATGGTCCCAATACACCATCTCACATCATATGCAAAGTAATATCTTGAATCCATGGTATTCATGGGCTGGTTTTCAGTCTCTGTTTTCTGCCTCAGTACAGGATTCAGCACATCAGGATAAACATCAGTGGGAGCAGGATGCTGCCACTAAAACCCTTCTCTATTTATTTTGCCAGCTCTATTTTTCTTCCCTACAAGGCACCGGGAGTGTCGCTGGGTGAGTGCACACAACACTGACTGTTTGCCTGGTCCTTGGCCACATCCAGGCTGGGTCAAGGCACCATCCCACAAGACCAAAACCAAGATGTACAGGCACTCTGATGGGTATCAGTGGGAATGAGAGGGGGATCAGGACAGACACACTCAGTGGCTCCCAAGTGCCATTGGATTAATCTCTGAACTATCGATCACTGATTGCCAGGCTGTGTCATCCATCTTCCTCTTCTCACCCTTGAGGGAAAATCATTCAGAGGAGACTTATTAAGGCCAAAGAAAATGTATGTTGACTCAAGGAGAGGCAACACAGAATAATTGCTCAGGACCTGCCATTTTAAATGCTTCTTCTTACTCTGTTTTTAATGCTCCTTCATTTGGGGCAGAAGTGGTTATAAAGTGGTTGCATGTGACAGTAATTGGAACTGTGTATAGTGTTCATTAAGGACTAAACAAGGATGAAGAGGATGATCATCAGGACGTATATAATTGATGATGGTGCATAATGTATTATGAAGCAATTCTAATTAGAAAACATCCCAGGTCTTCTATCAATCATCCTTCTCTCTTTCACCTTTTCTGTTTTGATCCCCACACACATTACTCACACAGCCTGAAGCAGGTCCCTTGCTGCATCTGCTGCTCAGTCCTGACTGTGGTTATTGGGAAAATTCCTCACGAGGAAAGAAACCACAGCACTACATGCAGCACAGACTGCAATACCAAATATCTTCGTTCTGCACGGCTCACGACACACACTCATCATTTGAATAACTAATGTGTGTGGTTCTACTACATTTGCCCATTAATGAATAGGAGAAATGCATTTCAAAAACAATGTTTTCCAATTATATCTCAGGTTACTGTTGGGAGTGGGGTTTTAGCTACCTTTTGAAGTATGACCTTTGTGTGTGTTGGTGTGCATAAGGATAAGCAGACTTGCAAGAAATTCAGAAATTCCCTTCCCTACAAAATTAAAAAAAAAAAAAAAAAAAAAAAAATTCCATTTTGGGGGGAAGAAAAGGGATAAAAAGGGAATTTTCATGAATTTTTTCTTCCACAATGAAAGCAAACTGGTTTATACTTAAAGCTTTTTAAAGCTGATTTTTAAATAAAAATTCCATATAAATAAAATGGAAAGATAATATTTCTTATTTTCATAATAAATATTTTATTATCACTTTATTAACATCTTTTAGACATTTATAAGACACAACCCTAAAGCAAGCAAGCATAATAAAAAAAAAATAAGAGTTTTGATGAAGTTTTTCTGTCATCCTGTGCTAGAAAGCAACTAGAGCTGCCTGAAAAACAATACAAGCTTTGAGAAAAGGCCTGAGAGCAGCCCAGCACTTCAGAGTGGCTGCTGAGCAGTCACCGATCATCAGGCGATCTCTGCAGATCCAGAGCCTGCTGAAGGATATGAAAAACTTCCCCAATAATTGGATCTGGCTTTGGTCAAAAGGCAATGCTAAACAAGGCGTAAAATTAAATAACAATGTTAAAAAAAAAATAAAATAAAAATTAAAGTCAGATTTGTCAAAGTTGTCAGTCTTAAATAGTTCCCAGGATCCATCATTAAATAATTCACACTTTGGCACTGAAGTGCCATTATAAAAGACGACCTAACAAATAACAATTTTCTATGATGATTGTCAAAAATAAAAGATTGGTATAACTGTAATCCAAATAAAAAGATGTAGTTTGCAGTCAGCCACAGACTGAGCCTGCAGGTGGAGGTTTGATTCCTGATTTCGTGACTCATCCCTGTGTTTCCAGAAGGATTCTTTCCTAAGAAATTTACATGATACACTGGATGTGCTATGACCCATGGCAAAAGATGAAGGTACTCCAAGTTTTTGTTAATAAATCCCTTGGGATGGATTAGAGTCAAACAACACTGAATGATCAATGTTTGTACATGTTATACATGTAGGGCTTATTGTAGAATGAATTGGTTACACAGGCAAACAGTTATGCAGCTGCTTTAGCTGTTGTTATCCATAGTAGCATAACAACATGAAAACATAAAAATATCACTTAAGAAAACATATCAGAAAGGGAAGGAAAGCAGTGGAAAGATCTCACCACCCATAGGCCTTGCAATGTTGTTGCAACAAAGAATCAATACCTGCCTCACAGGATTTTTCTCTTCCCTTGTCTTTCCCAACGCCCAACTGCAGCCTGAGGTGGGGTGTGCTCATCTTCTGCACCTAGGCAGTTACTTGCAGCTTGCCCCTTAAATATTTGAGCCACCAGCATCCCAGTCTCTCTTCCAGTATGGCCTGTGGATACATTCTTCTCTCCAGACCCAGGACAGTTAGACAATAGCATCCCCTTTATCTTATCTCCTGTCTCAGTCCAAACTCCAATTTGGGGAGTGGTGGACTTCCCTGGTCACAAATCAACAGTTGCTTCTTTGCAGTTTGCTACCGGGGGGAAAAGTCCTCCCATGATTTTAGAAATGTCTAAGCCATTAACCATTTCAGTCTCTCATAGGATGCCACTGGATTTCAGACATACCATGGGACAACAGCTGAGTCTGCATGTCAGGATGGGACCATGAGGTATCCGTACTGCATCACCTATGAAGCTCCTCTGTGCTAGGGGAGCCAGAACTGTATTTTTTAACTAATTAAGATGAAAATATCACAGTTCCATTCAAAAAATGCAAACACACTTCTTTGACTTCCAAAACCAAAATCTCATGAAAAAGAGGCAGATGAGAAGTTTTTTAAACAGACAGTAGTGAAAAAAGTTTTGTGTATTTTCTTGTTGAAAAGAAGATTAAAATTAATGTGGGTTCAATATTTTATTTATTATTTGTTTATTTATAATAATGGTCATAGAACATGGGACTGGAGTGAAGTTCCATGTAGTATGGTGGCTTGCTCTTTTAGTCACTACATTAGATGATCCCTGTTCTTCAAATCCTCAGCCATCCTACTTAGTTTCTCTTACTCCTCTTAGAAGTGCTTTACTACACCAAATCCCATTATGCTCCCTCCAATTGGAGGAGACCCCCAGGATTGTCTACATAAATCATGAAAACTCTTGAAGCTGGTGGTACATGGGGCTAAGGTAGATAAAATTTATGCCCAGTGACCTCTAGTTCTAAACAGAAGAAGCAGGATTTCTTCTTTTCACAGCTCAAACCACTGCCAGTACAGCAGTGGAAATTGAGAATGCAATCTGGATTTTACTATCTGATGCTGCTACCTTAACCCTTTTGGCATTGCACGCCTTTCACTGAAGGATGACTACTATTCTATTTCCCTTAAAGAATGAGAAATTGAACCTTTTTTCGTGTTCTGGGAACCTTTAGTAAGTATATATGGATTTCACCACTGTGATTGTGCTGTACTGAGACAGCTGATGATACCTGCCTTCCCCTAATATGCAATGGCATTCTAGTATTATTATGGGAAACCACAATCCTGGCAGCATGGAAATGTTTGATGAGTCATCAGGGTCCAGTAATGCATTTTCCAGCTGTCTCTCTTGCTGTCTTTCTTTCTTTGTTTCTCCTGTTTTATTTTCAGCATCTAAAGAAATGGGAATGAGGCTTTCAGAGTACTGTGTATGACATGCTTTGCTTAGAAGAACTTACAGAGAGATATAAAGACTCTTAACTGACAGATGCTGCTATCCTGCCCTGGGCTGCCCTGCAGAAATGGGGGAAATGGGATAGCACGGGGTCTGCTTTTATCCCAAACTGCAGCTGGGCAGTGGTGCTGTCCCAAAGGGAGCTTGCCAGCCTCTAAGATGTGGTCTGTTTTCAGGCAAGCATGATAACAACTGAATAATCAAAACTAACCTTGGTAACCCTTGCTTGGTAACCCATGTGCTCTGCACACACCTGCCTCTGTCCCCTTCTGTGGGACAGGGTACCACATTCCATGACAGTGAGGTAGTTGTGACTGTGATGTAACTTCTCCATATCTGAAGGTAGACAACAGCCCATGATAAAAGCTGTAGGTAGACCAAAGACCTGATTAGAGACTTCCTAAGCTGCATGACCAGACCATTGGGTGTTTAATAGCTATTGATGGATCTGCTCCTTCTGATTTAGATTAATTGTCTGATGCTGTGGCATGGTATCTTCTGGGTATCTTTATTCTGCAGCAGTGAAATTGGTTATTTCTTGGCCCCATCTTTTTGTGCTACATTGTCAATGAGAGGACAGGAAACTGCTTCTCTTCACTTTCTAGGATGGAAGAAATCCCAGAATTGGCAACAATGGAGAACAGGGAGTGAGAGACCTAGGAAACTGCTGCTGCATCCATACCAGATCAAGTGGTCCTCACATCAAATTGCATTTTAAACATTCCTTATTTCTGAATGCTTCGAGGAAAGTTGAACGTAATCTCAATAGCACAAGATTGGAGACAAGTTTGAGTTTCAAGATAACTGTCTATGAAATAGTGCCTTACAGGACTGTGCTGCATTACTAATGGACAATAAGATATTCCAGGATATTTATGAGACCAAGTCCATTCATGAGATATTCCATAAATATCGTGTTTCCCTCTGACTGAAGGGGACTTTCTCTAATCAAAATAGCTTCCAGTCTTAACAGAAGCTGGGGTTGAGGAGCTGGGGAAAGCCACATATGAACAAGAACTAAACACAAAAGGAATAATTAAACACGTACAACCCCAGTCACTAAGATGAGAAGCTCTGGTGTCAGCACAAGTGTTCTAGAGTGCTCTAGCATGGTGTACAGGGAGGGTCCCAAGCCAGGCAGACCTCACAGGGAGCCAAGAGCTGCCAGGAGGCTGTAGCTGGCACAGCAGTGACCAATGGCACCTGGACAGGGCCAGAATCAATGGTGTCCAAGGCTCCTGCTTCTACAAAAGAAGCTACTGGGGAGCAGAGGTAACCTGGAGCACTGCCAGCAGGATGGGCAAACAGGCCATGGCAGTCCATGAAGGAAGGACACCATAGCCATGACAGCTCAACCAGGGAGCCATGGCATCCACTCAGCAGAAATGGTTGGATTTTATGATCTCAGGAGTCTTTTCCACTCTAAAGGATGCTAAGATTCTGTAATTTACTCCTTTCACAGTCTAAAAAAAAGAAAGTTTTGATGAGTTTTACATCTTGTACATTCAATTTACCTAGTACTATTTTTTCTAAAGGCAATTTCATGAAGAAATAGAAATTATTGTTAAATGCTTTCAATTTGCAATAATCACTGAGCTTACTGAGCCCCAACAATAGAATTTGCAAATCAGCCTGTATCTTACACAGTGGTGAGCTTGGGTGTGGGAGGAAAAATAACACCTGGTTATTTATATTTAACAAATTTTCTGCTTTTTCACCAATCTACAAAAGATTTTAAAATGCTGGTCCATGGAGACATCATGTGGAAGATGGTAGATGAAGGAGGGGAAAAGAAAAGCTGTCTGGATGTTTGATGACACAGATGAGTCAAATCCTAAACTCAAGGCCAAGCTTCAGAATCAAGATTATAACTGAGTTTATTATAATTACCAAACTTATTTTCTGTTGGTTTTTGTTTATTGGGTTTTTTTAACCTCTTTCCTTCCATATCTTTATATACTTCTTTGGTATTTAAGGACTAGCTTCTGATAAAAAGACCAGACAGGCTAGTGGCAAAGGTTCTAGACTAGTGCAGAAGCTTTCTTTTCTTTTCTTTTCTTTTCTTTTCTTTTCTTTTCTTTCCTTTCCTTTCCTTTCCTTTCCTGGACATTTCCTGGACATTTCCTTTCCTGGAAATTTCCTTGAACTTTAATTTCATGTACACCCATGAGTTATTTTCTATTTACCTAACCAGATCATGTTTCTGGCTGCTAATTACTGAATTTAGTAAAATACTTAATTCTTCTTTCTGAAAGATAAATTATATTTCTGAGTCAGGGAAAGTAAAAGTATTTGAGCAGTGGAATGGGACCTGCTATTTTTAAAATACTAGATTCAAATCCACTTGAAGATACCTCAAAACCAATTCTTGTACATTCCACTGCGATATCACTCTAGACAATAGGTGGGTTATATTTATGTATATGTATAGACATCTTAATTTTCTTGACAGAAAATGATTTGGCTTCCACTATTTATTAACCCCCTGCTCATTTTGAAGACAGTAATTTCTGTGTGAGCACAGTTAACATAACTGCTTTTGAAAATACCACTGTGAGTATTAGCTTTGTTATTCAGGGAACAGTAATTTTAGATACAAGCTCCTTAGATTCTCTGACTTTAGTTAAGTTTGGATGTCCAAAGAATGGCAGCAAAGCTGGTGAAGGGTAGAACAAGTCATACGGGAAGCAGGTGAGGGAGCTGAAATTGTTTAGTCTTGAGAAAAGGAAGCTCAGGGGTGACCTTATCTCTCTCTAGAAATGCCTGAAAGGAGGGTGTAGCCAGGTCGGGGTCGGGGTTGACCTCTTCTGCCAAGTAACAAGCAGTAGTACAAAAGTAAATTGTCTCAAGTTGCTCCAGGGGAGGTTCAGGTTGGAAAAATTTGTTCACTGAAAGAGTAGTTAAACATTGGAATGGTCTGCATGGGGAAGTGGTTTAGTGGCCATCCCCGGAGGTATTCAAAAGACGTGTAGATGTGGCATTTAAGGATGTTGGTTTTGTGGTGGACTTGGCAGGTCTGGTTTAAAGGCTTAATAACCTTAGAGGTTTTTCCAAATACCCTAAAATATTCTGTGATTCTATAATACACGTCTGGTTATCTTTTAATTCAAATTAGAAATCTAAACTACCTAAACTCAATTTTCTTTGCTTTTCTGCATACTTTTTCTGCCTCCTGAAGGACAGAGTACAGCATTCCAAGATCCATGTAGTATCAGTTCATCACTTAAAATTGTTTTCATCACATTGGCTTATTGCAAAAATCTGACTAGTTTAATAGAATGAATTTTAATTTTAATTTTAATGAGCTCGCCTCAATTTGACATAGACATGTCTGGGGACAACATTTCTGCATGTACATTTTTCATAAAATCATAAAGAAATGTGGGGTTTGTTTAGCCATCTGCTAAAATTTCTTTAATTTTAATTGTACAAGCTGTTTTGCATTAAAATCATAAAGGATAGGAAAAAATAATGAAGACATCCAAAAGCTCTGTTAACATATGCACACTAAACTTCACCTCGTGCTAATGGTCACAACTTTGTTATTATGCATGCAAATAGGATTCAATCAGGGCATAATGAGGTATTTTTTTGATCAGTTACTTCTTTGTCATAGTTCATTGTTTTGATCTGTTGCACAGTGTCATGCACAATGAATTAAACTTCACGGCAAGAAAAGCCAGTGTAGGCCAAATTAGTGTTGTCCTCTCTTCACAGACACATTTTTCAGCTGATAAAACCAGTCACATTAAAAGAAGGAAAATTATACAACAAAAATGAAGGAAGAAATTCCCTCTTCCTTTCTACTTATCACAAATTTTTCTTCAATAGAGAAAATTGATTAGATGCTAAGATATATTGGTTTTGCATTGTCATCAAAACAATTGGAAGGTTTACCTTCAGAGCCTGCCAGTGCCCATTTTTACACTCTATAACCTCTCCTTCATTAGGCCATGAATGAAAAGGTTCATTACTTCCAAGTTCTCAGGTTAGAAACTCAGAAATTTCTCCCATGTGATGCTTAACATGTTTGAGAAGAATGGTTGAAGCATCTGCACAGGTGCTTCATTACTGAGTTTCAAGTTCTTCCTTATTTTGTTCTTTGTTGTGTAACCTACAAAACACCTCCAAACAGGACAAGAATTGGTCCTCAGGTGCACCAAGCCTTACAATTTATGACAGTGGTCTTGTTGTAATTTCCTTTTCCTGAGTACCTGCTCTTATCTCCATTTCTTATCTAGTCCAATCTTTGTTTGCCCATATGTTTGGAAGGGGATTTTTTTGAGTTTGCACAGCACTTGAAAATGTATTTTGTAGCTATGACTGAATGAGAGTCATCTAAACAAGCACTGCTGTGGAGACATCTGCATCCAAGGAAGTCACTTGGGTTACACTTGCATTTCCTACAAATAAAATCCCTTGGGGTTTATAAGCCAAGAATGTATGTTTTGTAATCAATAAAAGTTGCAATTAGCTATGGTATTACACAGTGCAGACACTCACTTGAAATGAACTCTGAATTTTAGGGTCAAGCAGTGCAGTTGATCTATCACAGAAGGTCCCCCTTATCATTGTCTTTCTTACCCTGGATTTCTATAGGTGTTACTACCCTTTAGTATGCACCAGATTCAACTCTGTGATGGAATTCTAATGTACAGGCTGAGTCAGAGCACCTAAAGTGACAAGTTGCCCTGGATATACCCTGCAATATCTTTTTTCTGTATTCTACCTACTTAGACTAAGTAGTAACAATATTTAGCAAAGCCTTGGTTTTAAGCTGTTGTCTACCATGGCAACATTTTAGTTATCTTAAAAATTCTCTGTGCCAGACTATTTTCTTTTTAAAGCTACATTTTTTCATATAATTAAAGTAAAAGAATAAAATTACCTAAACCTCTAAGCTTTTCCTATAGAAGACTGGAGTTATCACATAAGGGTCTGAGACCCCTAGTGGGATTGAGTGTAAGACACATTAAGAAAGTTCAGAGTTTTACTGTCTGGAGGAACCATTTCTGATAATCATTAGAAGGTGAAGGAAGAGAATCCACCTCTCCTAACTTCAGAGACTAAAATGAGTTAGGATTGTGAGTGCTTTCATGTCTTTCTGAATTCATCAAGACATTGTTTATCCAGGAAATAGGAAATTCATTAGGATAGCTGAGATCTTAATGACTGATGAGACCTCTAAAAATGCATAACATCTTCCACTGACTAAGAGATGAGGTCCTGAATTAGACAATTCTGTTCAGCACCTGAACTGGGGCAGCATAAATCTTGTCAAAGATACAAGCATCATAAATACTCTAAAATTATTTAATCTTTAATTCAGCAAATTCAGACCTGACATATGGAGTTGCAAGTATTTCCCTTTAGAAAGTACACTTATTTCTAGAATGTTAAGTACCACGTTTTACAGAAGGATCCCCCTTCATGCTCCCTGATTACGTTAATTTATAATTATAATAATGCAATTTTCCTATTAACAGTTCTTTTGATAATAACATCCGTACCAGATGATGCTTTATCTTCTTCCTCCTTTGTGGAGCTTCCCTTTATGCTCTAGCATGTTCTATAGATTGCAGATACATTCTTCTGTAGCCTGAATATTAAGTATAAAAGCCTGAAAAACTGTTCTTCTCACTGGAATTAACATCCATCCCACAAAAAATTCTTTCCAGTTCAGTCAAACTGATACTTCTGAAACACATTATGTTTCCCTTTTAAGGCTCTTCTGCAAGGTTCTCTCCTGGTTACTCAGCATCACAGTAAGGCTGATACATTTCATACACAAAATGAGGTGCCAGGGTGTCTTTCTACTGTGAGGTTTATTTGCTCCTGGAATGCTGTTCTTTCAATTTTGTTTAAACCAAACCTAGGCTGCAGTAATAATTTCTGCCTCAAAAGGAAACAAGTGAGATCTTCCAGAAGCACTTCTCAAAACAGAAACAACTTAATCCTTGGGTTTTTTACCCTTTTCTCATCATTCCCACTGGGACAGAGGGGAAGAACCTATCTACAAGGTATCCAAATATAGACTATATGTTGATTTTCGGTGTAAATATTTTACCATGATGAAGGAAGTAGCTGCCTCTACTATTCAGAAAGCCAGGAGTCCTTATGTTGCATCCTATCTTGCCAGTAACTTTTAAGGGAGTTATTTCATCATCAAATACACGTGCTTCAACACTTTTCCCCCCTCTCATGTTATTTTTCTGGGCTTCCTGACTGCTAGTGTAATACAAATAAAGTTATGTGACCAGACTGTAAGTGTCTTCATTTCAATACAGGTAATTCAGAAATGTTGCACTTTATTCCAAATGCAATTGTGGGGACGTAAACTCCTCATGCAATCAAACATTCAAGAGTTGGCTTCATCCTCTGGAGGAGTTTGAAGCTGTTGTTTTGTTTCTCATTAGCAGTAGACAGATTACATTTATTTTAGAAGCTGGATTTCTGCCATTCCATTACTCTACATCTCTCTCTGGATCTGGCTCCAGAAATCTTTGTAAGGTCCAAGTACCTGCTGTTGTGTTTATAGACACTAACAGAATTTGGAGTATACACAGTGATAAACACCAGGTGAAAATTAAACCAAATCTCATGTCCTGAGGGATTCTTCCTTATAAAATGTAATATCTCTCTAGCTAAATTAACCAGATAAAGCACATTCCTTCAGCTCGATTTCATTTCAGAGAGGAATTGTGAAAAGATTGGTTTGCTAGCATTTGGATATCAAGCCAGCTTGGAACTGTAATGAACAAAAAGTAAAGCAGCCTAGCTGAGAAAAGTCACCAGACTGCAGAGCTGGGGCTTTAGATGAATAGCACATGAATTTGGAAAGTTAACAGTCTTCCCTGCTTGCTGGAATCAGGTTAGAAAGTTGTTACTGCAACTTGCATTGCCAACTACTGGCATGTTGCACCCTGGAAAGCACGTCTTCCCGTTTCATAGAGCCTGCCGTGAGAATTCCCTGTTCCTTCACTACTATTAAGCAATATTCTGTTGCTCTCAGTCATGGCAAAGTGATTTCTAGGAGAAAAGGAAGGAAAATCTGTAATTACATATGTCCACTGTGTAATTTCACAGTATTTTTCCATAACTAAATAAAATCGCTAAAGACCAAGTGATAAATCATATGGAATCATATGCTTAGAAATGTCTGGTGCCATTGAAACCCTAGAAACATGATGTCACCTCATTTTGCCCAATCTCTTTTTTTTTTTTTTTAATCTCTCAATGGAGATTTTCATGGAGGTATAACAGTCAGGGTATCCAAATTAAGTGTTCATTTGGGTCTTTTATTTTGAAATTACTGCCTTGGCTTGCCTTTATTATTTGAAGTTATCATGTATTGCAGTAAAAAGTGACTTTTCAGACTCCCTCTCAACAAAAAACCCCTTCAGTTCGGTTGACATGAAATATTTCAAAACAGAAGGAAAATAGTCTTGTTTTTTTTTTTTTTTCCCTTGGAGAACTTTCAAAATGTTCCAGTTCAGAAGAAAGTCAAGTATCAAAATCCTAAAATTTTTTGGGAAGTACAACAGGTATTGTCTGAAATTGCTGTGCTACTACTCAGAACCACATTCCCTCAGCCAGCACAGGCTCAGCACCTAGAACTAGCCTCTGGGTCGAAGACATCTGGCATTAGCTATGCCATTGATTTCCTTGGTAAGTGAGACTAGTCATTTGCTCTCTCTCTATTTCACTGTCCTTATCTACAGAAAGGGAAAAAATGACACTGACCTTCTTTGTTAAGTGTTTTGAAATATGTTGAGGAGAAGGGCATGGCATTCATCTGCTCTCAGCCTCTCCAGAGATTTTGCAGCATGAATGGAATGCGTTTAAAGGGCCTCAGTCAGGAGCAAGGTTCGCCAAAGCAGAGCAAGCTGTCTGGAAAACAGAAACTAAAGGGAATAATAAGAGCACATAAAAAAAGAAGTGGATGATCCCAAGTAGAAAAGACTTCAAGATGTCCACAGATATTTTAAAAGTTTCATGGAGGGTTTTCAAAGGCCTCCTAGGAAATATACTTACATTTAGAAAGGTGAATATTGTAAGAATAGTGAAAGGGAAAAGCCAAGTATCTGAACAACCTATACGAGGATAAGGCTGTTACAGCCTGGAACTCTTTATCTGGAGTTCAGGGTGAAAGGCTTTGACCCAAATGACACCTGGTCCTTTTTGCTAAATAGGAAGCTGTTAGTCTCTTCTAACTCTGCATTTCATACAGGCTGTGCTAGCTGAGGGGCTTTGTATCAAACTTTTTACAAAGACCCTCAAATTGTCCTGCATGCTAAAGGTTTCTCCTCGCCCAGGTGAGAACACTAATGGGTATCTGAAAATTCCTAATGATAAAAGAAATAGCCATAATAGCAATCCCAGTAGCAGTAATAAGACCTTGAGCCCAATGAGAGGCAAATTAAACATTAAGAATGAAGTATGATTTTCAGGACATAAAAAAATGAGTTCACAGCAGATATACTCCCTATACCTCTGTCTATCTATAGATATGCATTAAGTATCTCCTTCTGTAGAAAAAGTAACTACCCTGGCACCCTGAAGCAATAAAGAGGGTTTATTGCTGGTTCTTGTAGTACAAGAACTAGGAAGGTCCCAGAAAAATTGTTAGAAAACACGCTAAAAACAAATCAGAACTCCCTTCCTCACTCCACCAATCACAAAATTAAATGCAAAACTCATTGCCACAGGATGCTGTGGAGATAAGAGGTAATAAATAGACTTTAAAAAGTACAAGGATCTTCCTGAAGTCCAACAGGGACAATTAAATAGGATGGTCCAGAAGTACGCCTCAGCTCAGAGAGTCAGCAAATCTCCAAAAATTTCATTATCCATTTTAAATTAATTTCTTAATAATCTATTACTGTCTGATCCATATTAGGCTATTTGCATGTTGAATCTGATGCGGTACCTGAGCTGTCACCCAAACTTAAAGTGAATATAAGTTTGGGCTATTTCTTATTTTAGACCTCATGAAGCAGTATGATCAACAACAAAAGAGAAAACCAGACTTGAAAAGGACCCAGGAGTTGCTCACGGTAGACACTGGCACAGTATGTTATGTTGTGCAGTACCTATGAATAGCATCTTATTTTTATAGTCACAGTAAGGAGCAGTATGTGTCACCTCTGGTATTTAATGAACCCAGAATTCCAGGAAATGGAAGTAAAAAGGTAGACCTTATAAATGTATCTTTAAAGATGGCTCAGGCAATTAATCTTTTCTATTAGGGAAATCACCTTTTCTTAGCTTTTCGGTTCACTAACAATATATCCACAATATTATGCTACATAACATGTCTTAAATAGTGGCATATCCTCACATAGGTAGAGGGACCTGACATTTAATCTTTGGGGAAAGAAAGTAATTCTGAGAAGGGACAATTGGTTTTGCCTGTAGTTTAGGAAAACAAGGAAGAGTTCTTCTGGTGTGCAAACTCTACGGATGAGGAAAGTTATGGATCCCTTTTTTTATTTTTTTTTCTTGGTAGGGGGATGGTTCTGTACTATTTTATGGTACTCCTGCTTGATAGAAACTCCGCTTAAATTTCAGTACGCTCTTGCCTTCCTTTTGTCCCTTCCTTGCACATCTTTCTTACACCACCTGTGGGCCTTAGGGGAGATTTGGTGACAGTAATGTCCCTTCATTTGAAGCCAGGGCTCATGAGCCTAGCTTACTCAAGTCTTAGCATCAACTGCAAGCTGACCCAGGTGCTAGAGTGATCCAGTACCCAGCCACCTGCTCCTGGGTGTGTGCCAGCCATTGTACACATGGCTGTACTGTGCATTTGAATGGGTTTCCTTGCTTCATTTTTCTCTTTGAGCAATTTGACAGTGTTTGCATGCAACTACAGACACATGGACGACAATCTGGCCCTAGTTTTGAAGACTAATTGGGTTTGAATATTTGAAACCCATGGAGGTCTATAAAGAACAGGGAAGAGTTTTTGGTCAGTTGGGTTGTTTTTCTGCCTGCTCCTTTAGGAAGAGGTGTCTTTGCCTTCATCAGGCAGAGGGAATTTCACACCAATATGTGTTAGGCTTTAGTGTGCTGTAGGATAGGCATTAGTCCTTCTGTTAGTCCAATTCACTCCCTCAAATGACACAGTTTGCTCATTTTCATGCTCACCCCCACTCACCTTCAGTCCTGAAGGAGACAAGATATGCAATAAAATAAACCAGCTTTAATAAGCAAGAGTCATGGTCAGATTGTTACCTGCAAAACTGCAAATGTTACAATCAATAGAATGTAACTGCCATCTTCAAGTAAATTTAACAGTTGAATATTTTTCCACTTGCTTAGTTTTTATTAGCTTTTATTATCTTTGAATTCCTAAGTTTTTATTATGAATCCATTATGCAACTGCAGGACTATTCTGCTTTCAGGCTTCCACAGGTCTGAACATTCATCTTAGCACTGGACTCAATTATATCAGCTGGGCTTGTCACTTATTTTTAAGGCAAATGAGGTATTGAATCATGTGAACAGCATAAACAGTTCCTAATTTGCTGGTCAAAACATTTCTCAAACATTGCACTTCTACTGGATATCTTATCGTGGGGTTTTTTGTTTAAGTTTGGTTATTTAAATTTTATTTATTTTTTATTTTGTTTTGGTTTTGGTTTTTTTTGGAGGGGTGTTGATGGTTTGGTTTTTCTTGGTTTTGGTTGTTGTTTTTTTTTTTTTTTTAATTCTACTTACCCTACAGCTGGAGTTAAATAACATGTAGAGTACATGTAAGAAGACATTCCACTCTTTCAATGCTCAGACTATGTCCATAAAGCCTTCTATGCCTTTATCATATTTCATATGTTTCTTCAATTAAAATTACTGTTCAGCTATTTTGCTAAGCAAGTATGGAGTGCGTGCATATTGTACCAACAGTGCAGAGACAGATTTAGTAACACGACTTTGTCTATTGACTTCCTCCATCCTACACACTAACTCTTCATTTCAGAGCCTTTAGTGTTACAGGTGATTTATGCCAACCACATGATTGTAGAAACCTAGAGTTAAAAGGATAGACAAGACAATCAGTAATCCATCAATTACTAAGGAATTGATTCACATCACTTGCAATTATCTAACCATAGGCTATTTAATTGTAGCTTTTCATCACCAAGTCTGCCCTTTTGGTCTGCATCCTCTCCAGCTCAATTTCTGGCTTTTCAGCCAAGCTTCCAAGTCAGACCCAGCTGCCACACAAGAAGCAACAACTCACCTGGGTTCCAAGGCTGGTACTAAATCAATAAGAGCAGTAAACCAGTCCCTGAAAATGCTTTTTCTGGAAAGGGACATGTCTCCCCTGTCACTGCCTCTTTCATGTAATTCCAGTTTCACAGAAGAAAACCAGGGATGCCCACTGAGGTCAATCTTTCTGTTGTGGAAAAATGAATTAACCTACTCTTTTTTATTATTCTATAAAGTACAACTAGACAAAAATGAAATTTTCTTCAGCACTTTAAAAAATGTAACTGTTTTTAAGCTTGTCTAAACTTGCAGTTTGGCTTAAAGACATCTCTCACCAGAAGGACAGTCTCTGTGCTTTTTTTACCTCTTAAATTCAGCCAAAGAAACAGAAAACCACTCACAGAATTGTCCATGAATGATAACCAATTGTGAAAAGTTGAAAGTCAGAGAGATTTGAGTGCATTTGGAAGCACTTCCATGAACTCAATTTCCACAGAATTCTACTTGGAAAAGTTACTGGGCTGTCTTCTTTTTTTAAAAAAAAAGACAGTGGAAAGTTGAACTTCTTGTACACATTTACAAATCAGGTGTGAGAAACTATTAGTGTCATCATCTTATATGCTTATCATACTACTGCAACTCATGACACCAGCTTTATCTAGACAGGTGTCAAATGCACCTGAACAGCTCCTGGTCTGGGATCTGAGGGAGAAATGTAGCACATGCCAACAACAATGCATAGGTACTAATAGTATCCTATTAGTTAGGATAGATCCTGCATTTAGAAAACTAAAAGTTATCTGCAAGTATTATTTCCACCAGTTCAACACCCTTAACTATCCACATCATCTTAGAGCAGGTGGAGTATGTTATTGCTTTAGCATAGTCTGACTGCTATCAAGGAGACAGTCAATCACACTCACTCTTTATTCAGAGACGTGAGATAGGGGTGATTTCTGTGCAGCGATGTGGGTACCTCAAAACTCCTTTCAAGGTGCTGTATTCCACAGTGGTTTTGACCATTTGTCAAAATGTCAGGAATATCGAGTCCTTAAAGTTTCACAGAGATCAAACGTATGGCCTGAAGCAAAGCCATGTATTCAGTGAACTCTTAAAGAAAGCTTTCTTTGCTCAAAGCTAAAAAGGGGATGAAACGCATTATTCAAGGTCATTCTGAAGGAAAATGTTGATGCTAAAGAGAGAGACCATGACTCATGGCCATAGGACACACCCTTTCCTTGGGTCACAAGTTTCCCAGTGCTATCAAGTGAGGCACCTCTGCATTACATATTGCAAGACATTCCTGTTGTGGATCCTCCTGTGATTATAAAACTGTTCTGTTATATTCACACAGTAAATCTCCTTCCATATGTGGTTTGGTAAACACAATTCTGCTAGTATCATCGGGGTTGTTGAGTTTTTTTGGCCCACCCATCTCTACCTTCCAACCTCCTCAAGCCCTCAGTGACAATGGCAAAGACAATCCTAGAACACAGTGCTATATTCAGGGACTTCAGTCTATTCAGCTCAGCAAAGAGAAGCTGGTGAGCAACTAATGTCTCTTAGACTCTACATGAAGTGTGGCAATAGGGACCTCTTCAGCCTAGCAGGAAGAGATGCAAAACTGCAGTACTTAAAAGGTGTAAAGTAAACAAATTTAGACTTAGAAATAAGGTCCAGAAAGTATTTTCCATTGCTATCTAACTGGAGAAAAACTCCTTGAATGCTAGGGACTTTCCTAAAAAAGGCATGCTATTTTAAAATGTACAATAACATCTCAGACAGTCATAAATTCAAAGATAAACTACACGCATGTTATAAAAATTGCCAAATTTGTACAAAATATAAAATTTATACAAAATATTACATTTGAAGAGTATTGTTTTAAAATCTAGAAACTACTGTAAATAATAAGGATTTACATCAAGAGATAGTCGCCTAAGGAGAAATGGGGTTAATGAATCTACTTTGGGGGCCAAAAATTTCAGCAGAACACTGGAATGGTGCCTTATTAGAAAAAAAAAGAAGATTGTGTCCACGCTGAGGCTCTGCCTGCTGTGGCAGTGAAAAGCAGCACACCCAGACAAGATCCCTGCAAGGGGCTGTCTGAGGTGAGTGTCTGACCATGCCATGCCTGTACTTACCTGGCATCTTCTACCCAGGCACTGGCATGCTGTGCTGAGCAGGCAGCTGTCTTCTCTGATATACCTCCTGCTCTGACCTAGGAAAATTCATATTCCTGGCCAAGCAACAGTGATTTTGCTCTTATTGATGTTCTTCCTTGGATACAAGGAGGTTCTGCACCTGTTTCTCAGAGCGGAATTCGACAGCATCCCTCCTGTTCCTCTACTCTCACTTTCACTGTACAGTATCTTGGCTAAGCCTGTATCTACCCAGCACTTTATCCCTTTTCTGCCCAGAGCTATTTACACCTCTCACACCTGCACAAGGACAGATAGCTTCCACAGAATCTGAGACAGATCTTAACACTTGTCTTATGTTGTTCTTATCCCTGCTAAGAGGGTGAACCCAAGGAGTTGCGCTCCCTTCATGTGCCTGTGTCACTCCTGTGGCACCCCAGGGCTTTCAGAAAGAGAATGACAAGTAAATCAAATGGCTGCCATTGATAACAAGTAAAATTTAGTCTAACCAAATCTGGCCTAATCTAGTGTAACTGCCATTATACATTAATGTGTGGTTTAATAAATGCAGTTTTATATATATAGTGTTATAGTTCTATACTACTCTATACTGGGTTGCAGTATAATTATAGATCCATTGCACCGAGAAGTCTTTTGATTTGAGGGGGAAAAAAGAGATTGGAGTTGAATAAATTATAGATTAGAAGGGAAATAAAAAATGGACTGCAATGGCTCAGAGAGCATGGGAATTTGAATTTTTATAAGGATTTATTATGTTTACTGTATCTGCATTAGTAAAAACTGCAACTGCCTGAGCAAAACTTTTTTCAGCTGACATCGCACACAGCATTTATTTTTCTCTTTTTGCTAAAGAAAGGACATGCTTTTTTATGAATTAGTGTACTGCAATACTAAGTTTTATATTATCTATAAACTAAGGTAGTAAAAAAGTCACATCATTTTAACCTTGGAATCCAAAAGGGAATGTAGCGGATGTGTAAAAATTTAATGCTCTCTCTAGTGTCTGGTTAAGTGGTCAGTGCTGATGAGTGGGAGTTTTAATTTGTCTCAGAGTAGTATATTTTCTCATCATTTTCTTCCCAAAGGTTCTCTGAAGTTTGGGCTGCATTGCCAAAGCAGCTAGGCCATGCAATCAATCTGCTGGTGAGGAGATGAGGAAATCTTGACTGAAGCCTTTTTTTGGTAATTTGAAGGTCAGCTAAATAGTAAGCTCTGCTCTCATATCAGACTTGTTTTCATTGTGCTGTGTGTTTTGCAACTAAGTTGTTTCAATCTGAAAAAAAAAGGCATTTATGCATTGTTGTTGGCATGTGCTACATTTCTCCCTCAGATCCCAGACCAGGAGCTGTTCAGGTGCATTTGACACCTGTCTAGATAAAGCTGGTGTCATGAGTTGCAGTAGTATGATAAGCATATAAGATGATAATGTCCTTTGTCTACAAAGACTTGTGGCTTTTACAGTATCTCTCTGGGCTTCTGCATTCTGGAAAAACAAAGTATAAATAATTCATCACTAAACTATGCTAAAATACATTTTGATGCAAACTCTCAATTCAGTCAGTGACAGTTCTGGATGAAAAGCTGAACTGGTCTGAATGAACCCAAAAATTTTCCCTTCTTTTCATCTTCTTGTCTTAGATCAAAGCAAATGAAAAGCAAATACAAGATGTGTGGTTGAATGGAGTAAACAAGACAGTTTCATAAGCATGGGTTTTCAAGAGAGTTATGCAGATATTTTACTCTTTTAACTGTTTACTACTATGTAAATCCAAGTTAAATGTACCTGAATGGGTTGTTTTGGATACTGAGGTATTTGCTATTTTTCAAAAATGTCTATTTTCCTCTGAGTTCCTCCCTGAGCTTGTGTAAAATATTGTCTTGTCTTCTCTCTGACAATCCTGATAACAAAAGATGATGCAGTAAAAGTCTATGGACTACATGTTTGTGTGGTTGTGCCTAGTGCTTGCAAATCCTATGGGATAAGAGCTGCCACATAAATGTAAAGATAAATCACAGTCTTCTTTGAACTGATGACCCTTTGCTGCTGTCATTTTTGACAGAATAAGCAGCATGAATATCAATTCTCAGAATAAAATGCCACAATAAATCGTGTTCCTTTCTAATTTTTCAAAATCTAGGCTATCTTCACGTATTTAAGGACTTTCTGTTGAGTATTTTCTTCAAAGTGAAAAATAAATAAAAGGCAAAGTTTAGGCTAGAATAAACTTTCAAAACAGCTCTAAACTTGTGGGTTTGATTTGCAGTTCCAGAAATGAAATATGTACCTTTGGCTGTAACTCTTGCTGAAAGGCAAGAAAATTGGGCTACTTTTTATCTTTTTATTTCTTACACCTACCATTTTTCTCTCTCTCTCTCTTTTTTTTTTTTTTTTTCCTGCTGGATGTTTTCCATAAGCCAAAAGTCCATTACCCACAAAAAGGGTTCTACTGATTTCTTTGAAACTTTGTGCATTCTCAAACATTGCCTCAAATATTGTGTTTTGTCAGTGTCTGGGTTTACATTTCTAACCCAATGCTTTACATGAGATACATAAGCCAGATCTTGCTTGTCTTTGAAATGTCATAGCATTTTATCAAAATACTAAATAAATTTTTACATCTATCAAGTATATATGCAAAGAATCTTTGTTACCATGCTGCTTTCTTAGTAATTCTTACATTCAGTTCATTTAAGTTTACTGATCCTTTTTTTTAAACTTTTCACTGACAAAAATAACATTTGCATTAGGATTGTCTGAACTTGGAACATACATTATTTGGAATTTTGGACACCGCCAAACCTCACAGATATCAGTGCAACATTAAAGCAACTGAAATGAACTGGCTCTGATAATACTTGCACTAAAAACCTTAGAGTTTGCAAATTCAGAAGTCTTGTTAAGGTCAAGTTGAAAAGGAAGGTGCCTCTAATCTGCTCAAGAGGTGTTCAAATTGTCATAAAAAGTGCTGCTGTTTTTATTTTATTTTGTGAGCCGATTCACTATATTTCTTTCTGACTCCCTTCTTTTTGGCCCACGGTTTACTGGACCTGAACCAGTGACTCCCACTGGTTGAGAACACAGAGGGCTCCCTAAACTCATTAGTGGCATGGAAATTTGCCATCCCCATTGTGTACCACTAGCTTGGCAAGCTGATATGATGACACAAGCTATTCCCAGCATAATCCATCTAGTTGTCTTTTTCCAAAGGGAAACATCACTTTTATTAGAGGCCAAAAGTGATAGATGACACTGGGATTACAGGACCTTTTTTTCTTCATTGCCAGAAAAAGACTAAGCAGTGCCATGAGTTAAAGTATTTCTCAGGTAAGTGGTTGTCACCATGGTTATACATGAAAGTCACTATCTGCTTTTAGCTTTTGACCTTTTCATTCAAACTTTGAGTTTTAATAACAAAAATCCTGAGTGTTAAGAAGAAATGTGACTTCTATCAAAGAACAAATATTATTGCATAATACAATTAATATCTAATAACTCACAATTCATCAAAGAAATGTTTTTTTTTTATTTTTCTACTCTCTGTTCTGAAGAAGGAAATGCAGTGAATATAACACGCATTTATTACAACTTGGTAAAGAGAATGAGAAGAAGTCAGGCTGGCCTAAAGGAAAGTTTAAAAGTGAATCAGAAATGCCATATTTTAGAGGAAATAGTATTGTTTCAGAGGCATCTTGCATGTTGCACCTCTTCACCCCGTAAAGTTAAGGGAAGCTCAGGAAAACCTTGCCAAAAGCAGAGGAATTAATTCAACAGCCATTGCATCACCTGAAAGAGATTGAATTAGTGTGTGAAGCAGATGATAATATTGCCTTTTAAAATATAAAATTCTAGCACTGACATAAGAACACACAGAACTGGTGCTATCTCTCTGTCAACAAGCAGTAGATGGACTGTGCAAAGGACTCAAAGGACTAAGTCCATAACAATATCTGTCCATGGCAACCATGTCCCAAATTCCACCAATTTTGCAGCTCAGATTTTCAGCTGTCTGCACATTATCACCACTCATCTTTCCATATGTGCCATCTATCTTATTTTTTCTGTCTCAGATAGATGAGAATTTCTTCCTGTTCCTATGAGTTTCCTTAAGAAGAAAGAAAAGGCAAAAGGAATATTATTTTTAAAATTCTTTCTGTGATCTTCCTTGCCAGCATGGCTTTTGTGTGTTTATTTCAATTTAACTATTCTTGGAAGCTGTGAACAGAAGCCATCTCACCACAATGCTGATGTGTGAATCTGAGCCAGCCAGTGCCCAGGGTGGGCAGCTTCAGGGAGCATTTCAACTCATCTGTCAATTTTAGACATTGACTATAGGATAAGACTACTCACATCCTAATATACTCATTTCCCTCTTTGGGTTCTGAAGAGAATTTTTTGGGTTCTGAAAAGAACTCAAGATATATAGAAAATGTGTGTGTGTGTGTATATATCTGAATTTGAAGAAAAGTCCTGTGCCATGAACAAATGAAATGGTTCTTGAGTTTAGGATGATATGACAGAATGTGTTGTCTAAACAGTTTTCACCCTTTGTTTGGGTTTTTTCTTCTTCTCCTTTTTTTTTAAAAAAAATTATTTCTGTAATTAAAACAGGAATCTCGTTTTCTCACAGAAATTTTCACATTTTTATAAGAGTCAAAATTAAAATATTTTAACCAATAACTAAAAAACAATCAAAATGTTTCATCAGAGGTAGAGTTTTCTTGCATATATTTCTCTTTCCTACAGATCCATACTAACTATAGCCTCTACATGGTATTATCAGTTCTTTCTTAAGGGCAGAAGAGAACACAACAGTGAAGTCTTCTCTGAAAAAGCAATGGAAATTCATCTCAAAGAATCTGTTCCCTGAGCATTTTGTTCAAGGTAACTCAAACTGCTGAAGCAAGTTCTGACAGTTAATTGCAGATTTTACAGTTGGTGAACACGTAAAGTAGCTCTGAGCCATATATGTTGATCTTTGCATTCCTACTGTGTTCAGATATACTTCAGGCACTCATACAGAAAGATCAGCTCTGTATTTTAATTTTTTCAGTTTCACATGATGTGTCTGAATCCTTGTACCTCATATAAACAGAGATCTTGACTGCAAGATTTGATTTCTCCACTGTGCTCCTTACTGTTGCTGTACACAGAGAGGAGAGCTTCATGTGCCTCAGCAAAACCTCCTGTTCTGTTTAACATGGTATGGGGTCACTCAAAACACAACTGGGAGCTTTGAAGGTTTTGTGCTGAGGCTGCCACCATCTGCATGGCACCGAGGTCTTTGAGAATAACTATTGAGTGTGTACCAGTTCTATACACAGTAACCTAAAAAAGGAAATCAATCCTGATGAACCTAGGGCATAAATGTTTAATACCTTTTATCTTATCTCTTAAAAGTACTTTTAATTAAAAACCGTGACATTTTTCTTTTTCCTCCTTGTAGAAACCTGCAGAGGGCAGAAGTTACGATAATGCAGTGTAAAAACGTTAACTTTGGCATTTTTAGAACAGCATCATATATTGCTTGCTAATTGCAGCAGAATATTTTTAGAGCATCTTAAATTTGTTCTTCTTTCATAATGTTCCCCAAAGAAATATAGCAGAGGAAAAGGTAAAAACCAAGTTGTACTTCTAGATGAAGAGTCCTTTAGCTCTTCCATAGATGCTACTATTAAAGGCCAAGACCTTTCCTTTTTTAAAGCAATACACAGTCATCTGCTGATCTTGCCTAAGCAGCAGTCAAAATTATTGTGTAGATGATACCAGATTTTAATTTTTAATGAGGCTTCAAACTGCTGCCATAATTTTTTTTATATTTATACCAGCAGGCAATTCTATAACAGAGACAGATTTTATTAAACTCGTTCTGTGTTTAACAAAACAAAAAGCAACTGAAATAACAGCAAAAACTCCAGCTCCTTCAATGCCAGATGCTAACAAATTATTTTTCTTCCAGGAAATTATTGTGTCAAAATGAAAAAGAAATGAGATTATGTGAAAACCCCTGTTTATATGTGTTAAGAGTTTTTGTTGCCATATGAAGACACTTTAAACTGTAAAATCCTAAGGAATAATCAGGGATATATTTTTGTCTCACTCTGTTTCTAACCTATTGATGGGAAAGCCAATTGTAGATCAAATTGGCTTTGTATAACTTTTTGATAGATAAAGCATGCCTTTGGAGCTATTCTTCCAGGTAATATCTGAATATTCAAGGATCCATAAGCCTTCTGTTGGCAGCAGGTGTTTCAAAAAGAAGTTTATGAACACATTTTTGGGCTGCTTTGCAATGCAGACTCAGGGGGCTTTAGGCTACAAACCAGTGTGTGAAATACTCTTCCTTTTTGTAATTTCCTTTTTGCTGTAATGCAGCACAGCTTCACCAAATGAGGTCTTTATATCTGTATTGATCTTGAAATAGCTCATATAGGAAGTTGTTTATTCAATCACAATAAAAACTTATGTATTTGATTGCTTTGCTATGTTTTTTTTCCCTTACTTTGCTTTCCATGCAGAAGTAACTTTTTTTCCCAAAAACGTCCTCAATATTTTTACAGATATTCTGAGCTCTTTTTCCCTCCCCCTACACCTGTTTCTCTCCCACTCTGTTATGCCCCCTTGATTTTAAATTTTTAACTAGAATACAAATGCTTCTTCTACTGCTGAAATGCATTATTTAAAAAAAAAAAANTTACCTTCCTATTCAGGGGGCTGTGATTGACTTGAAACAGTTTCCCCAGAGAAAAAGATGCTTTGATTGAACTGAAACTGTTGCTTGTGATAGAAATACTTGCAAAAGAACCTCAGTGTTTAAATCTTTCAATTTCTGCGAATGCTTTATTTATAACCTGAGGTTCTTTCCTCATTGTAAGGCAGAAATGAGGAACAAAAAGCTTTTTCAAATATAGGCAAGAAGAATTAGGGCAAAACATTGCTGCAGAACAACACAGCAGGAACCACAAAACAGTAGCACAGATAGATACAAAAACCCCCTTGTTTAATTATAAGGTATCCACTGCAGTCTGATAAATTATTACTTCTCATTATTGTTGCTTTATAACATATCCAAGTGGATTCCAAAATTCCAGGAGTGTAACTAGGTCTTCTCATGACAAATGCTTTAAAGATGTGTAATAAATATTTATCTAATCTTCAAAACCTCCCAAAGGCAATTCATCCCATGTACTACAAACACTCATCTATTACAAAACTCCATTTGTTGCACTCTGGAGATACTTGATCTTCTCCGTCAACTTTGCAGAGAATCCCTTTGACTAGGTTGCAAACACTTTTATAATTAAAATTAGGTGAGATGAGTCCCACATGAAATAAATGCAGATAAATGGGCCATATTTAAATCAAAATATTATGTGCCTAATTAAGCTATAAAATCTATGATGGAGTTTACTATCAAAACAGTGGTGAATAATTCAAGTCATCCACTGTCCCAGTGGAGACAGAGAAGTGCTACAACTGGGAAGTGTATGGCAGATGCTTATGAATAGGGACCAATATTAAATATGTTCTCTCAGTGTCACAAAGGCAAGAAATACTTCATTAATGCAAGAATCTTAGGACGCTGAATGAAGTTTTCAGTCACTCAGTGTTTTCAGGTTGGAGAGAGGCAGTCACAAAAGCTAAATCCAGCCTCACATCTTCTTTAGTCTCCCACTATAGTCAATGGAATGAAATAGGACCCTCCAGAGACTATAACTAAGATGTCGATTTAGGTGCCTGCTCTAAATTGCTCTCTTCATCAACTGCAGCAGAAGCTTGCAAGAGATTAGTCTCACTCAGCTAAGGTCAGCCTTCTGCATACCTGTTGTGCAAAAGGCAGGATAAAGCCTTCATCACAGACAGGAAAATGTGTAATGGTGTCATCATTTTGATGTCAGCTGCACAGAAATCTGTGTTTCACTGGACACTGATATTGAGGTGCCTACAGTTCTCCTAGCTCTCTGCTCCTTTTTCACAAGGAATATGCATCTTGGTATAGCTGCCATACTTGTTCAGCAAGTGTACTTTCACAGGTAAAATGCCCTGGGTCTAGCCCATGTTGGTGACTGTACTTTTTGCAGTCTAATGATAACGTTGTTTTCTCCTTGTAGAGCATTCTGGGCAATCTAAATTCTGCCCAAATTTCCATTAGCAGAAAAGAGTTATTTTACTGCTTTGGCTTCAGGAGATGCACAAGGATGTAAAGAGCAGTTCTTTGACAATACAGAGGAAAAGCTCAAGAAATGGGTCCTTGAGAACCTCATACTGTTCAACAAGACCAGCTGGAAGGTGCCATACCTGGGTCAGGGCAATCTGAGATGTGAGCAAAGACTGGGAGAAGAATATATTGAAAGCCCTGTGGTGAAGGAACTTGGAGGCTGTCATGGATGAAAAGCTGGACATGAGCCAACAGTGTGTGCTCACAGCCCAGCCAGCCAGCCTCATCTTGGATCACACCAGAAGCAGCGTGGGCAGCAGGGCCAGGGAGGGGATTCTACCCCTCTGCTCTGCTCTGGTGAGACCCCACCTGCAGTGCTGCAGAGCTGTGTCCAGCTCAGCACAAGGAAAATGTGGACCTGTTGGAGTGTGTCCAGAAGATGATCAGAGGGCTGAAGCACCTCTCCTATGAAGACAGGCTGAGACTCTTGGGGTTGTTAGGACAGGAAAAGAGAAGGGTCTGGGCAGAACTCACTGAGACCTTACAGTACTTAAAGCAGCCTCACGAAAAAGAGGTAGCATGACTCTTTAAATGAGCAGATAGTGACAGGACAACGGGGAAAGTAAAGGAGTAGAGATTAAAATTAGATGTTAGGATTAAATTCTTTACTGTGAAGGTAGTGAGGCACTGAAACAGGCTACTCAGAGAAGTTTTAGATGCTCCGTCCCTGGAGGTGTTCAAGACTATGATGGATGGGGCTCTGAACAACCTGATCTACTGGATGGTATCCTTGCCCATGGCAAGGAGGTTGCAATGAAATGATTATTAAGGTCTCTTCCAACCCAAGTCCTTCCTTGACTCTGTGAATAAATGTGCTCTTGTTTGCAAGGTTAGCTTACACAAGAAGGGGATTCTGCTGAAGATGCACCTTTCAAAATTGTTTACAGGCAGTGTGGGGTTCAATGAATGACATCTGAAGGAAGGATGAATAATTTTTCTTTTTACAAATACTTCCATAAGAAAGCAAATCTGAACCATACATATGATCTATATGAACCCCAGACTATTTTTTTTTCCATTTTCATGCAGGTCAGCTGGAAAGAAATTTTTGCCATCTCTGATTTCTCTGTCAGCATTCAGGGTCCAGGATCACTGTGAGGTATTAAACTGTGTAGTCCAAATGACATATAAATGGCCCTGCTTCAGTTTTTCTCAGTTTAGAATTATTGTTCCATTTTGGAAATACCTTAAAACATCTAAGCATCTCCAAATTACAAAGTTTTACAAATTTACAGAATACAATTAGAAATCTTTCTGAAATTGTTTTTTCTCAATGATCTCTGGCTGTTCCTTTGAATGGCTTGCTAGTAAGCACAACCTTAATGCAGAGGGGTGCTTGATCACTTCTAATCACTTTTACACAGTAAGAATTTTTCCACTTCAGCCCATACAAGGACTATGTAAGAGAAATGAATTAATGGGAATCTGGATATGGATCTTTCATCTTGCCAGCATGCATGTTCAGCTGAAGCAAAGGGAGGAAGGATCTGCTCCAGAGGACCTACTGGTCAAAACTTTTGCCACCTATCAGCTTGCACCCAAATCTGAGCTTCAGAAAACATTTCTAAATATTGCTCATTAATCCAGCAGGATTGATGCCTCAGAGCAGATCATCAGTGGTGAGTATAAATTACTTCAGGAATGTTATGCTAAAAGTGAGCTAAATAGCAAAATTAAACGGTCAAACCCAAAAAATGGTGCCAAGGCTGTATGTACATATGAAACTTAAACTGAATGATTATGTGAATGTTCATTATAAAGCCACATCTAGTGACACATTCATCTACTCTTTCACACAAAGACAATAGCTTATGATTCTGCTTTTCCTACAACTTTTACTTTCTATATATAGCATCTTGAAATTGTGCTCACTGTTTCTCTACGTTACTGACAAGCTAATTTGACTGGAACAGAAGCTTCCATAAATAACAGTTGTAACTAGGTTACCACGCTATGGCCCATTTATCCTCTTTAGCAAAGCAATCCAATAAGCCAGAACTCAAGAATTTCCTTAATCTTTCCAAACAATCACAGTTACTGATTTTTTCTTTTTTTTAATGGGCAGGAACTGGAAGAAGAAAATTAAGGAATTGAACATGAAAACTCTCCAGTTTAGAACATTAAAATCTTCAAGAATCTTAATTTATTTCTGATTCTTTTACAGCTTCTTTTTTTTTTTTTTTTATAGTTTCAGTAGATTATAACAGAAAATATAGATCAAACTTTGAAATTTCCCTTTGCCTTCGGGGGACTTTGTACCAGGCCCAGAGCCCACATATAGAAATTCTAAAAAATTCTGTTAGTATCTCCATTCATGCTTAAAAAACCTTTTCTGCAATAGTGTTCTTGCATTTTGCAGCTGATGATATCAGAAAGTTTAAGTCAGTTTAGGAGAATTTGCATATTTTCTTCTCCTCTGGCTCTCAACAAGACCAAACCTCTGAAACAGAGAGTAAAGGTGAATTAAATGAAATGAGGAGAGACCTGATCCCCTTTGTGAAAACCAAAATGAATTTAGATTCCAATGTCCATGTATTTTGTACTGTAAGCCTGAAACTCATCATCTGAATTTAGACATCTAAATCTGCTTGTCCTTCTATAATCGTATAATCACTGGGAATGCACATGCACATTTAGTGTACACTCTGTTTCACACAGATGTTAGAAGCAGATGAATCATACCTTCATAATAGCTATTTCTTTTCACTGATTTATAAAAAAAGCCTAAAGGGCCTACTGAAGGTGGAGATACCTATGACTCCTATAATATTATTTTAGGAGAATAGGATCAATATTTTGAAGGAAATCAAATTAAGATACTCTACAACATCCCTCTCAGCCCAAGAATGTAATTCTTAGAAGATGTTAAAAATCATATCCAAACTTTCAGATAGCACAAATTCTTCCTTTGTGTCTCAGGTATTTGAAAATTTTCTAAATTTCTTGCTTCATAGATAGAGAAGATCATAGAATCATAGACTGGTTTGGATTGGAAGGGACTTTAAAGATCCTCTAGTTCTAACCCCACTGCCGTGAGCAGAGGTGCTTTCCACTAGACCAGGTTGCTCAGAGCTCCAACCAGCCTGGATGGACACTTGAACACTTTCAGGGATGGGGCATCCACAGCTTCTCTGATCAGCCTGTTCCATTGCCTCACCACCCTCACAACAAAGAATTTTATCCTATCAAATCTAAATCTCCTTCAGTTTGAAGCCATTCTCCCTTGTCCTGTCAGTATATGCTGTTGCAAAAAATTTTCTTTCTTGTAGACTTTCTTCAGGTATTGGAAAACCACACAGTTAGGTTACCACAAAGCTTTTTCTTTCCAGGCAGAACAATCCCAATTCTCTCAGTCTTTCCTCCATCCATCCAGTCATCTTGGTGCCCCTCCTCTGGACTCACTCCAACAAGTCCATGTCCTTCCTGTGCTGAGGACCCCAGAACTGGATGCATTATCCAGGTGGGGTCTTACAAGGCCAGAACAGAAGGGCAGATTCACCTGCCTCACAACAGAATCACTGCTTTTGAGTCCAATCTAAGTATCTACATGAATCTTTTCCCTAACACATGCCATGGAATTATATCCACTAATTCCTGTAATGGTCCAGGCAATTTCTGCTCGACCTGAAACATATGTCTTAGAAAGACTCTAATGCTTTACCTGGGTCAGAGGTTTCAAGTGATGGAAAATATGTTCTAGGCATGTTGTCCTGACCTCTGTACTAAACTTGTACAGTGCATTTCTAGTTTAATTTTGTTGAGCTTCAACTTTCAGTCACTGCATCGTACCATCTACTTGTCTGGCAGATTAAAGAGCCTTGCACTGTTAGAAATTGTCTCTCTGAGTAGATATTTTTAAATGTGGTCAAGTTACCTCTTAACCTCTTTCTCTCAAATTATTTTTACAACATTAAAGAAGAAAAAAGAAAAAAGGAAAGATGAAAGAAAGTCACATTTAGCAAGTAGGTTCATCTGGACATGTTCTGTTGAAAATCAATGTTACAATGAGGATCTGAACAAGGATCATGTGTATTAATGATTTGAAGGGTATGGTTTCCAGGAAATTCTGTGAACATCAAATGATCATCCTACTGGTTTTGTTGATGCTAGTTGAGTGGGTATCACCTGCCCTCTACTGAGAGCAGGGTTACTGCTGGCTGAATCAAATGTAGAGCAGCAGCTGCAGCTTTTCTAGCCAAAGGAAGGGTGCAATCTGCACTGATTTTTAAACATAAAGGACTAACAGTGGGATTAACACAGTCCACTTTCTCTTTTATTTTAAAACCTAAATTTTAGCACTTCTTTTAAGTAATTTAAGGATTATTTTCTTTCTTGCTTTATGATTAATCTGGGTCAAAAATGTTTCACTTCCTTTTTTTAAAATGGCATCATAGTAAGAAATCAGGCTTTCTCTGCCACTGATAAAAAAATATTTCTTGGATAGCAAGCATCCCAGGAAAACTGTAGCACTTTTAACTTACTGCTGTAAACATTCTTCTAATTAAATAAATCAAATAAGTTAGTCACTACTGGAACTGCAATACACGTCCAGTTATCCCAGCCTATCTGTTGTTAGGAATCATTTGTGGCAGCCACAATTCTGCTCAGCTTGCCCTGAATATGAGATCACTCAAAACTCAGGTTAGTTCTGAGCCATTTTCCATCCTAATCAGCACTTCTCACGAACCTGCTGTCAGCACAGCCCTCTGACTCCGAGGAACTTGCTGCTTTTTTTAAATGGCCTGAACTGATTCAAAACAAATGAGCTTCAGAAGAGTGTTACAGTAGTTATTTATGTATTATCTAGTTCACTGCTCATGGTAGAGCTACTACAGGCTCACACCTCAAACAGAGCACATCCTAGCCCACGTTAGTCAGAGATATGTAATTTAAAGTGCCTGTTGTACTGGTCATTCCCCTGATACAGGTCTTCCTCTAAGTGCCTTGCAGCCATTTGGAATGAGCTCTGCATTTATTTTAAGTGTGTAAGCTGCTTAAACAAGAAAAAATAAATGGGCAAATTATGAACATGGTAAAGTTTATGAGATGGACATAATGATAAAGGATTTTGGAGGGGTTCCCAAAAGTGACTTGGATATATCAGAGAATCCACATGGGCAGAATGGGCAGATCTTTTCTGCCCCCATGGAGACTGCCAGATGTAAGCAAGTTACAATCCAAAGCCATTAGTGTGATGGCTTGCCTCAGAAATTTCTGCCCCTCTTCCCAACTCTGTCCTTTTCTATTTCACAAAAAAAACTTGTGCATAGTTCTTCACCCAAACCTCATGTTTGTACATTCATTTTCTCTAAGAGAAGATGTCTCTTTTCTGTGTTATAGACCAAGATCTAAAATCATACTGATACCTGCAGTGCTGTTCTCACGAATTTGAAAAAGCAGTGTGTCATTTTATGTTATAGTGAGCAGAATAGCAATGAGCAAGAATTGAAAAACGTTATTGAAGAAATTCCATATGTTTCAAAATCCCCTGAGATTCTCAGAGCAGATGTGAGTAGAAATGGGAAGCACTCTGAATTTGTCCCCACCAGACTTTTCCCCTAGAACAAGTAGCCAAGACTTTTCAAACTTTCCAGTCTCTTGGGGTGCTTTTGTTCTTGATGTCACATAGAAACTCTAGGGAATGGCAAAGGACTAAAGATGACTGGAAAATGAAATTTTCTTCCTGAAAATTTATTTATTACTTGGGTCACATGAGGAGTTTTCAAGAAATAAAATGAGCTTCTGAAAATCAGGAACAAATCTTTCCTGAAAGGAAATATTCACAGGATTTCCGTTTTCTGGGAATTAAGAGGTAATTTTCCAGTGTATCCTGTCTGCCTGAATCTGCTAACTCTCTACCTGAAGCTCCAGGGAGCAGACCTCTGAGGAGCCAAGGGAGCCAAACTGATGAGAAATATTAGGCTGCATCAGCTCCCAGGTGATCATCTAATGGAATCCAGCCCTAATCTTTCCAGCGTATGCAAAAGTATGAAGACAAGGTCTCTCCTTGCACTATTGTTTTACCACAGAAACATCTTTTTTTCTCATTTGAAGTAAATTTTTAAGTATGTTAGGTTCAAATGCATTTCCTGAGGAAGTAGGGATCATTTAAAACTGAGGCTGTTGTGGTCTAACAAGAAACTTGCTAGTGCAGGTTTATACAGCTGCACAAGTTACTGCTGATAAAACTAAGCAGCATTTCCAATGCTCATGGGATAAGCTTGGAGTGAATATGCAGGAGAACAGTCCTGTTCACACACAAAACTTTGCTTTCATCCAGAGGCTCTGGATCTGTGGTGCCAAAAGACAAGAAAAGACTGATAGCACCCTGGACATACAATGGATTTGGTGCTTGTCTACGCTAATTCTTTGTTTTATGCACATGAATTACACAGTCCCCCAGACAAGGACTTAATAAGGACCTGAACACTGAGCAGAGCCCACCCATATGTGTTTATATCTGTGTCAGTGACTTTCTGCAACTGGAGAGTCTGGTTCAGTGAAACAAGACATTTCTTTTCCATCTCCCTTTTAGCTGGTTTTCTGTATGAATGCACACATGGATTTGCACACATGTACTTAACTGCATTCCCATATATATATCTTTGTGTATATTCATGTATCTCTGTGCATATGTAAATATTCTTTGTATAAAAGCTTGTGAGAGGTCAAGGTGATCAAATGTCTCACTCTTCACATGTTACAGTCAGAGTGTGAAAGCAATCAATTTGAAAAAAAAAAAAAAAAATAGGGGAAACAGATAGAATGAAGTAATTCCTGTTCTCTCTACTTCATTTCACAGCTGGCACTCTCAGCTCTGTTACCCAGCTCCTGCAGCTCTCTGTGTGACTGGGGGGAGCTGGAAGAAAACACAGGAATAATGCAACACTTGAGCAGCCCATCTGGGTTAGGGAATATGGGAAATATGCTGTACCCATAAGAATTTGTTGCTCATGATGCTAAAGTGAGTTGGACCCATACTCTCACAGGATACATGCTTGTATTAGCAAGGCTGCTGCAGAGTAGTTCATAGATTATGGTTAGAAACTGCAAATTACCTCATTTCCTACTTGCAAGTTAAAAGGAAGATTCATCCTTATTCTTAACCTGCCTACTGCTTCCATTCAAATCCTTTTCACCTGGGCTTTGTGAATGAGAGTAGTGTTGGGCACTATAAGCCTCTCCTCTGATGTCTTTCTGCACAAACCATGTGAGATCAGACAACCTCAAAAATATTAAGTCTATTATGAAGCTTATGTATCAGTTCTTCATAAGTCACTGAACTGGATAAAGCAACTGACTGTTCTGTGGAAGGCTGAGTTTTACTCTCCAAGTAATAATGCTTTTTTTTTTTTTTTTTTTTTTCCCAGATATCTGCTCTTTGGATTTTGAGCACAGTTTTTCTAATATACCATCCAGGACACACCAGAAGAGAGATTTCTCTATTTGGTGCCCTTGAGATGACCTCAACTTTTATAATTTTCTTTTTGTCCATAAAATCCAGGCTATCAGTATTATAAATGCTGAAAAATGCCATTTTTCACCTCTGCTACCTGTTAAAATGCTGAGTGCACCATTTACCAAGGTGCTTCATTTATGTAACTATGCTAATTTTCTTCTGTCATTCTCCTTTTCATGTTGAAATGCAAAAAGCTAAATTCATTGAGGCTTGTAAGGGGTTTTAATTTTGCTGGTTGGCACTAATTATAGAAATGTAGTAAATTTATCTCCAGTAAAATTTGCAAAGGTGGACTTTGAATGAAAAATGTTCTTCGGAAAAAATATTCTTTGGATTTTAGCACATGTTGTATAATTCCATTCCTGCTCACAAAGAATAATGAGAAAACTACTGGCACTATCTTATTCCAATTAGTTTTTCCCTTTGCCTCAGCCTCCCTAGGGCAAACAGCACTATCTGTTCTAAGATGTGTCATTCAGTCCTCAATGTTTTCAGGTGGACGTTAAGCCAGTATTCCCTTTGAATCATTATGTGATGAATAAGCAGGGATTTTGTGTTGATAAAATCTTGAACTGATGGATCACAGCTCCATCTATAGTCCCCCACCCAGGGTGGCTGTGGCTCCCAGGAGCTGGCAGGGCATCTGTCAGGGAAGGACCACTACACTTTTGCCCAGGTTTTAGGTACTGAAAAGGAGGGCTGAGGTGTGTGCTGCCCTGCCCTCCTGGAGCTGCAATGTACTTGAAAGGCGTTTGCTCTGAGCTCCTCTGGAGCACTGCAACTCAGTTGTGGCAAGATGAAATCACTTACTACTTTATATCACTGTTCCAAGCTGTACAGAAACAGCTCGGGAGCAGCTCCATAGATTTATTCTATGACACATTGATAAGACAGCTTCAGACATTTCAATTTAATGAATTATTATCCTTATACTGTTCTCCTAAGCATCCATTGCTGACCACTGTCTGAGACAAGATATAGCTAGAAAATTTGCTTAATCCAGTTTGAAAGCTCTGAATAATCTGATCTCATGAAAAGTTGATCTGAAATCCTTCAGTAGTTTTGCATGAAAATTGAACAGTAGAATCTGATGCCAATTTTGTCTATTTAAAGTTGTTTAACTTTTAGATGCCCTAACAACCATACTATTGTGTTGGCCTTTATATGCTGGAAACTTTATTTAATATGTCCTGCCAAGTATGAGGGCTAAAATCAGACAACTGAAGCCTAATCAAAATAATGAAATTGTGTTCTAAAAATAAAAAATAAATCAATAAAAAGGGAAAGTATTGAATTTCTCTGATTATTTTCTTCCAGACAGCAGAAGAAAAGAGCAATTTCAAAGCCAATGTGGATTGCTCAGGGTCATGTGGCTGTTATGCTTTAGCCTGCTGCTACTAGAACTTTGGGAGCATGTCAGGCTTTTCCTGAGCATTCCCCATTGGCAGAGGTGAAGTCAAATCACTGATTTCAGAGAAACAAACTAAGACTAATGTTACTTTTTTTTCAAGCAACTACTATCTGATTCTAAATAAGTTGTAAAATGCAGTACAATAATAGTCCGTGTCTCTTTGAGTTGTAGAGGTGTAAATACAAAGGTTTTAAGTATCTGTAAAGTATAATCTTTGCCCCACTCTGGTAAAGGGACCTACCCTATTGATTTAATATCACCTATATACAAGAACTCTCCAAGAGAGGTTTTCAACTAAAGCTAAAGCTGCAAACTCTTTCAAAATCAAGTACGTCAGGGGCTCCTTGTTTCGGTGACTTGCTACAGGCATAGTTATTTGTTGGGGGGAAAGGGTAAAGACAAGGAGGTAAAGCCAGCTGGTTCACAAAAGGATTCCTTCTAAAGGGAAAGCTCATAGAAATGGGAGCAGGAAACTTCTGCCCCTTCAATGATCACATTAACATGGACTCTCTTAAAATTACAAGTATTTTAATGACCAAAGTAGGATCTGTTCAGAGCTTATATGTGAACTGAGAATTAGACATTTTGCTACCATAATATCAGGATTTCCAATATTAATAAATCTGAAAAAAAACCCTGTCCTGTATTAGACTGCCTGCTATGCATGAGTCCTGCATGTATCACAGGCACAGAGAATATGAACAATCCCAGAAGTGTTGGATTTGCCATGCCCCCTGGAACACCTACACGTGCACGTTTTGTGCAAAGTACCAATTTTTCCTGATGCTTAATTATTCAGGCCATGGTGTGGACCCAAAACATTAATCTACTGACCTCAATTCTTTACATTTACAAGAAAAAAGAATCACAGGATCATCTACACTGGAAAGAACTTTAAAGATCATCAACTCAGCTAAGTTAACCTAACACAGCCAAGTCAACTAATAAACATTTTCTTAAGGGCCACATCCATATACCTCTTAAATACATCCGGGGATGATGACTCAACTGCTTCCCTGTGCAGCCTCTTCCTGTGCTTGAAAACCCTTACAGTGAAGAAATGAGAATAATAACAGCATCATTTTTCTCTGTTGTACTGCCAATTTCCAAACAGTGGCATAGCTCTATTTGAACCCCAACAGGATCACACAGAGAGGTCAGGGAGTGCTTCCAGCATCCATTGCAAAGGAAGGGAAGAGATCCCATTTACCTCCACTGCAGGGTCAGGATAGATGATGCTTGAAGCTGAGGTTAAGTAAAACTATAAATCTGGTCAGAGGATGAATCTCAGAGGGAGATACAAAGCAAGGTAGATTAGTCACAGGAGATCAGGACATTTTGTTTAAAGTTACGTTATTGAAGTAGTAAATAAAAGCTCTTATCTGATGGTCCTGATAGTGTATGTGAAACCAATCAGTTTCCCCACACTGAACACTCTCATAAACATTTATGGTCAATAAGCCATGGCTTTGGTGGACAAGATGGTGCAACACTCATCACATGAGATCATCTTTTCTGGAAAACATCTATGATGCAGAGAGATTTTGTTTCTGATATCATACAAAACCTTCAGACAAAGGCCACTGGCAGTATTTCTGACCAAATCTTTTTGATTGGAACTTCCTCCTCCCGTCTTAGAATTTTTGACAAAAAATGCAGCCTTGTATTAGAGGGAAATTTGTTTTCATTTGTTGAAATATGTCCAAAAAATTCTAAGAGAATAAAGGTATAGGTTACTGGGAGAAACCTAATTTATGTTTTAACTGTAAGACAAGTTACTGTGACACCCTGCTACTATTTTTTACAGCCAGGACCTCACATTTTTTCTGAAAAAAATGTTCTTTGCCAAAATTAAACTCTGCACTGTCTGCATTGCTCAGTTGCATTGCAAACCAGGAAAGAGGCATCTGTATGAGGCTGATGCCTTCTCCACTAGTTACCCACTCTGAAAATTGGTTTGATCACTTGAGACCCCTTCAAGTGCACACAGAAAAGCCTGTGCACTCTGTGTGAGTGAGACGGGCAGCATTGCAGCAGCTATTAAAAGACGGAGGATGAAATGTTCCTGATGTAGGAATGGAATTTGACCTGGGGTTCTGACATCTCCTGGACTCTCTCTCCCCATCATCTTTGAACTCAGAAGCTCAACAAAATTCTTTGCAGATCATTTAGGATCACTGAGCCACTCTCACTTTGGCTCTGCCCCCTGGAAGGGTATTCCAGTATTTTGTTCTCTTCTCATTTCTGAAGGGATGTAGAACAGAATTGGACCCTTCATTCATACACATATCTATAAATTTCAAGGGCTGTAGCAAAACAAGTATGAAGATGTCATGATAAACAAGGGCAGGTACACCAGGCAGAGGGTCACTAAGGTGATATTGAGCCAGTATTTCTCTCTGCACTGTCACTTCTCTCAGACAACATGAAATTACTTCTTCTAGGATAGATTGGGTCAGCTGTCCTCTCTCTTTGGGCTCTTCTAAACATTTCTATTTGCATTCCCTCTGGACACACAAGTCAAAATAGATCATCACAAGTTTGCAAGCTAGATGCTTGGAAGATTGTCACACATCTGTGCTAAATTCCCTAAGAACAGAACTGACAAGATACCTGTTAGAAATCATGATCTATGAGCCAAGGAAGAGATTTCTGCACAGTTCTGAATGAAGGCTTAGGGCAGTGTATAAGACTACAGGGAAACTATTTTGGAGAATTGTGCTTCTAATCTGATTCTGGGGAATTATAGTTTGACATTGCTTTGTCTTTTTAGCCTCACAAAGGCTCTTTTTTCCCTTGTCACAGTGAGGTCTTTCTACTATTCACATTAGACTTTACATGAGCCTTCATAATTGTTTCTTATAAAATACATTGATTTCTATCATCTTGTTTAATGATGTGGTACATTGTTTATAAGATAATGCAATGAACCCACTTTGAACTCATTCTATTATCCCATAAGTAATGCAATAAACTGCTTAACAGGGCAATTAAAACAAGTGATTTCAGGTTAATGTTATTAGACAGTGTTCAAGAACATGCAACTTTTGTTTTGAGGACTGGCTTTCCTCTTAAATATTGGAAAATGTACTTTGCTAATGTTTTTGTTTGCGTTCCCTAAGGTACTAATCATATTATTCATTGCTCAAGACCAGAAATATTATAGCAGCTTTCCAAACAGAGGAGAGAGTTAGTGTGGCCTCTAGTAGTTTGCAGCTAAGCAATGGATCTAATAACCTTGGAGAACTCCCCAGGGTATTATGCAGCAGTGTTCAAAGCTCAGGAGAAAAAAACATTCATTATACAGACAGTAGAAAATCAAACACATGAACAAAACATAAAGGTTAAATATATTATCTGTTGAAAAAAAATCAGACTGCCCAACCCACATATCATATGTGATTTTAATTTTTGAAATGGATCCTAATGATTCTTTTTTAGACAGCACCACTTTTTTTTCCATATACTTTTTTTGGCCTATCCAAAATTCTAATTCAAGTAATCTGTGCCACATAGAATTACATTAGGAACCATTCCAGTGAAATTAAATCTCTATTGTGCATCTCGAGTCTGCTCTAATGATTACTGCTCCACTGAGTATGTAATTTAAAGTCTCTTGTTAATAGATGAGGTGCTGAACACCAACAGCTAACTCTTCCAAACTTCACAGTTGAAGAGCTATCTTGCTTACAGTTGTAGAAATCTACTTCCAATTGGACTTCCATGAAACAATACTGACACCTAACAGAAGGAATAATCCTAATTAAATATTATTCTATCATTTCAAAAGGGGTCTCTTCGCTGACATTTTTCTTTCTTAAGGTTTTCAGAAAGACTTTTAGTATTCAAAAATTAAGAGCAACTGTGGATTTCTTACCTAGATTCGGTTTTCAAAATATGGCTAAAAAAGATCCTGATAAGCAAACAGGTAAAAAAAAAACCAAAACAATAAAGCAAAACAATGGTTAAATCCATTATACTCTTAAAAAAATTTGAACTTAAATAAATAAATAAATAATGAAATAAGGATAAAATAATAAATTTTGGAATTGTCTGCTCTTCTTTAGGCTGAACAGTCTCAGCTCTCTCAGCCTTTTCTCATAGCCTTTTCACTCCTCCTTGTTGCTCTAGTCCCTCACTCATCTTGATGGCTCTGCACTGCAATGTCTCTGGTATGTCCTAGTCTCTTTCCTACTGGGAAACACCACAGATATGGTGGCCTCAGCTGTGCTGAGTAGAGAGGGAGCATCACCTCCTCCAATCAGCTGACAATACTTCACCTAAAGAATCCCAGGATTCTATTTACCTTCTTTGTGGAAAGGACCCACTGCTGGCTCATGTTAGACCTGATGTCCGCCAGGACAAATTACTTTCCAGATGGGCGCTCTCTAGCACACATTGGTGACTGGGGTTGTTCCTTCCCAGGTGCAAGACATTTCACTTCTTCTTGTTGTACTTCATGAGGTTCCTGTCAGCCCATTCCTACAGCCTCTTGTGGTCCCTCTGGATGGCCACTCCTCTCAGCTTTTTGTCATCATCAAACTTGAAGAGGAGACTTTGCGCCATCACCCAGATCATTAATTAAGATGTTAAAAGGGGCTGGATTCAGTATGGACTCCTGGTGTACACTGCTAGCTCCTGGCCTCCAATTAGATTTTGTGCTACTCATGACTGCTCTCTGAGGAGTTCTCAGGCAGTTTCCAGTCCCCCTCAGTGTCTGCTTGACCAGCCCATTCATGAACACCTTGTCTATGAGGATCTTATGGGAGGCAGCTTCAGAGGCCTTCCTGAAGTCCAGGTAGACAGTGTCCACTGCCCTTCCTTCATCTCCCAGGCCAGACATTTTATCACACAAGTTTATCAAGTTGGTCAAGCATGACTTCCCCTTGATGAATGAATGCTGATTATTCCTGATTATTTCCTTGTTCCTATTGTGCATGGAAATGGTTTTCCAGCCTTCACCTTCCCAAGGGTGGAAGTGATGCTGACTATCCTATAGTTCTCTGGGTCCTTCTTCTTACCTTCTTTAAAGATAAGAGTGATACTTACTTTTCTCTAGACTTTAAGCATTTCTCTCAGTCATCATGATTGATCACAGGCTGTTGAGAGTGACTTTGCAGTGACACCTGGCAGCTCTCTCAACACTCATGGGTACGTCCTATCAGGGTCTATGAATTTATGTATGTCCAGATTGCTTAAGCATTCTGTAACCTTATTCTTGTCCACAGAGCAATTTCCTCACTCTGTTCTTTACATCTGGCCTTTGGGACCTGAAACTCCTGGAGTGTGCCATTGCTTGTAAAACCCAAGACAAAGAAGATACTCAGCCATGTCTTGTCTAACAGGTTCAGCCTGCTCTTGAGCAGTGGGCCCACAGTTTTCTTATTCTTCCTTTTGCCAGCCATGCATTCATAGGTCTTTGACATCCCTGGCTACACACAAATGGGCTTTAGCTTGCCTAAGTTTGTCCCTGGATGACCGGATAATGTTTCTGTATCTTTCCAGGCTACCTGTCCTTGCTTCCACCCTGTGTATGCCTCCACCCTCTATATGCATTCACAACTTCATGTTGAGCTCTTTTTGAATTCCATCCCATAATCTTTTACAAAGGTGACCTGATTTTTCAACAGTGCTGAGCACTCAACACCTTCTTCTGATACACTTGGGAAATTAGGGTGATACATCACTTATGAGGAAAAATTCTTAAGTCCTAAACCATTGATTAGCCCTGCTGAGGAAATTAGGAATTCAAATTTTTTGTGATTTTTTGACATAATCTTAAACTGAATTTCATTAGGTCCAAACAACAACTTTTCCCATCCATATCAGCTAAACATTCACTGCTTTTGAGGCCAGCTGTTGCTACTTGAACTATTTGTCTCAGGTGCATATTTTGTGATTTCTGTTTCTATTTCAGTGTGTAGATTGTTTGCAAAAAATGATTCACGTCCAAGCATCCGATCACTTCTTCATAAATCGTTGGTATATGGTTCTCATAAATTCCTTTCAACCTGCTGCATAGGTGTTTTATGAACAGCAAGAATTCTTCACATTTATAGACATTTTCAACAAGCACTGAACAGACATTAATTAAGCAAGACAGAATTTTCAGAACTGTCAAAGACATTAAATCCTGGGCTCCCCTTGAAATCAGCCAGAGTAAACATTTAAACTCCTTGTGGGAGTGTAGAAATCTCATTTGAAACCATAATGGCCTCAGTGATGGTAACTAGCACTCATCTTTTTAAGCACAGACTGTTTGAAATACACAGCTAAGTAAATGCCCCAGGACTGCAGATTGACTAAGGGGCACTGTTAGCTTGGAAGGCTTCTGTCTAGCTGCAAGCGTGACAGCCAGGTTACATATGCTGCCTGGACACTCATGTGCATCAGGAGATGCAGGAAGTTATTTGACAAGGCTGAGATGAACCTCACTTGGATGCTGTGATCTGCTTCTCACCTCAAAAAGAGATAAAAGGGAGGCACTCCTTGGTGGCCATGTGAATTTTCTAGACCTTAATTCAGAAAAATAGGTCTCCTGCAAACAGTGCCTGAAATCACAAGAAAATTGTGGTTAGACAAAGAGGTTTGAAATTCCACACGAAGCAGAACATGTCAGGTTCACCTAACAGCACAATGTATTTTTCATTTGTTTTTGTTTAGCACTGTTGCTGAACATTCTGAAAAATATTTTCTGACTCAGCTGTACATACATAGTATTTTCAGACTTTAATTTTTCATTTTACCAAACCTGAAAAATGTTATTTCCCTCTGCTTTATTTGACATAAAACTAAGCTACACCAGAAGGGCTGGCTTTATTATTAAAGTTTGCTTAAAAATTACAGCTTCTTTTTAATATAGGGACTACAGTCTATTGAATCCAATCTGTTACTTTTCCTCTATCTTTTCTCTTTCTTGAGATATCTATCTCTAGCATAATTAACTAGCTAGTTCTAAAATGTAATTTATATGAGTTAAATGGGTCTGCATTACATTGTACTTAGAGCGGAAGAGTGAAATGGGAAATGCAAATTTGAGTTCACATAAGTTTTTAAAAAGTGAGCACTAATCCTTCTGGGACTCAGGATTTGACAAAAGAATTATGTGAATGATGTATGCTCAGAGAGAGCAATGCTGATAAGGAGCTAAATCCTGATAGTTCTCAAGTGTGTGAACTGAGTGAGCCTGATTTTTATTTATTCTCTCACTCCACACAAGGATGGATGGAGAGGGTGACTCTAGACCACTTTTTTTGCTCCTTACCTTTCAAGCCTACATATTGAGAGATTCACATGGAAGCAGCATCTATGCAGCCATCATTTCCATAACACATTTTCTGGTTCTTCAACGTCTCTTACTGAGTTTCTGATCTTTGGACAAAACTGTGTATTCCATGCACCAAGGTAATACAGGGCCTCCACGTGGCCATGGTCCCAGTCAGACCCTCGTACTGGAATCCCATCCTCTGGACATCTCTCTTCAGCTGTGTAAGACAGAGATATTCTCCATCCAGACCCTGACATTCAGGGTTTGTCACTGTTTTAAGGCTCCTATCAGTTATAGAAATGAACTTTGTGCAGTTAAAGGTGAGGTTCAACAGCACTAAAGTCATTATGAACAAGTGGTAATGAGTGGAAATTATATTAGATCACTGTTTCCAGAAACAGTGCTTTGCTACAGCAAATCAACAAGGCTCTAAAAAAATTCCTGCTGGGATTCTGGACAAAGTTTTCATCCCTCCATATTCAATATGGACTGGAGGAGAAGTCAAAACATTCAGAAAGAACCAAACTGCACGATAGAGACATCTTACCTTGGTCAGTACAGAAAAATAGAAGCTTAGAGTATTTTGATTGCTTTCCTCCCATAAATAAGTCATGAAAGAAAAAGAGGATTTTTTATGCTAAATGAAATTGTCCACATGACTGGAACCAATTTTTGCCAAAAATTGTGAAGATGTGTATTATGAATAATTTATGAGAAACTTTTCAGAGGACGACATGAAAGCAAAATCTCACTCTCCACCAGTTTGCAGAAAAGGAATATGTGACACAGCAACAGCCTGTTACCAGGAAATGAGACAAGTTGATCCAAAAGATCTGTTCTTGACTGTCACTAAATTTAAGAGAATTTTGAGACACCTTTCTTTTCTTTTTTTTTAGGAAGGTAACTGAGTGTATCATCTGGAGTTGTTTCCTCCTAGTTCTACAAAGTATGCTGTATTTATGTGCTTTGAAAGTCAAAAGCTATCACATAAAATAGGAACATCTCTCAAATTGTCAGTGCTGGGATTTGCATATATTATTATCATACTTCCTAATTATTTCTGGTTCTATTTGAATAATGAAAAAGAGAATAGTTTCTTCTCAATAACAGTAAATATAAAACTCTGCCTGTCACTTCTCCATAGGGAAGGAACTTTAATTGTTTTGATCTAAAGCCTTAAAGTTGAAAATTCAGAGAAAGCTAAATAAAAAAAAATAGGATAAAAAACCAAATAAGATCCTCTTCAGGGATATCTAGGCTTTATATTGAAATAAATTTATCATTACCAATACTTTTACCTCTAATTTACTGACAGATAAATAATTTCTGTATTTTCTCAGGTGAAGTGTCTAAATGACTAAATAAACATCTTGGTGATCTTTCAGGAAAGTAGATGCTTCAGTTCTATTTGCTTTTTTTTTACTATTAATGGAGCATATCTGAGCTGAAAAGGTTGTGAAGATTTGTGCATTGGGTGACACTTTATCCTAGCCTCACTTAGAGAGAAGAAACATTTTATTGATTGCATATCTGTCTTTTTTCAGAGGCCATCAGCCAGCACATCAGACACACTCACTTGTTTTAATGGCAGAAAGTTCATTTGTTGGTGTTTGGTAGACATCAGAATAAAAAATTATCAATTATATAAAACCTCTAGATATATTTGATCCTTTTTCATACTTAGCAGCTAAATATCTAGAATGGATAGATTCTTGCCTGCAATACTGTGGTGGGAGCCACAGACTGTGAGCTCAGTTCCCATCCCAGGCAGAGGATTTTTACATGATATGGAGAAAATCACTCCAGGAATATTAAGGAGCCACAGCATCTTTTCATGCTATGTGTAGATGAGCCAGCTCTGAACCATATATCTCGACCAACTCCATGCAGAGGCAGTAAGCTGAGTGGGAAAAGAACAGCCAAGACAATCCACTTCAATCAATTAATCTGAGCTGTCAGGGAAGCTGTGCAGCCCAAGTAGACTGCTTTACTAACATCACTATGCACCTTCCAAGTTTTAGAGCTAAGGAAAAAGCATCATAACCTGCGGAGAGGGGGATCCTTATGGTTTTATGGTTTGCCATCTGCAGCCTCTTTCACAGGACACTTTTGCAGGTGTCCACAAGTTGTGTAATGATTGAGTAACATGAAATGAAAAGTTAATTTGAATAGACAGAAAGTGTTGAACCACAGGACTCCAAAACACACAAAAGTCTCTAAATACAATTTACTGTCCATTATCACCTGTCCTTCATTATCACAACAAATTGCTTCCCCTTCAAAACAAAAAGGCTAGCAAGATAGCTCACTTCAGGAGGCAGCTTGACAGGAACATGAAGGCACCAACTGGGGAACAGAAAATCTTTGGAAACATCTGGAAAATGTAGTAATAGGAAGAGGAATGACTGAAATATTGCAATCTATATTAAGCAAATGTGAAATCTGCCATTGAAAGAATCCTGATATGAGCAGAAGAGTAGTGCCAGGGCAACAAAGGCAGGAGATCTTCCTGGAGATTACTGGAAAATAGGTTTTGCTGAGTTTCCAGATAAAGAAGGATACAGGTATGTATTGGTATTGGTTGATACTTTCCAAGGATGGCCTAAAGCTTACCCCTGTCACACTAACACAGAAAAAGAGGTGGTGAGAGTTTTGCTCAATCACATGATTAAATTATGAGTTGCTTCTCTGTGAAAATCTAAAATTTTCTGTCAGTCAGAGGCCCAAGGATTGCCATTACACCTGTGTGATTCTCCAGATTATGGACAGGTGTAGAAATTTGATTAAACTTCTCCTCTTGGCTCTGTAGAGAAAAGTGTATTTAAAAGGGGCTGTAGTCATACTGTAGCATATTGTGATTTCTTTAGGTCTTCTAGCTAAGCAGATGAGAAACAAGAATACAAATAGAGAAAGAGCACAAGAAAAGAAAGTATAGCATAAGAGTAAGATTTATAGTTAAAAGGAAATGTGAGGAGAGAGAGGGGATACAACAGAAACCCTGAACAATCTAGCCTCAAAACCAGAAGCGATAGACAGAGAAATCATTCTACCAATTAAAAAATAATTAGAATTTCCATACAATGTGATTTTCCTGAAACAAATTCTTCTTGTTTAGTGCAAGGCCCGCTGATAAACAGAAATAACAATAAATAATAATAATAAATGTATAAGTAGTAGTGCTAATATTATTAGCTGTTGAGTATTATTCTATTCATGTATACAAAAGAGTAAATTCAAAGGAAAAATAGCTAAAATAGCGAATCTGCTGAAAAAACTGTAATGTGAGAGAACACAAACATTTTCTTATTCACTGCTATACCAATAGGACATGTACACTTATTATGTATAGTTAAACACCATTTTATAATCCTAAAGATGTATAAAAACTTTTTAGATTTTTAAAAGAAATTCCTTTGAGATAAGCTGAGGACAGTCAAAAACAAATTTTAAAAATATAATGTCTATTTTTAATTCATTGTTACTAGGGGGGAACACATCTGTTTTACATGTCTCTCTTGCATGTAAAAATCAACAGAAGAATCCCAGAATGAAGTATTAACCAGGTATAAGATTCTATGCACAATAATCACAGTTTGCATCAGCCAAGAAATCATCCCATGGTTTCGTTCTAATTAGCAAAGAAAATGTTGAATTTTTATTTAAAACATTACTACCCTCTTTGGATTCTTTTGTCCAGACAAGCCAGCTTGGAGCATCATAATATGCTTTCTCATGAAATTTTTAATGCTTCCTTTCACTTTCAGTGTGGTCAGGAACAAATACTGAGAAAAGTGGAGGGGGTTTTATTAGATTGACAATTTGAATTGCTACCAAGGTTGCAGAGGAGGGAAAGAAAAACATAACTTGGGAGAAATTGCCTACCTCACACTATAACAATCAAGTACAGATGTATTTTACTTTTCGTCTGTAAAATGAGTGTACTTTACATGAAAACTGGTAAGAAAATACATTCAAATACTTTGTCCAGTCACACATATACTAATAATAAAAAGCAATACATAGAAAAATACTAGAATCTACCTAGAACAGAACTTCACTGTGAAGTGTTTGGTAAAATATTGCATATATTGTATCTTACACATACAGTGCATATGTATAAATTGTACATTCATATAGTATCACCCACCACTTGACAAAGCTCTCCAATAATTGTCCTCGTTGCATTTAAGTAGTGCAATAGGGGAGCAACATCATTTAACCAATTTTCCAGGTAGCAAATCAGAAGACATCCTGGGAAAAGCAATTTATCAAACTTGCTGAATTGTTAGGATTTAAGTCCCCAGTGTCCTGATGTGTTATAGTGTTCCCCAAACAGGGTCACACCCTGGTCTGAGGACTGTCCAAACAAGCCCAAAAAGGATTGCAGAGGGCAGGGACTTATTGTAGCACCTTTCTCTGAGGTAGATAGGACTGTGCTTCTTGCAACAGATGTAGGAGTCACTCCTGAGAGAGAAGCTTTCCTTCTGTTTTTCCGAGCGCAGAGCACAGCTCCATTCTGTTTCAAAACACAGGAGTCAGGGGTGACCATAGCACCCCCTTTTAAAGTAGCAGCCAATAGTCAGAGAACTTCTGAAGATAGAAAATTTAGACCTGAGACTGTCGAAATCATCACCCAGAAGAGCACCAGGAATCTTGATCTACTGGCCAGATTGCTGAGCTGGAGACTCTTTTGGTGATTCAGTCAGTAAAACTTAATGTACAGTGGCAAACTCGAGACAAAAGCCTGGTGTCTATCCCAAGAGTTCCTTATCCAAGGGTTATGGAGTCATTTTCCCACCAGAGATCCTTTGGTGTGACTCAAGGTATGCAGAGGGACATTAGAAGTGGGGCCCTCCAGAGTTTAGTTGCTAATGTCAGTAGGCAGTTGAAAGGGCTTTCCAAAATTGAAATTTGGAGCATAAACAGCTGAAAGTTTCTTGGAAGCCTTATTTCTGGCACTTAAATTGTGGTTTGAATCTGACCTTTTGTTTAACAGGTATGACATCATTCATCTCTGTACTTTGTTCTAACTGTCAGGAGGAGTTAATTGAAATCCATATGCTAAAGTTCACTTCTACAGTATCAAAATCTAATTATAACCCTGAAATCCTCTTTGTCCCATTTTCAGAGAATAAAGGTCTTATAGACCCAATGAAAGAGGAACATATATACAGAAAATCCTTTTTCCCTTGATGGTTAGGAATGGAAGGTAGCTCTGCTGTATGTATTGATTTGAGGATTTCCTGAAGTTTCTCTAACACTGAGTTTCATCTACTGTGAACATTATAATAAAATTGGGTCTTTTGGAAGACAGAACTTGTTATCCATTGGACAGAACTTGTTATCCATTAATTTTCATTCTAGACTCGTGTGCATAAAACCTTTCAGCTGCTGCTGCTCCAAGTGTCTCAAATGACAGTAAAATACCTACAGACAGATCTTCACCACAGGGTTTGATGTAGCCTCGTGGTAGCACCTAGTAATAACATGCACTTCTCCAGCACCTTTTCTTCAATAACTTCAAAGCACCAGCTGGCTCTGACGAGGCCTGTGAGATCAGTGAGGGATTTGCATAGAAGACCCTTCTCAAAGTGTAAGCACATGCTGGGACACAGTGCTGAACATGAAAGAACAGTGCAACGTCACACAACTGTTTGCAACGAGGTTTAAAAAAAATAGCTTATCCTTTAGAATCCTGCTTGGGTCTATTGGGAGAATGTGTGCAACTCAGCCTTTGAGCCTTCGCATGAAAGGCAAGGGATTTGTGCTCCCCAAGGTAAATTAGTATAATGCCCTTGAATTCCAGTTATTTCAGTGAAACAGTAGCAGCAGACCAGCTGTCTTCCTTAGATCTAAACTAAGGCTGGATTTTTTTTTCACAATTAAATGATACAGGTGCAGCTGGGGGAAGAGTATGACCTGTAACTGCTGTTATTGATTCATGAGCTAGGAAGATCATATTTTGGCTTTCAGCTTCCACAGTGGCAGTGGTTAGAAAAATGATCATTTTGCTTGTCTTTTGACCATATCTGACATAACGTCAATAAGACAAAGTAAGCAGGGCACCCTGCAGTGCTCTTCTTTTCTCTGCAGACTCACTTTTCAGCACACGCATTTTAGAAATGCTTTGTTGTTTTGTTCATTGTAGCATCTCAAACTACAAACAGTGCTTTGTGTTTTCCAAGTAAATGCAGGAAACCAGAATCATAGTCATGAAAATCTGTAGAGACATGTTTTGGCTTAATTGAATTACATTTAAACACTTATCTTAAAATTCAAAAAGTTGTAGTACTGATGTCTGAATAACTGCCCAACCTCTTGGGACATCAGACCAAAGGAGCTGGTTTCAACAGCTAACACTTGACCTGAATAACTGGAAAAAATTCAAAACTCCTCCAGCAGAGAGGGAGGAAAACTCGGACACAGAAGTTAAATGAGATGTACCTTTACTCAGTGTAATGTCACAAGATAGAATGCGTTCCACCTGCAGACTCACTCCATTGTGTGATTTCATCCAATATTTGTGATTTCTCAAGCTTTCTGGTCTGCATACATTTGTGAAAGACATAGACATTCCAGAAAGTATACGACCATGATTTTCCTAAGGGAGGACATATCAACAAACATATTGTCTTGTGACATCTTATTAATGAAATGTAATGCTTTGAATTCTATCCACCTTTTTCTCCGCATTCATCGGAGAATTCACCACAACCTATTCCCTACTGAACTTAAGAGTAGAGCAACACTGACCTTGGAGGACCTGTGCTGGGTCACATAATCAAAATTTTGGCTCACTGTCTGTGGAAAATTTTATTACCCAAACAGAAGGAAAAATTTCTTTCCACTTGTGAACACACTACACATGAAGTAGTGATCTTAATTTCATAGCACGGCCTATATTATTGTCAGCAGGTTTAACTATCACAGAATAATCAAAAGCACCACAAAACAAAACCAAAAGCAGTTATCTTCAAATGTTAAAAAACAAAAAAAAAACAAAAAAAAAAACAAAAAAAAAAAAAAACAAAGAGTAATATAACTTCATTCTTTTAAAGCATCAGAGAGGGAAAATAGTAGTAGAAATAAACTCAACCTCCTGACAGCAAAGTATTAATTTTTTTCCTTCAGGGTAGGAACACCAAGATATTGTGACCTGTAATCACAGACAAAATAGACAAAGTTTTCATAGGTATATTTTATTCTTATGGGATTTTCTGAAGAAAATTACTGTGAATAACTTGGCAAGTGTGCTGAAACAGAATAAAATCTGTAAAGCCAAAAAAAGTCAGCTGCACTAAAAGGCATTGAGGAATAGTATACTTCTGTAGTCCTTAATCCAAATGAAGTCACCCAGCACTAGGAAAGAGATACCTGAAAATACAAAATCACCATGGGACAAAATAAATGGCAATACAGAGAGCATAAATAGAGCTGTCCCAAAGGTTGGAATCACTTAGCTGCATAAGGAGAAATTAGGGGACTTACTGTGAAATTTATGAAAGATGTGATGCATGGAGAAAATCGTGGTTAAATTAAATTGGAAGTGAGTTTAGAATTAAAAAAAGAGATATACATCTGTATGCAATGCGTATTCAGCAGTTTGGGTTTTATCATTGAAGGAGGTATTTGATTTAAATACTGTGGCAGAAACTGTAAAGGGTTGGATAATTTTATGATCACTAATAACATTTGTCATTATGTATGTTGCCATTATGATAAGGATAATCAACTCTCATGCTATAGGGCATAAAGTTATCACCAGTGGGACATGCGATTTTCTTTCCCTACCTATTAGGTGTCTATTTAGATTTTTTTTGTTCACTTTTGCTAGTCAGTTCAGTGAAGTATCCTTCAACACACACAGGTCAATTCTTGCTGCTTCAAAGAAACCTTATATAGGCTGTGCAGGGGTGACTTTTATCCTGCTAGGCTGAAACCCCTCCCTTTAGAGGTGAGGGAATTTCTTTTACAGCAAAACAAAAGATGAATACAGGATTGTCATCAAAATTAATTAATAGTAATACCTTGTCTTGTGCATTCATTTACTAGATTAAATGGCTCTTGGGGTCTGAATGACGCTGGAGGGGGTCTATTCACAGACAATATTGATCAGTTCATGTTCCTCCAAGAGAATCATGTTAATTGGGCAGGAGAAATTTGTCTTGAATCAATATCTTGCTGACAATAACAGTTTGACGGTGGAAAGATAATTTGAACTGACAAAATTTAGCAGCACCTCAGAAACTGTGAAGAAGTAAAAAATAAAGGAGGGGGTGCTGTTAAATGCTTGACTACCCTTTCTGAACCTCTCCCACTTTATAATATATGAAGTTTTATTTTGAAACCTTGCTTTACCCCTGCTGAATCAATGAAACCTGTGCTTATGAAAATTCTGGGCTCAGCACTCCTTGAAAATAAGGCCAATGTGAAACTTGTAAAAATTTTGAAATTTTCTGGAAGCTTTTATTACTTGTAGATGAAAGACTACTTATTTTTGAAGTTTTTTAATTTGAGAAGGAAGTAATTGCTTTCCAAAATATTCAAATTTTTCAAGTGCTTAGATCTAAACTATAGATTAAGGTGAATTTATAAGAACAAATGGCTACTTTACCATTCCCTTTTAAAACATGTTTATGATGACAGAAACTAATTAAATTAATTTTAAAAAGAACAAGAAAAAAAAAGTCTAACTATAGATATTCAGGTTTGCCTTCAAGAAAAAGTAAACTTTTTCTAGTCCACTGAATATTCCATAGCTGCAGCAGTAAAAACTATCTGCACAGGTCTTGCTTCTGACATTCTGACATTCTACCGAGATAGACTCGGTAGCCTGGAGGCCAGCACTTGGTAGGACACATTCGGTTTGTGATTATTTAATCTTGAAATGAATATTCAAATATTATTTGCTCATTTAACGTGGCTCCATTTTGCGGGGGGAGTTTTCTTTGTTTGCCTACGTGCAGCACAGCCAGCTCAATCTTCAGCTATCTTACGGCTGTAGGTCCCTGTAGGTCCTGTGTTACCCCAGTCAACCCCATGGCACTGCCAAGGGTAGCCCACAGATTCCCAAATCACTCCAGAGAGCCAATGCAGAGAGAGAGAGAGTAATGGCTCAATGCCCTGTACAATTTTTTATGAATTAAAATGGTTATTAGTCCCAGCTGCTACATCCAGAAAGCCCACAGTAGAAGAGTGGAAAAGTGGATATACCCCTTGCAACCAGCCCTGCAAGAGACATTCCTTCAATATGGACAGAAGAAGGACGTAAGGGCTTTGAATAAAGATTTACTTATGGAAAATAATAAAAGCTAACACAAATTCAAGGTTAACTGAAACATATAATTAAACTTCACATTTATTTTAATAAAGTACAATATTGACTTTGCTCTTTAAAGTAGATTAGGTTGTTGACATTACAGCAGTACAATAAACAAGTGCTAAGCTTTTTATTAGCAGAACAGAAAATTAAAGCTGGTTATGACAAGACAAATAAAATGAGTTTATTCAGGACTGTATAAATCATCAATAAGAATTCTTAATCACTTGCCTCCAAAAAGCTAGATTACTTGATCTGCAACAAAACTGGGGCTGTGTCTGCAAGTTGGATGCAAATCAAACAACATTCAGACATCTCAAAAATTCTGAAAGTATGTGTCTGGAATACAGATGAAGACCAGAAATTCAGTGAGGCCTTCTTAGGGTAGTAAAAAAAAATAAAGTAGAGCCCTTTTTTTTACACTGAGATGTGGTTATTGAAATTAGAGCCTCTCAATAGCATGGTGTATCACAGATAAAACACTATCCCTTGTTTTCTAACCTTATTTTTAATGTATGCTTTTAAAAAGCTTCTATTTGTTTGATGCATGCATTTTATAGACTGAAAGCTATACAAAGTTAAGCTGCTCATTTGGATGCTTAATCATATTGTATTAACTTTCACTAAAGAGCCACACAGTTCCTGAAAAAGTTTACTATAATTTAAGGCTTCCAAGGCACAGTAGCACTCTTTGATTCATGTGGTTTATATGCAGTCTTATTGTAATGTTTGTGATCAATAAAGATGTTCACTCTGGCATGGAGTAAATTTGTCAACTATTAATAGTTCACTACCTGTTTACCTAAAACATAGTCTACTCCTGCCTCAATAAAATGCTTGTTCCTGATCTTTTCATACCATATAAATAAGGATTAAAAGCAAAATAAAAATAACTATAAAATAAGTAATAAGAAGTTTGTAACTTCAAAATCTATAACACAGAATTCAGATGTAGCAAGAACTTCACATTCACCTGAATATGGATCTGGTTCATAATTCATAATAAAAGCTGAGAAGTGAATCTGTTTGTAAAATGGTCGGTGTTATTTTTTTACCATGTAAGAATTTATTTTGAGAGTACCAAGCTTAAACTCTTGCTTAAAGCTTTCTTTATTTCAGAATGCATTTTAACATTTGCTTGTGGCTTACTGACAAAAAAACCAATATGCTCTAGAAGGAGGAAAAATCTTGAAGATATTGTGCTGCCATAGTCTTCCTCTTACCAGAACTCCTTTGAATCTGATTGGGATACAAATGAAGGACACATGGAGGGGATTAAAACTCCATAGCCTTCTCTTGCTTATTGACCCCTTCCCATATTACTGTGCCAGAGCTGCAAATAAAGCATAAGTTTGGCCAGATGATCTCTTTACTACAAAATACAGAAGATATTGATGAAGTGTTGGATGAAGAACAAAAATAAGGCTTGGAAGTAACATGGAAGATTAAACATTGCTAAAAGAAGGTTGTGTCGGGTTAGACTGCTAGACTATTTTCCTTCTCTAATCAAAAAGAAAAAATAGTACTTCTGAAGATTTGTACTTTGGTGAATCTTTTGATTCAATACAGCAGGAAAAATTATGTTAGCTGGAGAAGGTAGAAATTGTAAAGTTAAAGAAGAGGTGAAAGTGTAAATAACGATTTGTTGTGTAAATGAAAATTGGTTGTCCATAAAAGAGAAACTGTTCATCTAGAGAAAGATTATCAGTAGATTTCATCAGTTTGGATTCAAGCCCTCCTTCAAATTACCATTATTGAGCAAAATACAAAAGTGTCGATGCAATAATAGCTCAGAGTTTGAAGACATCTTTTGTTCAGAGAAAAAGCATAATATCTCACAGAAAGAAAGAAAACCTGGATGCCTCAAAGAAGTGAACTAATCATAACTTTCACTGTGAGCTGAAGGGTCATCACGTAAGGCAAACGACACAGCAGGGACACGGAATTGCTGGCATGATGTTACCACTCAAACAGAGAGGGCATCCAGGGGTGAATCACCTGGAGAAGTGCCTCTAGAGAAAGTATGTTTATACCATTGTAAAAGTGCTTGCTGAGAACTCACCCAGCATCCAAAAAAATGCAATTACTTTTGACCATGTGGGATCAAGGCTAATAAATTCACTGAAAGAAGTGAGACTTCCTTATCATGACAGAAGATTAAAGGAGCTCATTTTCTTCACCTTAGAAGACAAAAAGCTGGCCACGGTGCAAGTATCAGTGGAGACTCATCAGTTCATGAGAAAGCAGGCAAAAACAGGCCTTGAATATACTTATGCAGGAAAACAGAATGATGCTAAGCATCATGTTCTGGGACGGTCTTTCGGCAGAGCAATGGGGACATGGGACTTCACTAATGAAAACAGGGCTCCTGCCCAGAGATCATATTCTATGTCTGCTCACCATGTCATGGAGGTGGTTTTAATGATTCAGGAGAGCTTTTTATATGTTCTTTGCTATAAAAAAAGCTGAGGAAAGGCTCGTCAGGCTACAATGTCAGCCATCAAAGAACTACAGTGGTAGCAGGTAAATTGGAAGGGGCTAATCTATTCCTCCAGTAAAACAAACAAACAAACAAACAAAAACAAACAAACAAACAAACAAACCTAAGGGTTTTCTTAGTTTACTCTTGGGAATAAGGCAGAAGAGTTGAACACATACCATGGACAATGGAATCTAGACTTGTTTGTTTTTGTATTTCATTCTCTTTGCTGAGCACAATTCCAAGATTAAATATAGGCTTCTCTGGGACCAAGACTTTTGTGACCTTAAAGATTGTAAGTTCTCTCTCTGAAGAGATACCTATTCACTCTGACTCAGTATGTAGTCTTATCTTTTAGCTTCTGGCTTGAAAGGGCTTACGTTAGAATTCAGGTACTGATTTAAAATACAGAAAATCAGTAGGAATTTTCCTATTAAAACTGAAAAACAAAATGAAAGAAGTTAGCTCGATGATTTTGCTGAAATAACTAACCAAATAAATAAGTTCAGAGAAACTGGATTGTTTAATCCTTGAAATAAATAGTCCAATCCCTTGGAAAACATTTTTAGTGGTGTAGCAGATCCTACACACAAAAGGTTAGAGTATATATTTAAAGGCAAAAAAAGCCCAGGACAACCTACTGTGAGTGAAATATGATTCTGTCATTCAGTACTGCTGTTTTCTTGAAATGTTCTTGGGTCTGATGTGGAGAATGGCATCAAAATGCAAGTCAAAATATGTAGGGGTTTCAAATATGTGTTAGATATTGTTTTGGGCTGATTTCTTTTGACATCCAGCTGTGTTTGTGTTTGGGAGCAGTGCTTGAAATCAAGGGTCATCTCTGCAGGCAACTATGCCAGGAAAAATTAACTGGCGCAGTAAACGGAAAGGGTTTGAGTGAAATACCATTCACAACTGAATGGGAAGACTTCAGACTGGTTACAACAGTGGGGAAGATTGTCATAGGAAAAAACATATTTCTTAACCGAATATGTGACAAAGGTACTGTTTTCCTTAGGATATTAATGAGTAATAATTTCACATGCTTCCCTTGTTCTCCCATTTCAACAAAATCCAGACATACCAGGGTGCTGGCTGAGCAGGATTACTCTAAAAATAGAAATTTCTTCCCCTTAAGCCCCCAGTGCTCCAAAGACTCATCAGCTTGATTTTTCTCACTGTTTCTAGAATTGATCAAATGCTAGGAATTTAGATGATCACTTGGAGCATAAAAGACTGGATTTTGTATAAAGTTCAGATATGAAAAATAAAATCTCTGGAAATTAGCAGAATAAAATTCAAAACCCTAAACAAATCAAAGAATTTGTAAACCAATGGGAATTGTCTGTTTACAGCTGTCTCATGTGAACAAGGGTGCTATGGTGGGTTTGGTTTCTGTGTATTGCAATGAACAGGAAGGTATGTTTCTTAGGTTGTGCTTATATTAGGAAGGAATGTTTTGTACTTTCCTTGTTGAAAGTTAGGTAATGACAAACCAGAGGTCGTTTGTCTTCACACACCCAATAATACAGCTAATCACACCCAAGACCTGTTTACTTTCAGTGCCTGCTTCCTGAAGAGGAAGTGTTTCTAGAAATGCACAAAATCGTACTGGGATGAAATGAGGGAGAACCTGATACATGTAACAGTCTCTTAGTCATTGAAGACTGATGAGATGCTGAGATCTGCACTTACATCTCTCTTTATTGTTGGATATTAGTAACTACAATTAGAATTATTTATATACTTGCATATAAATTTCCATCCCTTCTCTGCTTTCTGTGCAAGCCACATTACAGTGAGGGTGAGATGTATTTGAGAGTCACCCTGGCACCCTTTTAACCTCAAAGTGAGTAATAGGCTCGTTAGGGTAAAATGCCTCTGTACCTCTTTAAGCACATAGACTGGGGTATGGCAAATTGTTCTGCAGAATTGTCTTTTCCCACATTGATTAAAATTACTTTAGATGATAAGTGAAGATGTAGATCCTTGCACTCTAAATATCTAAATTTGCTCAGATGAATCTCATCTCCTTGGACAATGAAGTTTGTCTACTATATATATGTTTGCATAGCACTAGTATATTAAAAAAAATGGGTGAATGGTAGCTCTGATCCCTCTGCCCATCCATTTAAAGCTGTTTATTGAAACACAGAAATTCTACTTGAGAATGAGTTCTTGAGGATTAGAACACTTCTCAGACTTCAGAACCAGCCAGGTCCAGGTGCTGCTGGGAAACAAGCAAAACAATCAAGAAGCTGACAACTGCAAAAGATGAACAAAGAATTTCCTAATCATAGTTTGACTTAATTTCACCTTTAAATTGAAGCTTCTCCCAGGTTAAAAAGCTTGTTCATTAGTTCTAAAAAAAATCTTATCATATATGTGAATTCTTTCTTGCCCTATAAATGTACATTTTGTCTTGTACTCCAGGTAAATACAAAGCTTCTGTAACAGCTTGCTACTACCAGTCCTTGGGTATTTCACACAGAAATGAACATGTCTAGCCCATGTCTACTATACTGGCCACATGGTAGCACACATATGTTTATAGAAACAATGCAAATAACAAATGTCACTGTATCAGTTTTTGGCAGGTGAGGGTTAATTCATCAAGATGCTAAGCAAAATGATTCCATCACAGAAAATCCTTAACACAAGGTCTTAACTCAGTGATTTTCAGCCTTTGTCATTTGTAGTGTTTTTCAGAAATACCACCTCTGAGACAAACATAAATAGCATCTATGGTCTCACATTTCTTTGCTGTTTGGAGTCACTTTAGATGTCACTGGTTTCCATTAGTGTTGGGTAGCACAGGTTGAAACTCATTGTCTTAATTGAGGCAATCCTGTTTACCTAACCATATGGTTATGTGTTTAAGTAGGACAGCTCTTCTAGTACAAAACATTCAGAGCATTTAGAATATGTGTGCACAGTGTCAGATACAATAAAGCCCCACTGTGTTTAGAGTGTATACGAATTTCTGCAATTCTATGTCATTTCTTCCCTATAATATTTTACAATTGAATAAGTGCAGTCTTTGGTTCATGTATTTAATCTTTTTCTTCATGTCAGCATTGGAAAAGCAGTCTAAACCACCAGTACAAAATATCCAGAGAAGAAATAGAAGTGCGATTTGAGTGTATTTTGTCTTTTTATTTTTTAATCTGAGGTGGCTGATGCCTATTGTCTGTGTAGTTTTCCTACTCATTAACATGTAATTGAATTTCATTTATTGACTGTTAAGGAAGAATCTGGAGGCTTTAATTTTCTTATATTCATTTTAATTAACCCTCCTTCTTAAACGCTAAGTTCCCACCTCTACAGTGCACAAACAACTTAATATGTCCTCAATGTATCTAGATTTTTAGGGCGATAGAATACTGGGAAACTCCATTGTTTGGTGGCTACACTAAAACAGTGTCAGTTTTTATTCTTCCTGCTCCCAGATGAGGGTCGGTGTATGGAGGGATGGATACAACAGAAACATACCTGAAAAGTTACTCATTTTATTCAAAACAAAAACAACAAGTGGGGGATTTGGAAAGTGCTCAGTGTTGGCCTAAAACATTCTCAGTTCTACAGAAATGAGTGGTAAAACTCCTGCTGACTTCAACAATGCATGGTTAAAAAACACCATCATTGGCTTTCTTTGTAATAAGACAGTTGCAGCTAATCCACAGCACAGGCAGTCTCCCAAGTTCATGGCTTTTTCAAAATCATTTTGCAATACAAAGGCCAAAAGCTTGGCTACATCCCAAGCAATCAGAATTTTTCTGTCTATATTTAGAGGCGGTCATGCTGTTATTTTTAACTGCTTCATAATATGACTGTACAGCTCAGGTTTTGGCCCCCATGTTTCCCAAAAGTCTCTGCATTATAGCAATCATACATCTCTAGCAGGCAGTCTTATTAAACCGTTCCTCTCTGTTTCTATCCCACTGCTTCTGCCAAGTGCTTCACACACAATTTCTCATACTGTACAGCACCTGGTTAAAATGACCCTATCTTCACTCCTTTGTCTACTTAGACAAATTTTCTCAATAAAGAAGCAAAATTTCATTTTTTTTTGCCCCCAGAGACATTACACATAATGTACCAGGGTACACCATTTTCCATTTGGAACATTGACACTACAATATTCATGATAGCAGTCCAAAAGGTGAAAACCTGTGATTTCATTCATTACTTTATTTACATCTAGGAATCTTTATCTTCAGTTGCTGATCTGTGCCTGTACATGTGATATCTGGGTCATAAAAAGTAAATTCAGTGTATGTCCTTTGATATAATTTACATCAGTTATGCACAGATCCTTTAATAGTTCAATGGCTTTTAGATTTATATCATTTTCAAGTGAAAAGGAAATAAGTTTACATTTAGTCATATTTCATTATGTTTTAAAAATAGAACTATTAGTAGAAATACAGAAAAACTGAATTTCCCTCCATTCTGAATTGGTAAACCTGTATCCTCTCCCGACAGAGAAGCACAGCACACTTGGTGTCAAGGGGATGGAAATTTCTGATAAACAAACCTAATACACACCTAAATACAAAGATCAGCTTAAATGTAAGGACAATAATGACTATGGAATGCCTTTCCACATATGGAGTGCTATGCAGGGGACAATTCTCTCAAAAGTTTAAATGTAGGTGTTTCAAATCATCCTAGAGAAACACAGCCCTTTGACTCCGAGGAGACCAACCATCCTGAGGTTAGAGGTAGTACTTCAAAGACATTTTTAGCTTTTTTCTGTGTAGGGAAGCATCCATTACTGTCTGGATTCATCTATTGTACTGCTGGACCCAGTCGCTATAGTCAGCCAATGCAGTTGCTGTGCAAGACCAGCCACCTTCAGAGCAGCTTTACCTAGAGGTGACAACTTTCATCTGCCCTGAGCAAAACTAGCTGAGGGAGTTAAAGCAGCCCTGACAATGAGTTGACGGTGAGAAATATACAGAAGATCTGCCTTCTCTCAAGAGTTTTGGTTTGTCTAAGGAGGTAGGCACTCACTAGGGAACTTCAGACATTTCTTGGGTTACTCTTTGCTAACGCAGAATCTTTACAAATCTTTGAAAGCAGCAGAGAGACTTGAGCACCCTTTGAATCACGAAGATGTTGGTAAGGGCCTTTGACAAGTGGGAGGCTCAGCAGAGGACACATACAAGACACTGCACCTGGAGGCAAGCCATGCAGGCAGATACCGCTCCTGATATTGTCTAGGTTTCAGCACTTTCAAGATAGTTTTCAAAGGTTTTAGGTGCTTATCAGGGTCATCAAGCATCAATTTCTTTTTGGATCTCTTTCTTTCATAGAAGAGTCTCAGTGTATTTTCACTAAGGGGAAATTTTTTTGATAACTTGTATCAGCAGACAAATTAGCACAAACCTGAGGTAATGTTCCAGGGAGGACAAAAGAGACTGCAGATTTCACGTGTATTAAATAGTCAGAAAATTTCTATGGGGGTTACCTCACCTGATGAAATATATTCAAATTTCAGACATGCCTTGTGCTCATTAAGGCCATATTTTGCATGAATCGACACATGGAGCTAAGACAAGGCATGACTTCTCCTCCCCACTTCCACAGAGAGGGCAGGGTATAGAGGGTATGTAAGAATCAAATAATTAATTTTAATTAATATATTAAGAAAATAATAATAATAATAATAATTTAAACATATTTATTTTATAACTAACCTTTAAAAAAGTTCAGTGTACTTCCAGCATGCTCCTGTCGGCACAGCTGGGTACTGCGACAATTTTGAAAAGTGGCACTTTTGGAATTTTCACCTCAAGAAAAATCTGAAATACAACTGATGCACTGATTCTATTGGTGATTTAAAACTGATGTTGGCCAACGTTTATTTTCAGCTAATGCCTCTAATATGGCACTTACTTCTTTTGTGATATATCCTCTCTTAAAAACTTAACTGCAAATAGATTCACTTAATGATCTCATTTCCAACAATTTTGCTTCCATTAAGGATAATTTGAGAGAAAATGTCCACTACAGAAGAGAGCAACAAAAAAAAAAAAAAAAAAAAAAGATTATTTGATACTTCTAAATATGGTGGAGTCCCATCACTTTGACTTGCTTTTCTCTGTCAAGATCCTATAACAACAGGGCTTTAAGACAACACTGGAGTGATGTGACTTTAGTCTCATCAACTCAGATTCCTTTGCAATTACATTTACAAAAACAGTGATGGGCCGAGGAACATTTCTTTCATCATATTTGAAACAGTGGGCTGCTGACTTGCAACACATAGCCAACGTTGCTATGGTTTTGGATGGCCTGGGCTGATGAATTCACCATGAATTCATCTCAATGGAATAATCAGGGAGAAAAAATAATTTGTGTCGTCATGGCCAAAAGCTTCGGCCACTTTTGAAATATCCATAGATAGAGATTGGCCTAAAATAACCCTCAGGAAGCACACTTTTGCCACAGGTTGCTAAAGCCCTACGGTAGGCAACAACAACTATTTATGGGCCATTGTGATGGCAGCTCTGAAAAATATTGGCATGATAGCATTGCTTTAGGTATCCTGCAGAGATTTCTCACATAATTCTCCCAAGTTCTCAGTGTATTCCTCTTGCTTGGTAAACAGTTTCAGTTCAAGAACTTTTTTAACTCTCCAGACAATAAATTTACCTCTTTTGTGAAATTTTGCAAATACTCTGTGAAGTTAGTGCTAGAATGAGCAGTGAACTGTGTATATAAGCTCAATAACTGTGTCATGGGAAATTAAAATTATGAGTACCTTTACAGCGATTCATTTTATCTCAGTGGCTTCCCATAAAAGCCTTAGGGGAGGATTTGCATTTTCAAGTATTATGGGTCAATTTCTCCCTTCTGCTAACACAAAAGGGAAGAAGGAATCATGACCGATCTCAGACGGGACAGGCCATACTAAGCACTTTTTTAAATCCCAGCTTTTGACCAATACTCAGTTTCCAACTTTGACTATTGTCAGAGCCAAAGCAGAACTTGCTGTTTATCTGGTCACTTCAAAGAGATTTTGCTATGTTGGCATCACACAATGCAATTTTGGTTATCTCAGGCCAGGACAGAATAAACATACTACAACTTAAAATCAAAAAATTAAAAGAGAATGATTAAATTATAGTCTTTAATTAGAATAGAATTGTGAAGGTAACTACGGAGTGGTTATTGTTTACTTCCTTGAGTACAAAAAGAGAACCATCCAAAGAAGTGGTGAGACAACATGTTTTAACAAAATGTGATTTTTTTTCTTCATGAAATGCAATTAAAATGTCAATATCACTGCCACAGAATATTATGAAAGCCAAAACAAAATTAATTGACAATTTATCATAAAAGAGTTTCAAGCATGGTGTTTTCAAAAGATAAATAATGAGTCCTTATCAGGACTGATAGAATTTACTGGAGCAGGATCATCCCCTACCTGATATGTTCTTGTACTTTTCCCTATTGTATCCACATTGAGGCAATCTTAATAGACATATTATCAGAAAAAAAAATACAGTCCAGATTAGTCTTTGTTTTGACCCAATACGACTCCTTTGTATGTTTATGGCACATGAAGCTTTTGCTACTTCTTACAAAAGGCTTCCTTAACATCCTATGGCTTCTCAGACACAGATGGGAAAAGCAACAAAATTGCTTAAAAACTGCTTTGAATACACTTTTGAGGTAGAAATACAAGTCCTTTTCGAGAAACAAGCTTAACTGTTAGTGACACATAGATCAATGCCTGCATTATTTATAATGTTCATTTCCTCACTGCAAGTATCAGCCTTGAATTTGACCTCATAGGTTCTTCTCTTCTAGAATTCCTATGTACTCTTCTCTTTGAAGTTTTTCAGGCTAACAAAAATCTCTGCAAATTTGTTTTTATTTTCTCCCAGACTGTCAGAAATCAGTGAAAACATGACAAGATATTTTAGAATAAAAACCTGAGGCTTAGAAAGGGTTTGGTTTTTAGACACCTTATTTTCCACTTTTCAGAAAGACTGCTGTAAAGGTTATTGCTCCCCAGTGACACACACATGCTGATGAGTGGGCTACAGGAACCTGGATCTGTCCTTTGAGCTGAAGAGAAACATGACCATAATTGAAAGCTTTTCATTTAGTCCCAGCCAAGACAGTGTCAAATAAGCCAAAAATCCTTTGGATTCCTGCACTTATAGACAGTATGTTGTATCCATGCAAGCCCAGAAAAAACACCCCACAATTTCTGCTACTTTTTAAGTATTTGAGCTTCTAATGTTTTTATAATTACACAGCCTGGGAGTTGATTTCTTCTCCCAGTATTTGTGATCCTAATTAAGCCTCACATTTTTTATTAACACTTCATCCTATTTTGTATGGGGAAGCAACCTCTGGAGAGGCTGTTCTGTTGTGCTGTGACACCCGAGGCCTTGCATCTCTCTAATTACTGAGGCCTGCCTCCGCTCCATTAGGGTACTGTCCTGTTTAATCCTCACTTGCTTTTACAGTCTGGGAATGGTTTCTTTTCCTAGTATTTGAAGTTCAAATTAAGTCTCATGTTTATTAGTAAGAGCATCATTCCATGGGAGAAATACAAGCCCTCTGAGAGAGATCAGAGAGTGCTGTGCCACTTAGGGATTGCCGCAGTACGGAGGGGGTCGGGTCAGCAGCAACAGCACAGGCAGAATTAGCTTTATAGGGAACAAACAAACAAAACCCCTCACATCTTCAAATTATATCCGAAGGCCACAACAAAAGCCTGAAGCTCAGGGAGGTGCTTTCAGTTAGCTTTGATAAGGGTGCAGAGAAACTGGGAAGGTCTGAACATAAGCTATGCATAAACCAAATAATCATGGCTTTGTGGTCTGGGCACCAGAAGAGAAGAGCACAGGGGCAGTAGGGTGAGTGTCAGCGACTAAGGAGGGAAAGCTTTTTAGGCTGTTCTGCTCTGTCTGGGAAAGTACCCCCCTCTCTTGCCACTGTGACCACTGACACAGGCTTGTGTAAAGACCTCAGGACATGCCATTGCAAGGTGCACAAATCAGGACAGCTGCTCTGACAGCCCTACCTTTATACATACTCTGCTCTCCTGCCTCTGACCATTATAAGTTTTAACAAAGACTGATGTAACAGACTCAAAAGAAGCAGTACTCAAAAGAAGCAGTACTGTGAAGTGGTGAACATTAACTTGTATTGGCAGCCCAACCTCTGTTGCTGGTTCTGCCATGGACCTGCTTTATGTCATCTATAGAATTAAATCACTGGTTTCTTATCCAAATTTTGCTTGCTGCTTTTCTCTCTAATGCCTTTTCCCTGATGTTTTATCATGTTCTAATCAACATCACTCTGCTGCTGACTCTGTATCTGTCTCTGATATACAGCTGAATCTGTATCTGTTTGCAGCTCAAACACATCAGCTTAAACATAATACTGAGATGTGACAGCAAAAGCAGCACAATTTCTGTGAGGAGTCTTCACCCTGAAGTTATCAAGGTTTTGGATTTTTTTAACTCACAAGAATATCATCCTCAGCCCTATGAACTCCTGCTTGCTTTGCAGATCTGGATTCACTCATCTGTAATGAAACTAGAACAAACGGGGAAAAATTTTCTACTGCCACATGAATAAAAGGACAGCAGTCCTAAAAGATTGCAGCCATCTGCAATCTGTATTGGTAGAGATTCAGACAATTTTGTAATGGCACTGTAACTTAATTGTTTCAATTTTCAATAAAGATAATGGAACAATAATGGTCTTGAATGCAGAGAACAAAGGCAGGATGACCAGTGATGCTATGGAAATAATAAATAACTGTGGAGAAGAAATACTTAAAAAGTGCAATGCTATCACAATCTTGAAGGACCAGATAATCCACATCTGGCCTGGCATTAGAAGTCTAGTAGCAGGGAGTTTTAACTAGACTTGTGAAATCTAAGGAACATTTTTATGACTGGAACGAAACAGGTATAGCTCATACAGCACGTGGATAAATGCAGAACTGCTGAGCTAAGGGCTACAATGCTCTTAAGTACCAGCAAACAAAAAGCAGTTAAATGAAGAAAAGTGATAAATAAGGAAAATGGGACAATTTAGCAAACATTGTCTGTGCCTGACTAGTATGATAGCTCTCCCTGATAAGCTAACTGATCTTATAAACAAAAGACCTAATCCACCTGGAGTTCAGTAAATCATTTAACATAGTCCCATGTGGGACATTATTAGTTAGGCTAGATAAAATGGGAATCAGCACAAGAGCTAGAAGGTGGGGAATAGCTAGAATAAAGAAGACAAGAGAATTGGTTGTTTCAAGAGGGAATTACCAGTCTTCAGAAAGGCTACCTGTGGACTCCCACAGACATTGCTTTTGGAATCAATTGCACCGGTGAAATTTGCTGATGCTACAAACCTAATCATCACTGAGTCTGTCTGAATCAGCTTTTTACAGCAAAAGGACAGCTTGCTGTCCTTCCTTCCTGAGTCCAGGCTGATGGGGTATAAGCCACATCTGATCCAAAGCTATATAACCAAATATCTTTAGGCTTGACATACTAAATGAGGAAAGGAGAGACTCTCACACATAAGCAGAACACCAAGACTTTTGCAAAGGATCTAGCTCCCATTGTTGGGTTAGACTGTGGTTAGATCAAGTCCACAAAGAGTTATACTTTTATACCCCAAAAGAATAATCAAGATGCAGGACATAAAGAGGAAGAAGACCTGTAGGTTAGAGTAAACAAGGCAGGGCACAAGGAACCCGAGGTCTAGAAAAATAACTTTTTGCCAGAAGTTCATTGTTATCAGGAGGAAATATGAAATAGAAAAAACTAGGTACATTATCTAATTCCAGGATGAAAGTGATCCGCAAACGTAATATACTGAGGAAAACACCCTCCTAATTTCAAACACAGCTATGTTGTTGTGGAATGCTGTAGTAAGACTACTTTTTATACTTTAGCAGAATCACAGAATGAGTTAGGTGGGAAGGCACCACAGTGGGTCATCTGGTCCAACCTCCCTTCACAAGCAGGGCCATCCTAGAGCACATGATACAGGATTGCATCCAGATGGTTCTTGATTATCTCCAGTGAGGGAGGCTCGACAGCCTCTCTGGGCAACCTATTCCAGTGCTCGGTCACTGCACAGTAAAGAAGTTCTTTGTGATATTCAAGTGGAACTCCTTGGGCAGCAGTTTCTGCTCATTGTCTCTTGTCCTATTGCTGGGCACCATTGAGCAGAGCCTGGCTCCATCCTCTTGGCATCCTCCCTTCAGATACTGATGGGCATTGATGAGGTACTCCCTCAGTCATCTTTCTTTGAGGCTGAACAGGCTCAGCTGCCTCAGCCTGTCCTTTTAAGGGAGATGCTCCAGTTCCTTAATCTTCTTTGCTGCTCTCTGCTGGACCTGCTTCAGGAATTCCATGTCTCTCTTGTGCTGAGGAGCCCAGAATGGGACACATAACTCCAGACGTGGCTAGACATGGTGATGCATCACCTTCAGAGGGATTGAGGTGAGTTCTGACTGGATGGTAGTTCCCTGTGCTCAACCACATTCACAGGGACAAGAAAGATGAGCACAGAAGGCTGCAGATGACAATATGAGCATTGCAGAGCCTTTCTTCTGGGATGATATTTTTTCTTTTTTGCTTTCACTACATACATGGCTATGTCTTTATTCCTCACTTGCTAACTATGAATGCTGTTACAGTGGGATTCTATATGATGAGTCGAGCTGTGCTTTGCTTCCTTCTGGCTAGTACTAACTGATAGTACGAGCATTTTTTCTTTGTTTCAGGACAAAGTCACAAGAGTTAATTTAGGCCATAACAGTAAGAGAGAACTGCTCATTGAATCAGATGCTGATCTCAGCAGGGAGGAGGTAAATGATTTCCATGTGGTAATTTAAAAATCTGTTTCTTGTTGTTTCTCAGCTGTTAGCTGTTGCCTCCCAACCACGCCTGTACTCGACTGTGTGCTAATTGGACCCTAAAAGCATTGGTAAGAAGGGTCAAAGAACTAAAGCCTTGGTTTGGATCTTGGCCTATGATACAGGGAAGTCATGCTCTGCTCAGAACCTGGAAAATGAAACGCTTATATGAAACAGAGGACAAGGTTAACACAAGAGCAAATTGCTTTAACCTGGTCATAAATACATTTTGTCTGGAATTCTTTCTGAAATACTTCTCCTGATCACAGCAGTGGGATTCTGGAAGATCCGTTTTTGGAAAGCATCACATGATTCCCCATCCAGTCAACACCAGAGAACAGGCTCAGCAGTTGTGAACACCCCTTCAAGTTCTTTGCTCTTACCTTTGAGAGAATTGCTAGGAAAACACTGTCCTATTCTGTATCTCAGGTCACAATGCATGGGCCAGAAAAAAAGGTGCTTGACTTTTGGTTCCCAGGTGGAGTTTGCAGAATTGGCATTTATGACAACCATCTGATCTCATTAGACATAGAAGCCATCAAGAGATGATAAACGTGGAATCCTATAACACCATTTTTGCAGTTACATTTTAAGAGCTGAGCAGCATGTAATGCCAAGCTGAATAAAAAGGTTCTATTTTAAGTATTGCTGTCCTCATGTGTTGACTCAAGGAAAGGTGTGAGGGTGGTACACACTCCCGCCAGACCATGTCAGGCAGACCTAGTGTTATCTCATTAGTAGGTATAGGGACACAAAGGGTGAATTAGAAGATAGAATTTAGTAAAGGTAATGGGCTTAAGGCTCAGCTGTGTAGCAGCCAGTGGCAAGATGACACTGCGTATATGTACAGATTCCAAAAAGCACTTTATTTCATGTTAACTGCTCTGCAAACTCATATGATCCAATATGTTTGTTCAGCCAGCTTCTTTCTGCCTGCCAGGTGAGTTTGTCTGTAGTCTCTGATTTCTCTACAACAATCTGGTTTTTTGCATGTGTTCCCTCTTAAAAATATGGCTTCAAAATAGTTATTTTCTCATTAGAGTTACAAAAGACAAAATGCTGATACAAAACAGCTTTTAACATTTTCACACATCACTGTAAAATAAGCATGGGAAAGGTGAGCAGATAAGATTTACTGTGCCACTTTAATTTGTATTTAATAAATACCGCTCATAAAAGATAATGCTCACATTACTATAATAAAATAATTGATTGAATGAGATGGTGAAATAAGAGGGGAGATTAATTATGATCACAGTAAAGTTTTACGTTAGTACTCTAGAATTCATGGAACGAGGGAATAGCTGCACTGTACACTGTTGGAAATTGGAGAGAGGTTGGTTTTGAGCTGTGTTGGGACGAGAGAATGAACTACACAGTTGATTCCTATCATGTTTTTCTGGCTGAGGCAGGATTTTTTAAAGAACAATTGCCACTGATTTGTCGTTTTGTTTTCTTTAAGTCATTTACTTCATTCCAGTGAGCAATAGGTAAAGCTGTTAAAATAAATGGATGTAACCAGACATATAAATGGTGCCTTGGCTAATGAGCCCTCTGTGTCTCATGGAACTGAGATATCTTTAACATCTCAGTTACTGATGTGGACACAAGTGAAGAGCTGCAGTATAAGATACAGCAACCAGGAGAACAAGTGGGCAGACATATTATTTTCAGCTTCACTTCTTTGAGGTGAAACTTGGGGTATATAATATATGAAATGCAAATAAAAATCATGGTGTTATAGATATATGATTATATATAAATATATGTGTATATAGATATAATAAAGCATCATCTGGAGACTACAGGCTGCTTTATCAAGTCAAATATCTCCTTATATATATTTTAAGACCTTACTGAATCATTAGATCATCTGTTTGGCCTTCAGGATATCAAAGGACACATCATTTCAATCTGTTCTCCTTTATTGAATCCAAGAAATTAATTTTGCATATCAGTCCAAAAGATATCCAGCCAATATCAATAGCATTTGAAACTCTTAGCAGTGGTTTTAAAATTTGTGTTGATGTATTTTTATTGATCTTCTTTTCTACATTCCCTCTCTCTGTCATGAGGTCAGTAATTTTTTCCTATGGAGTCAATTGGTCCTGTAAGAGAGCTGGGGGATCATCTAATAGATGCCAGGGATAACTTCCTCTAAAGCAAACAAATGAAACAGTATCAGATGGGAAGGTAATCCTGGGGATCAGAACAACCAAAAATCATCCTGAAAGTCATTTGCAATGGACCTTCTTGGGATCATTCACTCAGAGCAGACTCTAGGAAACACAAAGAAAAGGGGTGTGCTGAGGGCTTCCCTGAACGGAAAGATATGGAAAGGAAAAAATATAAGAAATTTCATATAGGGTAACAATTAAGGTATACTAAGTCTGGGTGACAACTAATAGGGTGGAGGAGCCCTAAAAAAGCCTGGAAAACCTTTGAGACTGGATGAGAATTTATGTGGACATGTAAGCCAAAAGGGCTGTCTGAAGGTGACATATAGTCAGAAGATTTTGAGTAACATCTTATCCTGTGGAAGTTAATCACACTCCAAAGGGAAATAGCATAGAGAAACAATGTGGGTTTTCATTGTTTAATGTGAGAGGGAAGGTTGAGTGAGACAACACACAACCTCTTAACAACACAAGGTAATTCTTCACTGTGTTCCTTAATTATATACCATAAATGTCAGTCACAGTTCATGTTACCTGTAGTTAACTGTAATCCACCTGCATGAACCCAACATATATTAGCCAGTTTGTATAGGTTGATGTTAAATATGCTTCAGAATAGGGTACATCTGATTGCTAGTTGAGATGGGGGAAACATCTGTAATCTCATTACATAAATCTAATTTTCCTAACCTGGAGCACTCTTAACCACACTTCTTAACACAAGATCTGCATCAATGTAAATCTTTGTCCCTGTCTGCCTGTTGAATCTTCTAAATCATACTTGCTTGTAGAGAGTGAAAAGAATTCCTCTTGAGGCAATGGCAGGTCTCTGCTTGTAAAAATGACAGACTATTAGAAATGCAATGTTCCATTGTGTGGCAAGGGAACAGAACTTTTATTCTAGATTTCCTTATAAATGAATATGTTAGAAAATGTGGTTATCAGCAGGCTGTTTATGACCAGAAGTATTTTCTTATACCTTAGTGCTCCTTATATCTTTAGATTAGACACTTGTAAAATAGGCCATTATGTGTAATAAAAAGCATTTAATGAAACTTTCATTTGGAGGACATTGAATTCAACAGACTTAACTTTGACACTGACAAATTTCTCACAAGAGATGATTTGCATGGAAACCACTGGGGTCTCATTTTAGCTCCTGTAATACACCAGAACAGTGATTTTATCATTTCAAAGTCATTTATAAGAGCCTGGAGCTACATGACACAATGGCAATGCTTAGGATTGCAGCAGTACATCATCTGCATAAGTGGCATAACTTTCACTGCTGTGATAATCATTCCCAGAGCCTATATCATACATATAAACATGTTTCAATCAGGGGGGAGGAAAAAAAGGTCTAATTGATCCATTATTTCCCAAAATGTCTTATCACTATGCAGCACATGTTTATCTACATTAAAAAAAAAAGGATTGAAAGGTATGGTATACTGATTAGGTTATAATTTTCCTACATTTTAGTAGACCAGATGTTATACTGCAATTTTTCACAGTTATGTACAACAGAGAAGTAAGAAATAAATGCAATTTACTATTAAATTTATGGCAGGTATCCTCTTCACTACAAGAAAAAAATTTCATAGGATCTAATTAATACTCTAAAATGAACACTTTATGTATCTTGGACAGACCCTGGATTCAATTTTTTATTTGAAAACTGTTACATGATAGCCAAACAGACCCACCTAGCAAGAGTTACAAGTGCACAAACAAAAAGGGCAAAAAGGAAAATCAATGCAAATGTATAGCCTCCAAAGTAGAAGGATCAATACCCTCTGATGTTAATACCACAGAGTTGGATTTATTAACCACCTAGACGTCTGAGAAAGAATTTATATAAATAGTTATCCCCTCTATTATAAGGATTTATATTTGAAGTTCATCTTTGCAAAAGTCTATTATAGTAGGCAGCCTCTTTACTTAAAAATGCTCCCTACAGCAGTGACATTTCTTGTATAAATCACTCCCTAACCGCTACAGAAACTAAAATGGGATTTTTAAGCTCCTGATGACAGTTCTTCAAAAATAACCAAATTCTTTTTTTGAGCACAATTTAGGTGAGATTTTTTAAAACATATTTGAGGACCTAAGTGTCCAGGAGCCAAGAGTTTCCAGTTGTAGGCCATGGTTATTTCTTTCTGCGCTGGGAAAATGAGAGAACTTCCCAGCAAAACCAGGGGTCTTTTTGTTGGTTGGAGACCACAGCAGCGGGCAACAGAAGCAGAACAGGCTGTAACTCACTTCTCCTGGTAGACCCACTCTACAAAACATTTTCCTAGCAAAGTGTGCGGCTTCACAGATCCTTATTTCAGGCCCTTCTGCATGCAGTGTGTATTCACAATGCCATCACATTAAGAAACTCAGGGAAGTGGTTTTTTAGGTTAAACTTCTCAGTATCTGGGCAAATACAAAAAACACCAGTCTTCAAAAGAAACTTGAATTGCAGAATTGCAAGTGGCCCAAAGATGACCTGTGGGGACCAGAGGAAAACCCAGTTCTTGTAATGGTTTCCCTCAGGCTAAATCCTTCACTGGCAGGGAAACTTCATATCATAGGGTTTAAGTACAGCTTTCATTCATGCTGACTGAGATAAATAAATAGGAAGACTAAGATAAATAAGAACCAGCCCACATTCCTAGCCTACAATGAAAACAAGCACAGTCACAAAATATATATAAAGCCAAGCACCAGGCGCCAGAGATGCAGCCTGGGTTGTTTTGAGAAGAGATAGCAGAGAGAAGAAAAGGATTGCTCCAACTATTTTGATTTCCCATTATTAACTCTACTGTTAAGTTCTCTCTATTGAATTTATATACTTTCAAAGGTACATGGCTTTTTAATGTATTAATTCTTCCTAGTCTCTGAGTCTCCCAAGTACTCACGCATGTCTCACTGCTCTTAAATAGTGGCTATAATCAGTACAATTGTGGTTTTAACAGTTCTGGTTTCACTACATTAAGGTAGTAAAAATCACTGAAAGAATTCTTCAGAATCATTATCCTGCCTTGGTACATGAACATACGTGTGAGCACGTTTGCCACTTACAACAGCCTCTGCTTGAGAGAGGCAACACAGAGGAGGGAACAATTTGTTAGCAGCGCTATCAGGGGGATGTTCCCCCTCTACCCATGTGTGTAATCTGCTTGCTCTAGCTATCAGTCATTTTTCCTATGCACCACTCCACAGTATTTACTTGGAATGAAATCCTGCTTTTTGAACCTGTTATTGTCAGTCACTGCCCCTCTGCAAACTGGCTTCAGGGCTTTTTTTTGCTTTTTTTTTCTGAGATTTCGGACCTATGTTGTTTTTTACTAGAAACTGGCACCTCATTTGATGTAGCACGAACTTATCATCACAGCTTCTCCTAAGTATTTTCATAAGAGATATTTCCTGCTTAGTAGTAGCCCAATAGCAATTTGGCAACTGTGCAAAGAATGCATGGCATACCAGGGAGTCAGAGTATTTCTAATCATGTTTTTTTTCTTGACTAGGACATAGGAAGAGCTGGCACCATAGGAACCCCTGACTCTGTGGGGAAAGAACAGCTGGCTCTCAGACCACACCAGACTGCAAAGCTTAGCTTGAGACTCTGCATGTTTAAGCATTAACACTACTTATGTTATTGTTGTCTTATTCAGCAGCTGTAACAACCTTTGGGGATACCTTGCTGTGCTTGCTGAGACAAAGCTGTTTGTGAAGCCAAATGGCATTGTGCCTGAATACGACCCAAATTTGGACAGATACTTATATTCCTGTAATTCCTTAGTTTTTGCCTTGAGTGCCCATGTTTTGACGTTCAGTACTTATATTAAAGAGGCTTCATTTTGTCAAGGTGAAGGGTGCTCAGCCTGCTGAATATTTTGCTTAAGAAGGGATTTACTTTCTCTCTCCTTTCCTGGTTTCCTGCAGTTTCCCCACTGCTGATGGATGATCTTTCCCTAGCGACCCTAGAGAAGGTATTTTTCCCCAAGTGTGAAATTGATTCCAGCTGACAACAGAGAGTGTCAATCACTTCCCACTTTTGTCATCTTCAAAGACTCCTCTTCCCCTTATTTAAATTGTATTTTCATAATTGAAAATTGCTTTCAGATGACTTAATGAATTCCTCCACTCTATTAAAGGCTGAAAGCAGATGAAATACTGCAGCTTTCAGATTAAGTGCATTTTTATAGGGAAGCTTTAGCAGAAGCTTCAGCAGCAACAGCAACAAATTTTTCGTATTAAGACATGCCTACTAAAGAAGTAAATCAGAGTGGTAGAAATGGCATTTTCCACTAGCACCACTGCAAGAAAACAAGTCCTAAATTGTATTTTGACCTTATGGATATACTTGTGAAGCTTCTGAATGGCTGGAGCTGCCATCAATCTCCAAACAACTAATGTGATCCATTGAGCAACTGAGATTTGCATTATTTCCTGTTGATATAGTGCTGCATTTTCCATTGTGATATCTCTTTAGAATTATAAGAATGACCCTGGAAAGCATAAATGCTGATGGCAAAACACACTGTGTAATCTCTATTAGCTATCCACAGTTCATCTTATGATAGTAAGTAGAGAGAGACATAAACTGTTTTCTTATGATGATACACTTGATCGCTGGGGCTTAAAATGCAGACTTGCACAGCAAAGTAGTAGTTGATAAATACAGCTGAACTATTAAACCATCTGAAGCTATGCTTTGAGACACTGTAGTGCAAATATCTGCTGATATTTATGTGTCAATTATTCATGTAGTTTATTTTATAGCAGCTTAACTTTTAAGACCTTTTTTTGTACAGAAGTGTGAACTAGCATTTCTTTATACTCTAAAAATAAATAGCAGTATCTATATTTGAAAATCAGACTTTTTAAAATCTTAATACCTTTTCTTTTGATGTCTTGGGGTTTTTCAAATAAAGCTGGATGGTGAGTTGTTATATACTGCTGGGCTTCAACACCTGATTAAAAGTCAGTATCTCCTGGATTAGAATGAGTCAGACTGATCTACCAGACCCACTTATCCACATACTAATTAAAATGCACATCTAGAGTAACTTCTCTAAGACAATGAAGTTGCCTCAGTTTTGTCCTGGTATGCATGGTGTCAGAAACAGGACTATTGTATTTGTGTGCATAAATCCCTTTGCCCTCTTACTCATGTGGACTTACATCTCACGTCCACCTTTTTTGGTAGAAGTAGTACTAGTAGTACTAGTAGTAGTAGTAGTAGTAGTACGGACAGAGCAATTGCAGTTCAGTCCCTTTGCACAGACTTCCACAGTGCAAAAAGCTCCAAAAGAAGGAGAGGGGAAAATGAAGTGTGTAGGTGAGCAGGTAAGACATAATATGTAAGGCCCAACAAGGATGTAATTTTGCACAGAACTCTCCACTTGAGATTACCTTACAAACATGACTCAACAGAATTATATCTTAGTTTGTCACCTACACTTTGGTAAATGTAGCTTTAAACACCATGGCCTTCCCAACACCTACCTCTGGTTCCAATTATTTGAGCTGAAATCACAGTCAGGCACAACACACCAGCTCTGCAAAACAGGGAACAGTAGTAGTTATTGACTTCACATTTCTCATGAATAGTGATGTGATAAAAATAGTCAAATGCTGCAATGCAAAGAAACTGCGCACTATATGCAATGGGTTATGAAGAAAAAAAAAGTGATTAATTTTTCATATAATGTAATGCATATCTGAGCCAGNTAGTAGTTATTGACTTCACATTTCTCATGAATAGTGATGTGATAGTCTAGATGCTGCAATGCAAAGAAACTCAGCACTATATGCAATGGGTTATGAAGAAAAAAAAAGTGATTAATTTTTCATATAATGTAATGCATATCTGAGCCAGGGCACCCCTAGCATACGACATGATGTGTGTGAATGATTTGTGGACCAAACTGAGGCTGATGAGTGAAGACACATTGGCTCTGTTTTATTACCCAGTTTATTGCAGAAAAGGTCTAACATGAAAAAAACCTTGTCCTTCTCTATTAGCTTTTTCTTAAATATCACAATTTACATGTCTTAGAGGTATAGCACAAATCTCACAGCTGAGAAAGCTCTAGTGGCTCCAGGCCATCTTTCAGAACACGACTTCTAAGTTGCATAGTAGTATAATTTAAGGCTATCCTGCAGTAGTATAATTTAAGGCTATCCTGCAGTACCCCTATTTAAGGCTATCCTGCAGGCCCATCAAAACACATTTTTAAGAGAATGTTAGAGCTGACTGCATTGACAGAATCCTTTTCTTTCCTGCAGGGTCTAGAATTTATAGCATTAGTTACACTTGAGATAAGGGATGATATCCTGTTGTAGATTAGGCTTACCCAGCTCCTGATGAGTTTTGTATTTCAAGTGCTTCTCTTAAGGAAAACTGAATTTTGATTTCATGTTTGTGAGCAAAGCTGTAGCATATTCAGGCCTCTCCATCCAAGATAATTGTATGAACAAGAACTTGTCCTGCATGTTAAAGCTCTTCCCTGGCAAGAGTTTCACAGCTCAAAGTCTAGTCCTGATTATGTCTTTCTCATAAATAGCATTGATGGTTTTCAAAGGCAGAATTCAGAACCTACTAAGACCCACATGTAGAATCATATAGGTTAAAAAAGGCCTTTAGGATCATCATGTACAACTGTTATACCGGCCCTGCCAAGGCCATCACTAAACCATCTCTAAGCACTACATCTATGTCCTTTAAATACCTACATGGATGGCAACTCAACCACATTCCTGAGGAGCCTGTTCCGATGCTTGAGAGTAGACATTATTAACATTGTTTATGTGAATATTTTTTTCCTTCTATACAATCTAAAGCTCCTCTGGCACAACCTGAAGCTGTTTCCACTTTTTCTACCACTTGTTACTTGGAAAAGAGATCGACCCCAATCCGGCTACACCCTCCTTTCAGGCAGCAGTAGAGAGCAATACTTCCCCACCAATCCTCCTTTTCTCCAGGCTAAACACCCCCAGCTCCCTCAGCCACTCCTCACCAGACCTGCGCTCCAGACCCTTCCCCAGCTCCGTTGCCCTTCTCTGGACACGCTCCAGCCCCTCAATGTCTTTCTTGCAGTGAGGGGCCCAGAACTGGACACAGGATTTGAGGTGTGACCTCACCAGTGCCCAGTACAGGGAGATGGTCACGGCCCTGGTCCTGGTGGCCACACTATTGCTGATCCAGGCCAGGATGCCATTGGCCTTCTTGGCCACCTGGGCACATACTGGATCAGGTTCAGCCAGTCATTGACCAGCAGTCCCAGGTCCTCTTCCACTGGGCAGCTTTCCAGACACTCTGCCCAAAGCCAGTAGTGATACACGGGGTGTTGTGACCCAAGTACAGGACCTGGCACCTGGCCTTGTTGAACCTCTTACAATTGGCCTCAGCCCATCATTCCAGCCTGTGCAGATCCCCCTGCCAAGCCTTCTAGCTCTCCAGAAGATCAACATTCCTGCCCAACTCAGTGTTGTCTGTGAACTTACTGGGAGTGCACTTCTGAGAAGCTCCTTTTGTTGCTCTGATGAATGAACATTTAACTTGTCTGGCATGATGTTATCATCGAGCCCCATTCAGCAGCACACCTGATGTGTGCTGTACTGTGAAGTAAATACCTGAGATATGAATAATTTCTGCTAATTCCAATCCTCCAGATGTGGTGTCCTGAACTACACACTTAAGCTTCATTAACTGAGAAGTGAGAGATACATCTTGATATTTCAGGGCTTTACATTTAAGGGCATGATTGTATGAGATGTGATGAGCAGCCTATTTCTGCAGAAAGTACAGAGCATCACAATCATAGAATAGTTTGGGTTGGAAGGAACTTAACATCTAGTTCCAAACCCCTGACATGGGGAGACACCTTCCACTAGACCATGTTGCTCAAAGCCCCATCCAGCCTGGCCTTGGACATTTCCATGGAAAGAGCATCCACAACTTCTCTTGGCAACCCATTCCAGTAGGGAATTCCAGACTCACCACCCTCACAGTGAAGAATTTCTTCCTAATATCCAATCTAAACCTTCCCTCTTTCAGTTTAAAGCCATTCCCTCTTCTCTGACCACCACATTTCTTCTTGAAAAGTCCTCTCCAGCTCTCTTGTAATCCCCTTGTAACAACTAAAGGTGTTGTAAGGTCTCCTGGAGCCTTTTCTTCTCTGGGGTGAACAGCCCCAACTCTCTCAGCCTTTCTTCATGAGAGGTAATGTTCCCATTGTTTTTCATTTCCATCCCAGGAATGTATTTGTGCCTTTTTCCTTGCAGTGTTTTTGTACTTAAATGGACTTTTATTTTCTTTACCAAAATGGAAATGTATGGCAAGTACTGGATCTGCTAGTGAAATATTTTGGTTGGGGAGGAAATAAGATTAGCTGTTAAGACAGGTTCAACCCCCTGTGAAACCAGTGTCTTTAAGTACTTATCTTAGACAGGATGAATTATCCACTGGAAGGGTTTTCCACTCTCCACAGACGGTGAATCCAAATTACCCTGAGTCATTGCTAACACAAAGAAAGCTGCATCAAGGTTAGGCAAATCCCCCAGGATTTCACTAGCACATGACAGAACCAGTCATGCGTGCTAGTGCATGCATGGATCTTGTTCCAAAGCAACAGAATCATGGGGTTTTTTTGCATTTCACTGTGTTCTTATCTGTTTTTCACATGCACGTTATGTTGGGAAACAGAAAAGCTGAGAGGAAATGTTAATCAGGCATTCTAGAGCAGGATCTGTTAGATACAGTTCCTGACCCTGCCTATGTTGTCACTGCAGAAATAATTTCCCGTATATTGAGAATTTTGTGCCCAAAACTGTGACACTGAAAAGTTATTTTCAGGAAGGAAACACTCGAGTTGTGAAGCAAGGAAATCAAGTGGTATGAAATGCCATGTTATTGGGGCTGTATTGCTAAGATGAAATGGACTGTGCACATTTTGATATTTTAACTGGAAATTGTTGCTTAAGAAAAGTAGGATCATTTGTAAGGCTATTTGGAAAAAATGCCTGTAAGCATTTTTTTAAGTCATGCTCCATGTTGAAGCTCCAACAAAACCTTAAGAAACTAAAGCATTTAACAGAATCCCTGAAAAAAAAAGAAGATACTTTCTTCTTCAATTCATATCTAATTTTCATTATCATTGTAGCTGTGGTATTATATTCTCCTACTCCGAAAGTATTATTTTGAACTAAAGAAAATTAGAAGTTAAATAATACTGTAAAAATGAAAGGTAATTACAATATTTTCTACATTCTTTTTTTCAAAATAGATAATGCTTCACTGATTTACTAAGTTCTTGGAAGACTTTTTTATTCTATGGAAGAGATAAATACTGCAAAGTAGAGTTTCTCTAGCAGTTTAATTTTATTTAAAGGCTTTTTTCTGGCACCAGAAGAAGAAATTTATATAGGCATGGATAGTTACTTGCTACAGACATGAATATGAAGATGGAGAGGGCAAAAAATATTATGATGAGAAAAATCTTCTGAAATAAATGAGTGTGGAAAACTGGGGCAGTCACAAGTCATGTATTTTCTTTTAGATTGATGTGCACTGATTTGTATATTATAAAATATTGCTTGCACCTCTGGAGAAGAACAATTATAATATGAGTCACAATGGATGTAGCTTAATTAAAGAAATATAGATTGGATTTTTTTCTAGTCAGAAGCTTAAGGGAGCTTGAGACGGTATAAGGAAATATTTATTAATATCATTAAAGCTTTTCATAATCACTTCTAGATGAGTAAAAGCCTCTGGGTGGAATGAAATTTGGGGTCTTCCTACCACATAGGAAATGACATTGTGATTAATATTAACACTTATTTCCCATATTTTATCCTGAGCCAATGTCTAGTTCATGTATCTTGAATATGAAGATAAATCAGATCCATGGGAAGTTTCTTCCTAACCCCAAAGTAATTACTGGTAGCTATAATTTTAAAATCATATCACTTTACACATTTATCCCACAATTACCAGAGAAACCTTATGGATTTACATGACTTATTATATTTCATTAGATCTTTTTAACTAATCTTTTCTTGGCTATTACTTTATTTCCCTTGTATTCTATATTGCATGTATTCCTTCTTGGATGCTGCAAAAATATGGGAGACATTTTCAAAGTGTTCAACAGCTTTCAAGCTACATGGCTTTCAAACAAGCTTTCATCTAATGCCAGGATATCAGTGATGATGTCTATTAATGGCATATTTATGTTGAAATACAAATATGGAATAATCCTACAGATAAAAGTATATACTATACTATGTATGTATATAGCATCATTTTTTTAAAGAAAATTAACTTGGAAGTGAAAGGTTCATGATTGAAAATGTTGTATTTACTCCAATTTCTTGCCTTATATATGGAACATAAAGCCACTGAGCTGATCAAATTATTTGAATCATCGTCTTTTCTTAAATGAAGAAATAATGGTAAAACAATGGAAAATAATTATCCATGATGCAATAAAATCTCATTGACTTTTAATCTGCATCCTTTCTTCCAATAAATGTATTCCACTTTCTAAATCAGCAGAATAAAAGAGGACATATCTTAACTGCTATCTAATTTTAAGGTTATGCTTAGATGAAGATAACATTGTTTTAGTATCCTTGTATGCATCATCAGCAAACTCCCAATAAAGGCCTCTAGGCATTTGGAGACAGATTCTCTTCTCATTTACATTGCAGCAAACACCATTCATGAAAATTAATTGAAAGGAGAATTTAGCCCACTGAGCATAAATCCAGTTTATGAAAGGCTGTTAAACCTGACAATATGAATTTACTTCAGGATGAAATTCATTAGATGTTATTTCAACCTGATATGGACTATATATAAATTAGGTTTTATCTCTTTGTGTTTTATTGCTTATTTTAAAAAATTTCCCTTTAATATGAAGAGCTACTCTAAAAACTAAGGTCATGTCTGTATTCTGTCGCACTCAGGCAAAGGATTCTCTGCAAAATTTAAGAAAAAGCAAGAAGTGGTATAAATGCTCATCCATTCTCTGAGAATACAGTAATAAATGCAAAATTATTCCAATCTATTCAGCATAAAATCTTGTATTAAATCACTCTACTTTGAATAAGCTTGTTTGCAGGTTCTATGCATTGTATCTAGCTTTAGACCAGGACTGTAACTTCTATACAGCTAAGGTTTAGACACTCTTAGGCTAACAGAGAGGGACAGGTATTCCTAGAGGTGCTGGCTAATCTTGCCATAAATGCATTGGGATTTTCAGCAGGGGCTGTATTGCCTTGTAGAAGTGCCTGTTTCCCTCTACTGTTTGCCAAGACAGCCAACTTAGAGCTAGCTAAACTCAAGTGAGATTAATCCAACTGCTAATATTTTTTTCCCCTGAACTTGCAGTTCTGCAGCAGTTAGAGATTACATCAGAAACACAAAATTCATATGAAAGAAAAGCCAAAATGTCACTACTTTAAGTGACATGTATGTGATTGCAAAGATCAGACACCAGAAATCAAATTAAAGGGTCTTTTAAAAGACTCCCAAGATGTCTAAGTTAGTGTTACACTTAATTTGGTCTTCCTCTCTGGGGCTTGATTTTCAAAAGAGGATTTTCAACAGGATTAAAATGTGGGACGTACAGGATAACAGCTTCCAACCAAAATATTTCTAATAGCTATACACTGGGGAATTCACCCAAACTTTCTCTTTTGTTTTGTTTTGCTGTAATACTACAAAAAAGAATAATGAGAAAGTGAGGTTGTGTTGGATAATTAACACTGGCACATAGAAGCTTCAGGAAGACTAGGAATCCTCTGTCTATTAACTTTATCACCATTTGAAATCATTGACTTAACCTAAAGCTTGTTTGTTTTCCCTATATTCAATTAATTTGCTGCTAATAACAGGCAGACTACAAGAACTGATAGAAAAAAGTATGAAAGGGGATTTATATGTCTGTAATTCATGCCACTGAAAGCACACTAGAGGCTCAAGAGCTTCTTTTAAGAACAGATGCAATTGTATGTGTAGTAGTGTAATTGACCACACATTTACCCTTGTTTAATAAAATTTGGACATGCACAGAATAACACATTTGACTGAATGTACGTGGTGGAGTAATTACACTGAAGAGAGTAATTGTAAGTCAGAACTGGAAAGTAATGAATAGAGAACATTTAATTATAATGTAAGCAAACACATAAAAGCCTGCCAAGAGTACGAAGGTGAACATTGGGATTCAGCAGGGCAATAAAATTGATAATAGAAAGTGTAGAGGATGCACAGCTTTTTGACAGTGCAAGAGTAGGACTTTTGGCAACAAAAACTCTTGGGGTCAAAACTGTGCATCAGATAAACCTTTGGATAAATTATGTATTTTCCATCTATTCATAGTCTTGTTAATTAAAAACCTGGTCTCTGACATTACTTGGAAATGGAATCATTTTCCGTTTGCCACTTAGCCAAATGATATTGTTTTCAAGGTAGTGCTGCCCTGTCATGCTTGTATTTTGCTTGGTCAATATTCATCCAGACTTAATTCCAGGATTCCTGCAACTGAGTCACTCCTTCTTCATGCTTAACACTATGGACTACTTTTGCTCCCTCTCATGCAACAGCAGACAAGAAGTCTAGATTTCTGTGTCTTCAGAGAGCATGAATGCCAGGAACTTTTTATTACCCTAAGTCACGCTCTACTCTCCCTAACAGTTTTCACCTATGAATCTGAATTATAGCCTTTTCCCATTTTAAGGCCAAGCAAAAAAAGTTAAAGAGATGAAGGAGGAAGGGTAAAGCTACAGCTGCAGGTGATGGGTCTGCTGGGAAATAAGAATAACCTACCCAGAAAGAAAAAAAATGAGAAAGACTGGTAAGACACAAGGAAAGAAATTTTCTGTGGATTAAGTACTGAATGAGATCAGGGTTCAGCCACAACCTTACTTTTGGGATAATCTTTAATTTGTCTCTCTCTCTTGCCCTGCTAACCCAAGGTAAATCTGTCTGCAATAATCTATTTTATATTTCCCAAAAACTCGATTTTTTTCTTTACTGTTCATACCAAAATTCTGCTTGTGCTTTAGGTTTAACCCTAAGGTTTACTGCTATTAGGTCCAAAATATAATTGATGAATTTATTTTTTTTTAATACTATGTTGGTTGTAGAAATGGTTGGGGGAAAAAATGGAAAGAGGAAGAAAGCTATACATCAACAAAGTTGCTTTCCCAAGAGGCTCCATTATCTCCTTTAGTTTTCAGAGATCTTGGATCATGAAAATCCATACTTCCTTTGAATGACAGCAGATGGGCCTGGCCAGGGTCACATCCAGGAAAATTATGGGAATCGTGTGGTTAAATGAAAATGGATTTCAGTTGCAAACTGGCACCTAATCAATCTTCTCAATTCTTAGATAGCCATGAAATCACTGAAGTCTTTAATATTCCAGGAATAACTCAAACTCAAAAGAACTCAATAGACACTTCTCACAGATTTAGATATCTCCTAATGACTATTTTCTCCTGAACTATCTTTCACACAAAATGTTAAGGCTAATCACATATTCTCCTCTTTAAGACATGGGACAACTCATCAGACCTGAGCCCTGATCCCCAATTCTGCCACTATCAAACTGTGAATCTTCATCACCTCATGCCTCTGAACCTCTTTTTCATTTTTATCAGTCTGTCTTCTCTATATACTGCGTGAAGACTGTTTGTAACTGTGACCTACTCAAAATGCCTTATGCATGTAGACAATGAACTCTAGTGAGCTCTGTGTGACATAACAAAATAATGAAAAGTGTTCCTCAGCTATCTTGTTTCTGGGAGCTCTTGAACACTCAGTTTCAGCCCAGATTTCTCTGTGAATCTTGGATTAAGGGGGATAGAGTAATTAATTTCTTAGTCACATATAAATGTTCTATATCCAAACAATGACATCTGCGTGCATTTTTCTGAGCTGGCCTCTATCAACGACATTGTAAACAATATTCTGTGCAAGCTAAACCAATTGTCTTCAGATTAATCCTGTTTGGGTTATGTTTCTTTGTGGAGTATTTTCTTCCATAAATAAAAAGGTATTTCTCCAGTTGCAAATACTCGGCTGGAGAAAACAGGCTCTTTGAATCAAGTCAGTGGTAGAATGTCTCATTTTTTTCCTAAGGATAAAAAACATCAAATATGCTGCCCTCTCCTAGCAATTAATTTAATTATTATTGCAAAATGTTTAGTCAGATTTATGAAATTGTATACTTTGCAAGGAGGTTTAATAGTTTAAGAGTTACTTTCTGGAGGTTATTGTAAATACACAGTCAATAACATTCATGCCCATATAAACAATATTGATTTCAGCCTCTCACTGAGGTAAACTATTTTAAATCCTCCTTTTTTTTTTTTCTTTTCTATACAGTAACATAATAACTCTTAGGACTTCCATAAAAGCAAATAGAAGCCAAACATAACTCTACTTAAAAAATGAATGCCTTTATACATACTTAGCAGTCTGGAGCATAATGTTTGGACATTGTGAGAGGAATAAGCATTGGGAAAGGAACTATGTCATTTAGAGGATAATTATGGAATGAGGACCACATATTTTTGTAAACCTACCCATTCTGATCCTGAAGTGCCTCTGTGATTCCTACACAGCCAGAGAAGTACTAGAGGGTGAAAGACACAACACACAACTAATTGCCAGTTATCTCTTTGCAGGATTATCTAGATTGCAGGCAGTTATTTACAGATGTTATGGTGCATAACTGGATAATTAATGGTACAACCCAACTGGATAATTAATGGTGTTACTGTCTCAAGGACAATGGTTAACCATGGCTAAGTTTGTGCATAGTTTGGAGGGATTGGCAAAGCCAACCTGTTACAAGTGTAGCACATGCCAGAGATCAGATGAAAACCTGATGTGTTTTTCTGAGTACAAAGTGGGAGTGGCAAAACCCTGGATATCCATACTACCCTTGCAAGACTTCAGGGATTTTCTTTTCTTCTGCCCTGTGGTAGTCACATATTCCTGTGAAGTAATGCTATTTCATCTAACTCCACATCTGATGGAATGGTTTGAACAACAGCTAAGGGTTAGAGCTTGACAGGTAAGAACTGAAGTACAGGACCATCACAGACAAAATATCTCTGAATATATGAGGGCAGTGGGACAGGTAGGAGAAGGGAGGCTGTCAGTTCTTGAAAAATTACGAGCGAAGTGTAGGCAAGTTAGTTTATTAAGAAACTCAATGTATAGCTGTCTCTTATATAGCTCAGAAGGCAAGGATGGGGGCTGTATTTTCCAAGAGTCAACAATCCGTGTCTGCATAATATTCCTTTGACAACCAATAACTTTGAGATTTAGAATTAGAGATAGGAAAATGAGTACACTTTCTGGTCGCTTCTGAAGTGCCATCATAAGTCCAGCTCATAACAACTCAAAAATTTTGGTATTGATCTTATAGTCACCTGTAAGTGGTATTAAACATAAAGAAGAGTTTACCTGCCAACATGTTCTGGGTTTGTTGTTTTTCTTGGCTACCATGCAGCCCACCAGATGAGACTGCAGATTGATTTCTGCTGAGTTCCATAATTTATACAAGCTTTTTTAATAGGTATTGGACACCTGTCTCTGGTTAATAGTAGAGTTAAATCTTATAAGAAAAGGAACTGGGTTGCCAATTTAAGCCTGAATCCGATATTTCCAGCAGAGAACAGAGTAAGCTTTGTTTCATGAAAGTGCAGGCCTTGCAAAAGTAGCTGTAGTTAGAACTTTTAAAGGTCAGTGTTTGAGCAAGACTTTAAAGAAGAAATAATGAAGGGTTGACTCTATTGCATTTAGAATCTAGGTTAAAAATACCCATATCCAAGCAAAAAATAAACCTGGAATAAGGGCTTTTTTCTTAGGATTTGGGAACAAAGATTGAAGATGAGTGTATTTGCATAGGTGAAACTAATTTCACAGGCCTTGACATTATCTGACAGATCAGAAATCTAATATGCTGAGGTCCAACAGATTCTGAAACAGTCTAATGCTGGGAGCATTGCTTCACTAAAGTTTTAAGCTACAGCCATATGATGAATGGGGAAATTGGCATGGTGGCAAAGCTTTATCTACAAAGCCAAAAATTCCTTTGTTTGAAAGTTGTATTTCGAATTGCCACAGGGAACCTGTTCATATTTTGAGCTAATTTCAGTGTCCTGAATGTTAAAAAGTCTAGCTCAATGAGACTCTACTGCTGAGCAGAATTGGCTGCAATAGTCTTTAAGTATTTTTTTGAAGAAATCCTCTGAAATCAGGGTGGTTCCTCTCAGTCTGAAACCTGGATCACGCTCAGTGTATCGTCAAGGCTATGTATATCAGGCCATGCACATTGTTTACATTGCAGTAGCTGCTGGTTCTATTTTTTAAACCACAGCAGGAATTTCTTTTACTTCCAGGGATACTTTAATTCCCCCATCCATTTTCTATATCTCCAAGCTGAAGTATGTTGCAAAGAAAAAACACAAAACCTACCAGCACCACTAATCACAGTGGAACAAGGAGAAAACAAGAAACTGATATGTTCAGAAAGTAAAAGTAATCTGACATTGTCATGTCTTGGTTGTTATAAAAATTCTAACATTTATTACATCTCACACCACTGTATTTCAGCTGGATTCAAAGAACAGTCTCTTGTGGAAGTACTGAAGGTGGCATGTCTCAGGCTCATTTCCATTGAATAACTGAAATGTTGATGCACTCTGCTGCAGCTTGAGTGTATATCCTGAATTTATTTTCAGATCTCTGACAGAAAACATTTTGTATATCCAGTCACATCCCATGGTAAGGCTTAATATATTCAAAGATCACTTATGTGGCATCCTTATAGAAAATTCTGAAGGAGGCTAAAAATTTAAAATAAATATGTCCAAAGATAACTTAAAAATCACTTGCTAATTTTTAAATTCCTGCCTGTGTATTTCTGAACATTATCTTACTTATTGAATATTTTCCCACTTACACTGTAAAGGCAGCTGTGCTGGCTCATATCAAGAGTTCATCAACAGTGCCCATAAAGGATAACTATCTCCATAAATCAGTGATAGTAGAATGGGCCATGGGATTGCCTTACTTCTGTTTTACACACACACACAGTGAGTTTTTTAGGCTACTGTCCATTTTAATGCTTCTCCAAAATCTCTTGATGTTCTCACTGCACTTTGCCCTTCACCTTTCATATAAAGCTCTGTTTAACCTCTGGCACTCCTCAGCCCACCCTTCCTGACCTTACTCAAGCCAGACACCCATTGCACCAGGTAAAGGAAGACAGACGTGGTACATTTCTGTTCTTGTGACTTGACATATTGCCAGGCAGAACATGACCAGGGATCTTCTACCAGCTTCTCGGACACCTTTGGAAATATGGAGATGATGTAAGGTTGTCTAACACCTGGCAACTTTGTCTTCACAAGCTGTGGGGGTTCTTTTACGCTTTTGAGCCTATGATCTTCACCACCATCATTCACTGATCCTCAAAATTATTTTGCTTTGCCCAGATTCTTTTAAGTAGACTCTTTCTTTTTGTTTTTTTTTAGGCAGGAGCTGATGCCTTTCCAGAAGAAATTAACCAGATGGAGCCATGACCCTAAATCAGTGCATACAGATCGCAAGAAAACAGTGTGTAGCTGATTGCTTCTCTAATACTATTACATCTTCCAACTATTTTCAGCTAAGGAGAGTTTCTGAACTGGCTGTAATTCTGCATATTTTAGAATCTTTTGAGAATTTCAGTGTCATGTGCTTGTCTAGTGAGATCTTCAATCAATGTCAATTTTGGCTGTACACAGCATTCTTTTACAGGAAGGCCCACAATGATAACACATGTTCTGAGTAAAACCACTGCTTTTGTTGTTTATATGAAAATTACTCCTACTCTCATTATTTGGCAATCAACAGTTCTTGTCTTAAAAAGAATGATGAATAATTAAGTCCTACCTATGCCTTCTATGCCACTCATGATTTTATAGAAGCTTACCATATCTCCTCTGAAACCTTTTGCTTTGAGGATAAAAAAAAATCTTCACCTACTCAGCTGCTTCCTGTAGAAAAGCCTTCAATATCTTTTAACCCTTGTTATCTTTTTTTCTCAGCTCTTTCCTATTCTCTTTTAGAATAAGAAGGAAAAGCACAACACACAATGTTCCAGTGGCTTGGAAAACACACTTGAGCTATCTGTACCATCTTGTTCTGTCTTTGTGACCTGCAGTAAAAGGCAGAGGTCATCCCACATGGAAACTACTTTTTGTCTCAAATTTCTTGCTTTTTCCTACCTTTTATTTTTACACCATGGCCAAAGCTGCCATAGAAGCAGTGACAGATCTCAAAAGAAAGGGAGGACAAGCCCTGAGACTTAAGTGGAAGTCAAGTGTAAAACCCATATGTGCAAACTACATCAGTTACAACCTCACCTTGGGAACTACAATATTACAGGGAAAAAAAATACCCACACACTGAAAATTCTCTGGGTTTTACATATGGAAATTAAATGGATGCAATTGCTATCATCAAAATGAAGTGAAAGTGGGCAGAATATGTGTGAAGACAAAAGGAAAAACAACTCACTGGGAGTGAGTTGTGAGTTTATAGTTCGACGTTAAAATTGCTTGAGCATTCTTCATAAGGTAAAGAGCAATAAAATCTCAAAGGCACCTACAGTCCGTTAGCAGTAACCTAAAAATAGTCCAAGGAACTAGGCATATAAACAAACATATTTTGCAAGTAAAGAAGTAATGAGAGCTACTCAGAAGTTAACTTTCTGGTTAGAAAATATTTTCAGCTGTTTCACTGAATAAATAATTGTTTTTCAATTACTGCATCCTGCATTAGGAATCACCTCTTCACATTCCCATATATGCTGCTTCCACAGTAATGTAAAAGTTGAAGTGATAGATTTTCTGCAGAACTCAAAACATCATTTGGCTTTGACCCTTGTGGGTATATCAGACACCCTGAATATGTACTGGGAGCTTTAACCTAAGAAAACTTATCCGCTTTTACTGATGATACAAACACATGGTATCTAGCATGACAACGGTCTCATGCGAGAATTAACAGATTTAAAAATATGCATATAATCCCCTTAACTACTGTAATTATTCAAATGTGCAAACTAATGTATGAGTAAACACATGTGCAGAGTGAAGACAGCTGTCATTTATTTTTTTAATTTCAAAGTCATAGCCCAAATACTGGGAACAGAGTTTTTAGAAGCTCAATTTTCACATTATGAATTGTTCTATATTTTCATAGTCTGGAAAGGAATAAAGCAAATATTTTAGTTTGGGGGGGGAGCTGAAATCCATCTGTGACTGAGAAATATAATTGCACTGCCTCACCATCAGAGTAACATCCCCAGAGTCTGTTGTTGGAATTGACAGCAGAGTTGAGCTGATGGTACATGAAACACACAGAATGACAAACATCACTTGGTAAGCAACTCTACAGCCAATTTATTTACGAGTAATGCTGAAGCAAAGCCTAATTCTCACTTTCCCACCTCTCCAGCAAGTAGGCACTTTACTCAGTATCTGACCTGTAAAGATATGAATCTCTCTTGCCAGGTTTTTTTATCATGCCAGATTTCCTGCCACACTCTGTATCCCACATTTCGCCTCATGAAAATGAAACAGACAAGACGTACGTGAAAAAGGACTGAGAATCACTAAGATATGGAATTTCCACTACCAGGGGTTATGTTAAACTCTCAAATGGGATATGTAACTTTTCACAACAGGTTTGAATGCCCCTGATGGAAGTGATGAACTACTCACTCAACTATAGCAGTGATGTATCCCAGTGTACACCCGAAACATAACCACAGAGTCAGTTGTGTAAAAGCCATGAAGCTAAGTTAAACCTCAGGCATGTGGAATGCAAATTGCTCACCTCTGATGAGCACTGTATTCACTTGATTGATTTTAAATGGCTGTATAAGTGTTCTCATACATGTTGAACCTGCATAAAAAAATTAAATAACTCCCAGTGGAATTTTTCTGGTATTACACTCTGAAATTGAGCTTAACTTGAACAACAGAGTTTAAATACCTTGGGATGTAGTTCATCATAGCATGATTTTAATTTTAATTCAGAACCATAAAAATGTGGGTGACACAGTCATTTTGAAGTGTCTCATCTAGGGTATAAGCCAAATTCATTATTTCCAGTATTATTCCAATGGTTTCCAACAGATATAAAACTGGTATGGTGTTTTCAAGTGACTCGAGTACATGTAATTTTTGATTTTAGATTTCTGACAAAAATGCATAACTAAGCCACCATATTGAATCTCTTGGCAGAATAGATATTTTTCAAAATACCTTTTCTAAAAACCTTGGAAAGAGGAATGCCTTGAACTTTCTCCATTGTCACTCTTTGTATTTGCTTTATCTCAGTGTCTGGATTCAAACATTAAGCTCTTAAACAGAAGATTACTGCCACTTTCTCCCTATTTATAATCTGATGTATCTATGTGTGATTGAGCTCACTAAGCCTACTGAACCTTTGGTCTTTCTATTACTGAACTCCATCAAAATACCTCTTGGTATACTGCATGTCTGGAAGGATGCTCATCTCCACTTGATCTAAAGCTTATTCCAATTCAAGCAGAACTTGTTATTCTGTTGCTCATTTAAACAACAAATTGATTTTTTGGAAATTTCATTTAACTTTCATGCTTCAATTCTTATTATCTAGGACACAAATGAAACTGAGCTTTATAAATCAAAAGTTAATACGATCAAGTAAAGTTCAGAAGTTACCAAACAAATCTGTGATTTGATGCCTGTGAAATTAGAAGCTTTGAAAGAACAAGTTAAATCGAAGGCATTTCCTGTACACAGAAACACAGGAGTGTCTGGGCTTCCCTCACTCACTTGCCTCATTGATATGTCAATACCTTAATTCAAACCCAGCAGAGCTGATGACAGACTGGCCCCACATGGTAGTTTCTACAGTTTTTAACATAGAAATCACTTTGTTTTCCTCCCTGCAATCATCCACATGTTTTCACAAAGTTGTATCAGCTAATGCTAGAGGAGGGGGAAAAACAAAACAAAACAAAAAAAANCAAATAAAAAAAAAAAAAAAAAAAACAGGAGAGTGGTTAAAGTGAGTTGGAATATTTTAAATCAGATTATAGTTACTGTCTCAGATTTTCTAACTTTGCTAACCTGAGCAAAAAAAGGTTGTAAGGTCCTCAGCTTTGCCTCTGAGCCTGTCTTTCTCAAAGTTAGGGATATAAAAAGAACTTTCTGCTGTGACCCTACATGAAAAGTAGAACAGGGAGGTCAGTGTGTGAGTGCATGCAATTTTAAAAGATTTCAGGGGAGAACATGCATTGAATTTCTAGTCAAAAGCTCATCATTTAACAAGCATTAAACTCAAAGTAAGAATTGCCAGCTGTAGGAAGAACTTAAAGCAATGGTATTCTCTCCCTTGGACAATTAAATCTTCCCTCTTCAGCCATCTCTGAAGAAGTTGGCATTGCCTGGTTCGGATGCAGGAATTGGATTTCCTCCATTACTTAGCTAACTTTCTAAGATGGCTTCAAGAATACAGTCTAAGGTACCTCATTATTTCCTTGAGCTACCAGCTGAAATATCAATAAGTAAATGACAGTCTCTGCCACTAACCACAGAATAATATTGATCATTTAGAAAGTGTTTAAATTTTTTGAGACACTATTTAAGACTCTGTACATATAGAACATATTGTTTGAAGTATGGGGACTTGGATTATTGTTAACTTTTAAGTGAATAAAAAGTAAAAAAAAAAGTTGTTGAGCTTCAGAGCATTGTTAGATTGACTTAGGAGAGTTTGAGATCATGACTTAATAAAAGACTTTGCATGTTACATGCAGCCTTTAATTTAGGAATTTATCAATGGCAACAGATGAGCTGTTTTGCCCCTAGTGTATTAGTGGCATCCCAGGACCATCACCACTTTGATAAAGAAGAAGCAAATAATCCCTCTCCCTTCAGCTGGGAGAGAAGAATACATGTTTCAAGAATTTAGGACGGGAAAGAAACTAAAATTTCCAATTTATGACAATAAGAGGTTTTGGGATGTGACTCTATTCAATGGTGCAATAGGACTACAACAGTTTGTGTCACTTTATGTGTTGTGAGAAGTCTCACCTGCCCTGTAGCTGCTACCTTGGAGCAGGACAGGACTTACACAAACATTGCCCCATACTGGTTTGCTCTGTCTAGAAGCCTTGGACATTGCACAAGCTCCCAAATGGCACTGGCTGTGTTTCTGTTAAAAAATGAACAAGTGCAGAATAATTCAAATGCCTAAAGCTAGTTATCTTGTACTCTTTAGATATCTTGGAGCGTCTTGCCTGATTCCAAGAGTGCTCTTGTGTTGCATACGGCAGCTTTGTGTTATAGAGGAATTGGGAGAAGTTAAGCTGGAAACATAGGGTGCAATGTAGGAGAAGATATTTTCATTTTTTTCCTTGTTTCTCACAACCCTAGACTATTTAAGTTTGCAATAAATTAAATTATTTTTCCTTAAGTTTAGTCTGCTTTGTCTTTGATTGTAATTGCCAAGGGATGTGCCTGTCTTTATCTCAGCCCATGAGCTTTTTCATCTTATTTCCTGCTTCTGCTCTGTTGTGGAGGAGGAGTGAAAGACTGTCTGAGTGGAGGTATGGGAGCCAGCCAAGGTCAGCCCACCGGAGAGGGGGCTGCCTGCCTCAAGAGTGAGACCACTTTCCAGCTGTCAGGAGTGTGATGGGCTCTGCAGAGCTGGTTTATGTTGTTGATCTGAACCACAGAGCCTTGGGGCTGCTGAAAGGGTGATTCTGTTGTGGGAGCAACGGAGCCTGATGTGTCTGTTCTGGTCTGACACAGCAACAGAGGAATTTGCTTATGAAGTGCAGAGTAAAGCTGGAAGAGATGCTTCACCTGTACAGAGCTCTCCAAGTTGCAACACTAGTCCCAACCCTAAAGTCTTCTCATATTCTTTTATCTGACTCCAGATATGTTTTCACTGAGGAAAACCTAAGGCAAATGATCCCCACTGCTTGTGATGGCTGGGTTATCTGTTTACCTATCTCAATCACATGGATGATGGTCTACAGTCTCAGGAATATTTAAGCCCCTTTGAAAATATTTCTGGTGTCTTTATGAGCATAAATACACACAATATTAGTGAGATTATTGTCTGGCTTGTCTCCTTTCATGATCCCACTACAAATGGATTTGTAGGTGTTGAAAGTGCTTAACCAATACTGTTTTTTTTTCCCCAACAGTTTACTTACTTGTGGATTTTACGTATTTTATCACTGTTATGAAACTATTAATTGCTGAAACAAAACTTAAGGAAAAATTTCATTGCAACTGCTGGTGAACAGACATCATAAACAAATAGCATTTGATTTTCAAAATGTTTATTAAACAATAATTGGGCCTTTTAACACATATCTGTGGCAACCCATCTCCTTGTACACAGTGGAAGAAACTCCCCAGGGCAGGGAGACAGTGTGAAGTCAGGCCTTTCTGCAATGCTGCAGTGAGCATGGAAAGCCACTACTGAACTTCTGAAGAATGAATAGGTATTTTGGTTTTCAAGGCAGGAAAGATATTGTTGTGCTCACGGGTCATGTGTTCAAATTAATCCTACCACACACCCTGAGACAGATGTTTTCGGTGACCTTGGGTAAATTTCTTGAGTACGTATTTCTAAGCATGTAGACACTTCATGACGCACATAGACACTAAATTTAACCTCAAAAATAACATTTCATCTTTATCTGCCTCCTTAGGCTTCTAAATGGCTTTTAAAATCTGATCCTAATGTTTTGTGCCACTATTTACCATCTGGTAAATGATGACAAACACCTTTCTCCCAACTTTTTGGGTTGATCAGGCTATAATCAAATAAAATCTCCTGTTTTGTATTCAAGGTTGATATGAGACAAGTGGATAAATTCTGCATGATGCAAACTGAAGCTCATTTCCTTTTACCTGCCTTCACCTAAAACTACATTAGCTTTTTCAGAAACTTGTCTTTTAATGTCTCTTTGTTCAGTGACAGTTCAGCAGTCTGAACTGAACTCCAGGAAACTGTAAATTAATCATAGAATTATGGTGATTGAATTAATTCATGTGTATCCTGTGTGCAGGGATGGGAATTTCTGTAATATCTTAGTGTCAGGTAATAATAACAATAGTAATAGCAACTAAACAGATTCCATGAAAATAAGTGGCACTGGTGAATTCCTGAATTTGCAGTGCTTGAACAGGGTCTTTCAGCAGATCCAGTGCACCAGAGCACAGGATTTTCATTTTGTTAAGGAGGCACAGAAAGAATTTTTTCCTTCTTTTGAAAATGTTTGTTATAGAATTCTCTCACACAGATATAACTGGAGTGTCATTGTCACAGAATCATAGAATCATGGAATGATTTAGGTTGGAAAGGACCATAAAAGATCACCTAGCTCCAATCCCCATGCCATGGATGAGGACACCCTTCACTAGACCATGTTGCTCAGAGCTTCATTGAACTTGGGAATTTAAAGAAAAAAAAAAAAAATATCCTCAGCTGAGATAGTTCAAAGAGCAGTATGGCATACACCTAACACAGTACTGTGCTATGATAAGGGTCCTAGATAAGTTCAATATACATTTGCATCCAGTCTGGATCCTCACGCAGAAGTTGCTGGAAATGACAACTAACCCCTCTGTTTTATAGTAAATTACACCCATTTTGTGCAGGTCAGAACAACATCTGACAAGGCAATGACAACTTCTGTGCAAAGCAACAAAGAATCAGGGTGATGGCGTTAAAATATTTTAGCAGGTTGGTCTCTAATGTGGCTGAATTGAGAGCAGATTGTGACTGGAAAGAATCAAAGAGCACTTTGCAAAATGGGTAGATGAGAAGATCTCCAGGGAACTGCCTCAGACACCAGCTCCTAGCAAACACATTTTGGCTGCACATTGCCTCGTTAGCAAAGTTAAGAAGCAGACCTAATTGTATGAAGCCCAGTCCTGGCCAATACTTTTAGAAACTGAGATTTCTGTGGTACAATGCACATCCCTCTCTGTGGTGCCATATCAAAAAGCATGGAGCCATCAAAAGATGGTGTTTTACACCATTTGTAAGGAATAGAGCAAGATTCTATGCAAGCTATGAATCCAGCAGGAAATTTCTATCCTGTGTACAGTGTTAAGTGTTGTCTGTGGTTTAATTTCATCCTACTTGGAATAAATGCAAACACTTCTAAGGATTCCTGAAAAAGCCTGCTTTAGCAAGAACTGACAGCTTAATTTTTAGGTTGCTGACTTGAAGAGGAAGCCAGAAAGAGATCATCTGTGATTTTTTAATGGTAAATGGAAAATGGAAAAATAGGATATTTTTAAAGCCTGGAAAGCCTCTCTGACAGCTTCAACCTTCCAATAATTTCTCACTTCTCTTAGACTTTAGAGAATTCCTAAGAATAATTCCACTTGTTCAGTAAGACAGAACTTTCATTCCAAATATAAGCACATTCTAAATATAAGCAAAAATTTTACTTTAATGAAATCAGAATTACAAAGACAGGGGAAAATATTTTTTCTTGCTTCTTTAATCACATTGAATGTTTATTTTAAAGGAACCTTGCCACTGATACGCCCCACAAAATGAAACCTTTTCTCATTTTCTCAGGAGGAGGAAAATATATTAAATGTTTTTGATGTTCATGACTAGTTTTATTCTCATACAGTTCAATTTTGCCTTGAAGCTGTTAAGGCTACATGTTAGAACTAAGAGGGAAAATTGTACTAATTTTGTAAACATCATTGCAAACCTCAGTAGAAAGGTGCTACAGCTTCTAAATTTTTAAACAGCATAAGCCAATCTCCATGGCCAGCCCTAATTTGTAAATTATATATTTATCATACTATAATTTGTAAATTATTGGTGGTTTGAAGCACAAACACCCTGAAACTGATTGATACTGGGGATTGACCTGGGATTGATACTGGGGATTGTCCCAGCCCAGGTGCAAGGTCCTGCACCTGGGCTGGGACAACCACTGGTATCAACTCAGGCTGGGGAATGAACAGATCAGAGCAGCCCTGCCCAGAAGGACTTGGGGGTTTCTAATGGGTGAGAAACTCAACATGACCTAGAAATGTGCACTTGCAGCCCAGAAAGCCAACCTCATCCTGGGCTGTGCCCAAAGCAGCGTGGGCAGCAGGGTGAGGGAGAAGTAGAGGGCCCCTCTGCTCTGCTCTGGTGAGACCCCACCTGCAGTGCTGTGTCCAGCTCTGGAACCCCCAACACAAGGACATGGACCTGTTAGAGCAGTTCCAGAAGAGAGCCACAAAGATGATCAGAAGGGTGGAGCACCTCTCCTATGAGAAAAGGCTGAGAGTTGTGGTTGAACAGCCTGGAGAAAAGAAGGCTCAAGGGACACCTTATTATGGCCTTTCAATACTTAAAGGGGACCCAAAGGAGAAAAAGGACTTTTAACAAGGGCATGTTGCCAAAGGATTACAGGTAATGGCTGTAAACTGAAACAGGGTCAACTTAGAATAGCTACAAAGAAGAAATGTTTTAACAGCAAGAGTGGTGAAACACTGGCACAGGTTGCCCAGGGATGTGGTGGATGCTGGTCCCTGGAAGCATTCAAGGTCAAGCTGGAAATGACTCAGAGCCACCCAATCTAGGCGAAGATGTCCCTGCTCACTGCAGGGGGGCAGATGGACTAGATGACCTTTAAAGGTCGCTTCCAAACCAAGCTGTTCTGTGATTCTATGACTATGAAGATACTAGAAGTACTTCCATGAAACCCTCTGTCTTGGTTTGGGGTGTGGCTTTTTGAGAAATTTAGGATTCCTAATCCTAGATTTCCTCACACATATAATTCATCTTCAGTTTACAGACTGTATGGAAAAAACCTTGTCCATCTGGCAGGTCTAACAGCTAAAACAATGGCCTACTTTTTCATGTGATATCAATGTTTACTTTCAAGAGAAAAATATATACATTACCAAAACTATCCTATTTGAGCAATGAGGCTTGAAAACATTCACTGACAATTTTCCAGTTAAAGCTGTTAGCTTTATCAACCTGATAGCATTAACATGGACATAAAACTGAAGAAAAAGATCGAAAAACTGAGCTACAAGTGTAATTAAGTTGCTGTTGTAACATCCAAAAATACATTTACAGCTTGAAAATGAACTTTCATGTCACTTCTAAGTCAGAGTTTCTAAGGACTTGTGTGAGTTCCCATGTATCTCGCACAATAAGAGAGCTCAGAGAGCAGTTTCTCAGATGTATAAATCTATGTGAACAGAATGTCTATTTCTTAGCAAGTTTTGGTGTCCTTTTTGGGGGAGGGGGTGAGTGTTGATGAGTACATTAAAAATGAAGAGTGGAAAATCACTGGTAAGGAATGTTATAAAATCCACTGCTAAGGACTTTGTATCAAAGCTGGAAAACTTGGAATTTTTGATCATAAAGTTTAGCTAAATAAATATGCATAGTTGCATAGCAAACTCCTATTTTTTGTTATTTTTTAAATCTTAAAACCATGCTAAATAAAGATTTAACTATGGCTTCCTTCTTTTTAAATCTTCATTTTTTATATAATATTTCATACAAAGTATACAACATTTTCGGCTAGTATTTGATAGCTTCCTTAAAGATTCTTTTACTGCTCTTAATAACACTGTTCAGTAATGAGTTAGAGGAAAGGCAAAAGGAAAAGGTTTCTGAAAGTTCACCTAAACCACTGAAAAATGAAACTTTAGTCTTTAGTAAAAGCTTTGCAAAACCAAGATTTTTTGTTTGTTTATTTTTAGTACATATGGACTGAACAAGTATGGTTCTCTGCTGTTGTGGGACACTTAGTGAGCTGGCTGGCATAACACAAATACTTGAGAAGCCACAAATAATCCAAGTCCATGCTCAGTCTGCAGAAAATAGTAGAGGAAAAGACATCGTTCCAGAGTGTTCTGATACCATATGGCAAATAGTATTTTCTGCTGGTATGCAGCACATTTTAACTCCAAGGAATTTGCAATTATATCCAACTAATTAACATCATTTATTTTTTTACCAAGCTGTCTTTCCTCTTAAAAGGAAAGGGAATTCAATCTCCACCCACTGTGACTACTGTTTTTATTAGGTGTGTAATAGTTGAAAGAGGAAAAATAATTTTAAGGGCTGCCTAGTAAATATGTGCACAACATATATCAAGAGAGGAGATGGATAAAGACTGCCAAACAAACTTTTATTTAAATTCTCAGTTTCTGAAAGGTACAGATTTCCTTTTAAGGCCATCAGAAGTCTAAGTACATAGTTAAAAAGACAAAACCTCCTCAAAGAGCCAGAGTATGAACAAACCTGTTAGCAGCCCCCCTTCCCATCCACTGCTGCTGACAACACCTAGGATCAGCATTGTGTATGTGAATATGTTTGATGTCAGCTGCTCTTCAGGTGCTCCTTTTGTTTTTTTTCCTCTTGCAAGAGAAAAAAAAAAAAAACTGGCAAGAGAAACTCCTCTTCCTCAAAAGTATCAAGGAGATAATGATTCTCCTGCCTCTCATGTTCTCCTTGTCAGAATGATGTATCAGTTGTATTCATGAGCCTAATATTGGTCTGCTATTGCCAATTCAAACTATATTATTTAAAAAATATTTATCACTGGGATGAATCTTATTGTGGGATACTGTGCACCATCTCCCTGGTCTTGCTAAGATGAAGGTAAGAAAAGGTAATAAAGCGATGAGAGAAGGACCTCCACCAAGGCAGGGTGTAAGCATAGGCTTTATGTCCCACACAAGTCTCTATTTCCAAGATTTGAACAAATTTTAAGTGAGGAAAAGAGTCCTGCAGCAGCTGTACAGCACTGGACACTGAGCACAGTTGAGGACTGTGTAACGCCACTGTAGTAGAAAAGGTAGAATATTTCCCGACCCCTTGCCCTTAGGAGTTGTCTGACATCATGTATCCATTTTTCCCTCTTTCTGATTATCTACAGCGAGGCAAAGAGTAGACTCTCAATTCTGGGACTGTGATATCTGTTTTTGCAGAATAAACACAGAATCTGGAATGTTAAACTTCATTGGCAAGTGCATTCATTTTTGTTCTCTTATTCCTCTTTATTATTATTTCTCACATACAAAATCCCATGTGGCTCCTATTTTCAGAAACAATCGGTTTTAAGAGTTATGCCTCCAGTTTGGGCAGCCCTCCTGAAAGGACACTGCCAAGGTCATAGACCCATCTTGTCTCACCTAATTAAGGCATGTCAAAGCCAGATATTTGCTGATAAGATCGGTGTCCTGGGTTCTCTTTATTGTCAAGGCAGAGAAATAGGCAACTCTAGAGGAAAATTCATCCGTATTAAACTTGAAACTTTTCTTAGGAAGAAAACAATCATACCCTGAAATTGTCTACTTATGTTCACTGATTTTGAAGCTGAAAAGCTCCAACATGAAAGTCTAGCTACTTGAGAATGTTTGCATAACATCCCCTATGTTAGGGATCAGTAATGCTTATTCAGACTACTGAGTCCTTTGAGCTCTTTATAAGGCTGCTTTAAAAATGCCTATTTTTCCTTGATCTTTCTGCATTCTCTGGGAACTTGAGAGCATGCCATATACAGATAAGGAAGGGACAAGAATGATTGAGCCAAATTAATTAGGTACCTCTACCTGTGGCTAGAACTGACAGGTTTCTGCAGCAGGATCTTGGGAATATGTCAGCAGTACTGAAGATTCTAAAACCCAGGACTGAAGATTTCATGCACATCATTGAACAGCAGTTTTTTCTCACTTTCTGACCTATGTAACACAAATGATTCCAACCACAGAATGACACGTGGTGAGATCAGTACACAGTCCTCCTCAGAGGATCTGTGCTGGGATACACCACTTGACCATGTTGTTTCAAGGCCCAGATCAGAGTTTCATCAAACTACATTGGCCTACATGAACAAACTTAACAGTTTGGGTGACAGGTTTACGCCAATTGTCAGTATGCTCAAGAATGAGCAAAGGGAGGACTGTGCAATGACAAACTGAAGAACCTGAATTCCCAGCTTGCACAGCTCTCAAATACCAAGTCACTAAGGAAGGAAAAGGAAACCTAGGGTCATGTAGTAAAACTGGAAAAGTACAGTCTGATTTTTGTACTGTTCAAATACATCTGCATACGTATTAATATCAATTTTAAAATGAATTGCAAGAGTTCCTGTACTTCAGTCTAATGACAATCTCCCCTCTGCCAAGAGCTACAGAGCGCTTTTGGCATCAACCTGTCACGTAATCCTGCCAGGAGAGAAGTGTTCCTTGGGGTATAATGATATCATTTGGATAGTGGACACTGGATGTGATTTCCGATGCTTGCTTAGCATGCTGGGTACTGAAAGAGGAGTCTGCATGTAGCTTGCTTAAACTATTTAGCTGTCTTCATTTGACTCATTAAAATATCCACAGACAGGCCTAAATCATAATCCCATTATGGTTGGTGACAAAATGCCCGTGGATCTGACTCTCTCCTTTCCAGTATCACTCTCCATCACTTTTTCTCAGTCTTACCCCTGTCAGCACTTCTGCACTCATGGAAACAGAGCTGAAAGCAGCAGGATGTTTCTCCCCTGTTTCACCACTTGATGCGATGCACAGATGGCTTTTCCTTTCACTCCCTGCCTCTCCCTCACACAATTCCAACAGAGTAGTAGGAGGAGGGCTGCATGCAGCCTGCATGTTACAACATTTAAGATGGACTAAGGATGGTCACAGTACCTAAGTTTAAAATGAGCAATTCAGATTTTTTGCTGTGCTGGGCCTGTCAGGCCTTAATTCCCTGTAGCATCACAGGAAAGAAAGTCACAATGGTTAACTTATGCAGCTCTTGCTGGTGGTCTATATATTGCTCCTATCGTGCTCCACAGGCAGTAAGGGATGCCAGTCCTTAATAGCCAGAGGTTTGAATTGCTTATTTCTCTTCTGAATTTAGACACTGTAATTGGAGTTTCATTTCATATAGAAGCGAGAATAGGCAGCCAGACCACAGCCCTAAATCACAGTCTGAGCTGTTCATTGCTCTCACGAGGTTATTAGATGCCATAGCAGATGGCCTGAGGTACCAGAGGAGGAACTCCAATTATACCCTCAGGGCCTTTGATGAAACTGACCTCTCATACATTTCATGAGACCCTCACATTAGAGTGTGTAACCTCAGGACTGTTTCAGACATATCTGCACACAATTTATTTTTTTCAATGCAGTTTTGGCTTGAAACACACTGGATCACATTGAATCACAATCTTGTTTCCACTCCAAGTTGACAAAATTTGCTTTCACTTAAATAAAACCAAGAATTTAAAAAAAAAAAAAAATAGTGAATCCAATATGTGGAAATACTAAATAGTCTACTTTCATCAGATGTGGAACTAGTGGGCTGAGAATGAAAAAGAGAGGCCATCAGTGCTGGCCAGAATGGTGCATTCACCATATGCTACTGCTGAATGTCCAAGCTACCCCTAAAACTAGGCAGGGGGGTTAACCATGACTGGATCCAGCAGAGTGACAGCTGACACAACTTCATCAGTCTTACACAAACTTGTGTGACTCTTGAGACACCTATGTCTTTATAGAGTTGTGCTGCCCTTCATGCCATAAACCTTGTGCATATTTAAAAGCTTACTTTAACAGAAGTTAATTTAATAAAGGGGACAGATAGCTGCTAATTCCTCTGTAAGGAGAGGGTAACTTTTGAATAATATCAAAGCTGTTTCCCACATCCTCCAGTTTTGGTGTAGCTGTGATGACCTTTATATATAATGGAATATAGCACTGGAATATGTTTCTGTCTTTGCCTGACACAATAGACTTCTCAGGACAATAATTTTCAAACTACTATCTGAGCTTTCTTAGGATGCAACGAACTTGACTAAAAACATCTCCAAAAAAGTTAGTACTGTTCTCTGGTCCATAATATTCAAGAAGAAGAAACTTTAACAAAAGATACATCAGAACACATGCACTGCTTTGTCTACTGTCATTTAAGTGCAAACCATGAAAGATAAAACATCTTTGAGTGTTTTACCCATTTTCTTCTAATTTTTACCATTTTACCCATTTTCTTCTAATATTTCTGGCAAACAGTTTCTAGAACATGATCAATATGTAGATGGTTTTAATTGTTAAGACTTTACCTCTAGATTAAATTACTCAAGGAATGGTTTAAACCTGTATAACTCTGTGATAAACACCACAAAAAAGATCAGAGGAAAGAAGCAGACAAAGAGACAGATTTTCATCCTGAAAAAAAGCTATGACTCTTGAATGAAGCAAATATTACACAGGGAACCAAGTAGTGCCTGCTTAAGAACACCTTTTTTTTTTTTTTACCACTGGAATGATTGACCTCAACAAAATTATTTGGATTTGGTCTCAATGGTTTCACAGTTCTTCAGTGCTGAGTTGGAAGCTGACTGAAGCACACAGAAAAGTGTATATTAAGCAAATAATTAAGTCTAACTGGGGAATAGCTTTTATATGGATGATTCCTCTGGCAAAACACCAAGAAGCTTTATGCTGGTTTTACATAACAGCTGCATGGAGGAATTATTGGTTTAAATAGGGCTATTATTAACCTTAACTAGTAAGACCTTGAGTTCAGCTGACTGATGTGATCAGAGTCCATTTGAGTACAGCCAAAGCCAGGCCATGTTTGATATAGATTCACCTTTCTGCTTCCTTCTTATCCAATATCCTGACTCTGACATTGGCCAAGGCAGGATGCTGAGAGAAAGAGTATAAATAACCCAACAAAAAGCTGTGTAGGCAATGGGTGAGTTTATGGTACACACAGCTCTGGCATCACCAGTGTTCTTGCTCCTCAAAGCATGCACTGCTGAGAGTGTGGTTTCTCAGGCTGTGTATATCACGAGATCATGATTTCTTGACACAGCCCAGTTTCCAAACCTAGAAACGTTCTTTTTGATTGTTTGCTTGAGATGTGGGACAGCTGCAGGGGTGGTAAGTTGGACCAACAACTTGGAACTTTGACCTTGGGAACTACAAGGATGAGAAGCAGCAGCAGAGAGACAGGATAGACAACTTGAGACATCAATATATTTAACTATATTAGTAGAATTTGCTGGAACATTTCTGTCCATATCTTAAGGCAAACATGATATGACTCAACAGAGCTTTTTGAAATACTATTTTCTTTTTATTTAGTAGAGTAAATATGAGGAACAAAACCAGTCAAACTCACAATTGCTACCAAATTCAACTTTTGGGGTCAGGTCAAGGTCATCTAGATTTTCCTCCTTCTGCCTTTCAGAGGTTTCTTTGAAGTCCAGCTAGCCCACTATTACCACAAACACTCTTCCCATCTCACATCCAAAAGGAACATCCTTTGTAATCTAGGCTTTCCCTATGTCTTTGGGACCCTCCCCTACTTTCTAAACCTCTGGCCCAATAGCTAGATTCATTATACTCAGAAATTTGCCATGCAACAGACCCTTGCCTCCTCCAGACATTTGGAACACACTGGCTCTACACAGTTTTAAAAAGCCACATTAAAATGTATCAAAGATGCACATATCAAAATACAGTCATTATGATTAATCACTCTAGATATCCCTTCAGGGCAATTAGATCAGGAGGACTACTGCACAAACATGTTCAGGATGATTCCAATACCAGAGACAGGACAGTAAGCTACCTGCAATCCTGTCATATACAAATACTATAAATCAAGTAGGCACATTCTGGAAGCCTTTTCAACACAGACAGAGCTGCATAAAGACATTTCTTGTAGAATCACTGCTCATAGCAGCAATCAGAATTCCCTCATGAATTCTTAAGGTGTTGAAATTTTTCACTTTACAGTTTATCTCAATTGTTGAGAATTATACCACAATTCCTTGAGCTGATTTTAACACAAAGATGTATTTCCTTTTGGGCAGAGCCCCAAAACACTATATATATATATTCTTAGAATGTAGAAGTCTTTGCTCCCAAGACTGAATAATTTTTGCTATATATACAACCAAAATCCCTCCAACTGCCCTGAGATAACAACATATATGACTTAAAGAGAATCAAGTTTATGAATAAAAAAGGATTAGGCTGGCTGGCTCCCAGGATTATTAACTAAAATATGGTTGCTTATCTTGAGCTGTAAAGTAGCAGTGTATCCCACCATGGCCCATTTCCAGAAGCTATAAACATTTTTCCTACTAGATTTGCAGTACAGTTTTCAGGCATCTATTGATAGCTGAAATTCAAAAATATCATTAATTTTCCACTTAATGTGTTCAACCTCTTCCACATGAAGAGTGCTTAAATAGAATGAAATCAGTGGAATGACCTACTACTGGTCAAGATCACAGATGAGTGTCATTTACCGCTAATATAATGGCAGTAAAACTGGACTGCAATTATTAAGATCTCTAGTTAGAAACAACAAATACTTTGAATTATGTATGCCTTTATTATTTTCAGGGCTTTCATATACAGGAAAAAAACATTTTGTGTCTGCCAGATCTATCCAAGTTATATGCGTATTAACTCTGGAAATTGAAGTCAGTATATCCCTAAGTGTAATCTATTTATCTATCTAGAACTGCATATACATATACCAAAGCAAAAGGGTAATATTTTCTACTTACAGACAAAAATTCTCCTATTTTCATGGAGTGGAACAGATCTTGGCAGAACACTTTTTCACTTTATTTTGCTTCAAAATACTTCTTTACTTGTACAGACGGTTTTACAAAGATTCATCCATAGATTTTTACATCTCTCCAATGACATTTTGTCTTGATTTACAGAGAAATTAACTGTCTTCCTAAGGAGTGCAGGGTCAACCACAATCTCTGAAAGTGGATCTTGCAGCTCTTTTGGCTGGTAATGAGGGCTAAAGTCAATACCTGGTGAGTGTTGATGAGAAAATGCTCTGCTGACATGATACATTTTTCCTCCTTAGTCCCCTTAGTCCACCTGGGTGCACCTGAACTTTCTAAATGTAGAACTCAGGACTTCATGTGATAATTGTACTCCACTCAAAAATGCTAATTCATTGAAGTATGGAATGATTTAGAACAGAAAGGTCCTGTGAAAGTCCAACAGTATGACCCCTGCTCTAACCAGGACCATCAGTGATTGCATTGCTCAGAGCCTTGTCCCATTGAGCTTTGGCAGTCTCTAAGAATGGAGAATACAAGAGTGTTTTAGCTAACCTGTTTCAAGTGCTTGTGGGTTTTTTTTTTATGTCCAGCATGACATTATATTCATCTTATTATAACTTGTGTCTGTTGTACCTCATCCACAACCACCTACCTGCAAGCACTTTAGTCTTAACTTCCCACAGTTACCAAAGAAATCTGGCCTGGATCAAAAGAACCCTGAACTGTTGTACATGGTACCTGTATTAGAGGTGAAATTGGTGCATTGTAAAGGGCTTTGTTTGGACAGAATCAGTTTGGACATGAGGTAAAACATGCCCTCGGATGTTCACTGTAAACAGCATCTCACTTATTATACAAGCATAGAATCCTGAAGGTTGGAAAAGACTTCCAAGATCATCAAGTCCAACCATTGACCATATACAACCATGCCCACTAAACCATACTGCAAAGTGAAGTGTCACCATGCAACTTGCTACTGTATTCCAGCAACAAGACGGAAAAAGATGGTGCAGCCCATCTGAAGTAGTTGATCTTTCCAAAGTAAAACCATGTACAGACACAAAAGGTATTGAAAAATCAGACTTAAGCATTCTCAGAAAAAAAAAAAAAAATAAATGTTTAGTATATGCATTTTTTTAAGATGTAATACACTACTCTACAGTAGTAGATGCCAATACAGAATTACTAAGATACAGACAGTGTTGTGCATCCTCAACAGGGTTGGAGTAAAATACACTAAGAAACATATTGAGTGACTTGTCCAGACCTACAGTTAGAAACATTTCTTTCAGTTAAGAGCCCGCTCTTCAGGTCCTACCTATAGATGTGGGAACAGGTTAAGGGAGATGATGATGATGAAGAACAATGGTGACATTTTCATCTAATACTTATCTTTAAAGATAAGAAGATAAGAAAAGGGCTCAACATTTCCCAGTGGACAGCTCTGCAACCTTGCACAAGATTTTAGCAGGGTAGTATCAGAGTTGAGTTAATGGGCTGAGGATGCCAGATCCTTAGGTAGGAAGGAGGTCTGTGTATCCTAGGAGACCACACACAAAGCCTGAATAAGTGTGTACAGGAAAATGACATTGCTAATGAATCCTGCAGACAGGAGGAATTTTAAGACTGCAATATGAAACAATAATGGAGAAGGCAGTTCTGAAAATACACTGAAGAATAATCTCATAAAATGGAGTCTTGCAGTGTCTAACAGGCTCTAATGATAGCTGAGACTTAGAGTGTGTTTCTGCCTTCAGGAACCACCACCTACCCTGGATCAAAGGACTAGTTTTAGCTCAGAGCTAATTGCAGGATATATTCTCACTCTAGAGTGAAGGTGATTCTCTCCAAACACAGAATTAGTTGACTAACCCCAGATAAACAATAAGACATTGTCTTTCTTTTCCAGGCAACTAATTAAACATTTCAAGCTGTAGTAATGTAGGTACATAACTTCCACAACATTGTAGTTACAAAAATTAATGTCAGGTACCAAAAGGAGCAGGAATAAGGGACAGATTGTTGAAAGATAATTAGGTAATTTTTACCTAAATATCTAGAAAAGCATATTATGTTTGTATTGTAAAAATGCAGTTACAGGTTATCTTTTTCTCCCACAAATTTTTGTCATCTCTCTTTTGTTTCTCTGACTTGCTCTATGTCATTGTGCAGTACTTGGACCCCACAGCTTTCACCAAGTTAGGAATACCAACTCAGAGGGTGCTTTACCAAATGATTTTTTTTTTTTTTTTTCACACATTTGCAAGCCAAAGAGGAAATGTAAAGTTTGGGGTTTCATGTGTTTAAATTGAAATGTATTACTCAAAATGCCCCCGGAATCCTGGAATTCATTTCCAAGATTCCTCAGCATAGTACAGTGGATACATCCATCCTTAAAAGTAGAATGAAATTAAAGAATGAATAAATATCAAAAATTACTAAATGAACAAATCTAAGCATTCAAAGGCACCCTGGGTTATGGACCAAATCATTCTTTCATCATTGGATAGAATGGCTTCTTGAAGGAATAGAGCATCTCTGATCTGTATTTAAAATGGGTCAGAGGCAGGGGAAGCTTTGACACTGCTTTATAGTCCCTGATTGCACTTGTTTCAGAAACCATCACTTCCTTTTGTCTTCTCTAAATCTGAACTAATACCTGGCAAACAGATCACTGTTCAAAGAACAGTGATTCACAGTAATGATGAAGACATTTGAAACAGAGACATGCAAACAGTTTTGTAGGAGAAATACCAGTATCCACTTTCCCCATACTACATATAGTCATGTTCAGAAGCCCTTCTCTGCAGTGCCTTGAAAAGGAAGAAAAGATTTTTCTACCCAATTACTGCATGTCCTCCCTTACTCAAGACTATAGCATTCAGTGCACTCAGCAGAAGTCAGACACTATTTCAGGACCTCTTCCGCAAACAACTGGACATCAGCTTTAAGGGTTACACTGCAAATGCCTCACACCAGTAACTGGACAGCAGCCCTGCCAACATCTACCTGAGGAGTTGCTGGCTTGAGATGACAAAAAACAGCTTTTCGATTGTTTCTATACTTACATATTTAAGTGGCCTAGTGCTAAAGTTTTGAGACTATCTGATGGAAAGTTTTGGAAGCTTGTTGTGACCATCCTCAATCTTCCCAACAATGCAATTTTCCTGCACTTAATATGTTGGCCCAGGAGCTGCAATGTATACCAAGACACTGTGAACAGTTTGTTCTCATTTTGTGCACTCAACAACCATTACACATTTCAGAAATAGCTCAGAGTCTCTCAAAGAGCCTAGTCTGATGCATGGGACTTTTCCTATGAATGGCACTGTAAATGCAGGCAAGAAGGGTGCCAGGTGTAAGATTTTGGGAAAACAGTAATGTTCCGCAATAGGTGTGAGCACATGCTGATGGCAAAGCTGCACAGATAAAACCATTTTCCCAGTTTAAATCAATATACTTCCATCACCTTTGGTGGAATTATGTCAATCTATCCGTAGAAAGCAAATATGTTTCGTTTTAGTACAAAAGCATCACCATCTTTTATATGTCTTGGAGACTGCAAGTGTAACTGAGTACATTAAAGGGATGATTGTGACCAAGCAAATCAACAATCAGTATTGAAAATGCATTTTTCACAGTAATTATTGCAAGAGTATTAATGACTTAATTTCTCATTTTCCCCTCACCATGTTAAGTCATTAAGTTCTCAGTTCACTTGAATAAGATAATTATATTTGGAAAAATTTTGTTTGATGCTTCATCTTGATGCACAGAAGCAGCTTCTCATTTCATGGTTTTGCCAATTAAATAAATATAATGCCAATACTGATAAAACTAATGAGGGAATATTTTTAACTCTTACTTCAAGTTGAGGCTCAAAAGTATTTTAATACCTGTGGTTTTTTTCAGCATTGCAGAGGTGGAAATTGGTGCAGAAGTTACCAAGGCCAGAAAAACTAATCCTAATTACTTTCTCAGAGGGTGGTTCCATGCCAACCTTCAGCTTTTATTACAGGACACTTCAGTTGCATAAATGTTAAAAAGATATGAGATCTAATTTTTTATAATACCAAAGTAGTTTTTCTCCTCATATTGTAAAATTGCTGACCCATTATTGAGTATATTTTCAGCAATAAGGCTGCTCTTGGACAAAGCCTCGGCAATTTCAGCTTCAGAAAGTTTTGTAATAGGAACTATTACTCAATCTGAGCTATAGTAAGCATCATTATTCCCTCTAAAGCTGTCTCTTAACTAGTTTTGTTGTGGCCAGTAGGGGTTAGGTATCGTTAGGTCCTGTAACCCTAATTTAGGAGATTTAGAGAGAGGATGGGGAACTAGCTATGACTTTATGTTCCAAATCCACAAAGGCTATGTGGTACCCATCCCTCCATGTAGTTGCTGGGAATTTGATGGCTAAATTATTTTGAGTCAGGTGTACTCAAATGCAAATTTAGGTCAAAAGTCCAACATAATCCTCAAGGTCTCCTCATTTATGTAAATCTAACAAGTGCCCAGTTGGAGGAAGAATTTAAAACCAGATATGTCTTAATATTTTTTTGTCAAGAAATAACAGATTGTCTAGTGGCTGTCCCTTGATATTTCTTGCTAAAGGTACTGTGAATTGTCTGTGTGTGCAGAGCAGAGGACATGAAGAAGGACATGAAGTCTTCCACACCACAGCAGAGTGAACAAACCACTGGGTCACTGGGCTTTAATGGGAGTCAGAGGGAAGGAAATTAATTTGAGAATCTAAGTGCAGAAAAAGTTTCCAATGTATCAGAAACTCCTAAAGTCTGTGAGATATTTGCTGAGGAAGAATACAAGATTACTGCATTGCTAGGGCTTCATTACTCTTCTGATTGTAACTGTCTTTGGACAATTTATCAATTTCATGTTTTCTCTGTCAGTACAGTTTTTAAATGAGAGTTTCTTGTTCAAAAACCATTAAACTCTCTTCAGGAATAAATATACTAATATGGAAGAAATTTGTGCTGACAATGAGAAAGGCAGCTCTCCCAGTCCAGATAAGAAGCTAGCCTAGGGTTTGAAGCACTCATCCAATACAGAGCAAGGTATGCTTTGATATTTCAAAACATTTCTGAAGCAGAGGGGAAACTCCACTTCTCCAGTTAGAAATCATGGAGAATATATGTAAAATGGACCCTTTCTCAAACCACAGTAAGCTTTCCTTTGCACTTAAAGTCATAAAATTATTTAAGCCTGATCTGTATTATTCTTTTTGTTTTCTTCTCTTCACACCCTCAGCATCACATTCTCAATCCATCAGTATGTGACCACATTACATCAAGCCTTTCATTTTGTCCCAAGTTGCACTTCTTGGAAAGTCATGCTATTTTCCATGAGGTCACTGGTTCCTATTCAAATTTAAATCCTGTGTTAAATTTCCTTTCTCTTTATGATATGACCTCTCATTCTTGTCCTGATATGCCCTCCCCTTTTATTGAGACAACTTTGTTCTCAGAATTACTTAATTGGTTATTGACTGTTGTGGAAACACTGAAGCTTTGTGATTAATTGATCACACCATGTATCCCATATTGTCAGGTTCTCTTGTGCCACACAAGACCAGGATTTCTGTTATTATCAATTAAAAAGATGATAAATAAAACCAGAACCACTCAGTGCTCCTGTTTAATTTATTCATAGATGTTATTTCAAATAATCTGTGATTCACATGCATCAGATGACATTTCAAGAGATACTTGATATTCTTCACCCTTGTTCCTCCACGACAATCATGCATTGTACATTCATAGCTGTAAAAAGCTATCAGCAATTTAAAGAGTCCTATGGCAACAGTGTGGAAATCCTATAACAAAAATAAAAAGGATTCTTCCAAAAGAAATGGTGCTTGAAGCACTCAGCATCTTGCTTGTGTGTAGCCATTCATGGTTGGCGCTCCTTGCCCCAAAAAACTGGCGTGCCCCTGTGTGTGCCGGCATCGTGCCATCCTAGCAGATGGGCTCAAGGATAGGCAGCCAAGAGACCATCTATGAACATCAAATGTGTTTTCTGAGATCATAGTTCACAGCCAAGAATATTTCAATGGTTAGCTGTTTTGTCAGCGTACGCAAGGAGAAAAGCAAGCCAAGGAGAGGTAAGCTCCCTCAAAAAGTCACCCATTTTGAAAGTGGCAAAAGTTACAGTTCGCAGCAATCAAAGTGAGCGTCCCCCAAAAATTTATAGTATTCAGATACAAAATCTGCATACAAGGAGTTGAACAGGATTCTCACTGTAGCAAACCTTCTGGAATTCAGCAAATTTTTCTGCTAAACTGCAATAGGACACTCCAAGACACTTAACTCAGAGGTCATCAGCTCAAAGACACCCAGTTGAACATCAACACCAGCTTTAGTTAAAACACAACCAACACCAGGACCAAACCTTTGGAGGAGAAGTCTCAAATTTTCAGTACTTTCAATTATATTTACTTTTACAATCCGCAGTTTATGGTAAGTGTGGTTGTTACCCCATTAGAATTGCAGCAATTTACTGAGGAGCTCTGCTTTTCTCGTGTGGGGAAGACTTCGAATCAGGAAAAGAAGAAAGGGATGTGGTTTGAGGATCACACTGAAAAAGGTAAATCATGTCTTCATGATTTAAAGGGCTTTATTGAAGCTCAAGTACTGAATTAGTACCTGAATATATATGGTCAGTATCACTGCTCACAGGAGTATTGTAAAGATATAAAAGGATGGAATGTATATGGAATGTATTCTGAGTGGGAAAGCGGAACAAGAAGTATGATGAGAGTTTTTCTTCAGTGATGATATTGCTGGTTTAAGCTGGACTGTAGCAGACAAACCTCTGAGGTGGAATGTGTACTGTGCACCCATTCCTGAAATCCTCATTTAGTGTTGTTTTAGGTAATACATAGCTATGCCAGGAAAAATTATTGTTCTTTCGAGTCTGTTTTGTCCATTCCATGGCTCTTGGTATGGCATGTGAATTGCTCACAGGATGCCATTTGGGTATCTGTGGAAAGAATTAAAAAAAAACCCTACCAGGCTACTCATGTCACCTTTGACAATTAAATACGGAATTCAGCTTAAACATCTCAAATATATTACCAGGTTTATATACAATATCTTTTCTTTTGTTGTTTAAAATTAATTTAAAATGCACTGTAAGTGAATTTCATTTGTGTTTTGTAATCAAGCACTCCAAATCACCTCAAAGAAAATTGAAGAGTACAGAAGTGATCTCTATCCCACACTCCTAAAGCATGCCAACAGAAAAGCAATCCTGCTGTAGTGGTTGAATATGTTCACTCTTATCCCAGCTGATCAGATATTAGGCCCATTCTATTACACATACACATCACAACTATGACCTGCAGTCTGCATTATTTCAGTTCATGATATTACAAAATAAAATCACCCACCATCAAAATTTCCTATTAGTTTAAAACCAAAGTTCTTTCTCATAGCAATAGCAATCAGTTTGGAATAGAACACTGTCCTGGTTTCAACTGGGACACAGTTACAGTTTAATTATTTTCCTAGCAGCTTGTACAGTGCTGTGTTTCAGATTTAGGATGATAATAATGTTGATAACTCACCAATTTGTTTCTGAGCAGTGTTTATTCTAAGTCAAGGACCTTTCAGTTTCTCACCCCAGCCTACCAGTGAGGAGGCTGGAGAGGCACAAAAAGCTGTGACGGGACACAGCCAGAACAGCTGATCCCAGCCGGCCAAAGGGATATGCCATAATATATAGTGTCATGCTCAGTTTGTAAACCAAGGGTAAACCTTGCTGGGGGCAGCTGCTGAAGAGCTGGTTGATCATCAGCCAGCAGGTGGTGAGCAACTGCATTGTGCATCACTTGCTTTCTATATTTTTAATATTATTATTATCATCGTAATTATCGTTGTTGTTATTACTTACTGTTGTTTTCCTTTTCTGTCCAATAAACTGCCTTTATCTCAACACATGGTTTTTACTTTTTTTTTTTTTTTTCTTTCCACTTTTCTCCCCTACTCCACCTGGGGGGAGTGAGTGAGAAGCTGTATGGTGTTTAGCTACCTGCCAGGACAAACCACAGTAAGTACATTACTGATTCACCCTTCTGCACCAATTTCTAAGTTTTCAGAGATATGGATGTGACTTGAGACTCAACCTCTTCCTTAGCTCCACACCCATGATCACCTGAAATGCCCATGTTCCAATGAAACACTGCAAATGACTAACAGCAGCAAAAGACAAGAAAACCATTTTCTTGTGAAGGACTTCTTAGGTAGAAAACAATGTTCCCTCTATTTTTTAAAGAAAATTTAAATGGAGCATCTCAACTAAATCAAACAATTACATTTGGGCATTTTATGATAAATACTAATGAAGTTGAATGTATAGTATTTTGTGATTTGTACTACATTTTTCATTCACCTCTCAGTGAGCAGCTAGCAGTATTCTTTAGGGATCAGTACTGGAATCATTATTAATGCCTTCATTAATGACCTGGATGATGGGAGAGAGTATACTCTTATTAAATTTGTGTTTGATACCAAATTGGGGAGAGCAACAGGACTGGGCTGCTACTGCTAAGGACCTGGACATCCTGGAGAAATGGAATAGAAGGAACCTAATGTTGTTCAAACAGACAAAAGTGAAAGGTCTTGCATCCAGGAAGGAATACGCTGGTGCAACATTCTAGGAAGGAACTCCACGGAGCTCATCCATATAGGGGTCCTGGTGGATAGCAAGCTAAACGTGGTCCAGCAGTGCATCATTGTGCAGAGCAAGCCAATAGCCTCTAAGAAATCCAGGTGAGTGATCCTCTATTCATTACCTGGGAGTCTGAAGCGGTGTGCTCAGTTCTGGACTTCCCAGTATGATAAAAGAGCAAGAGCAGCTGTCACTACCCACCACAGAGCTAGGGAGGAGTCTGGTGAACAGAACATCCAGGGACAAGCTAACATTGATGCACTTGCTCAGTCTGGAGAGAAGGCAGCTCAGGAAATCATGATGAATTCCAGCTGCATAGTAGGAAAAATATTTTTCATAAAAATGGTCAAATACCAGAATCCTCGGAGGCATTCCAGCTCAATGGGACACGGTCCCTGACACCCTCACCTAATTACACCTCCTTTGGACAGGAGATTGGACTAGATGTCCTCAAGAGCTTCCCTTCCAACTTAAAATATTCTGTGATTCTCTGATAAAAATCTCCAGTTTACAGCAGCTACGTTCTTTGCCTGGGTACTGATTCCATACTTAAATTTAGGACTGGTGACACATGCCATGTAAACCTTTTGGAGAATAAGACAGGAGGCAAGTCCAGTTTAACAGAAATTAACACTGGTAGGAATGAAAGCTGTACTATTCCAGAACAATACTCAAAGTGTATTTCAATAACTACTTTGAAAAGTAGAGAAATAAGCAGATCTGGCACTTTATTCGCTAAATAGCTTACAAATACTATTTAAAAAAACTCAAGCAAACCTGTGATTCAGTAACTCCTTTGGTGACAGTATCAAGAGTGAAGGGTGGGTTTAGCAAGTTGTATTTGTGTGCTTTAAAAACAAATTTAAAAAGGACAGGAAAAGACCAAAACGTTCCAAGTAAAGGTTCAAAAGAGAAACAAGGCTCTCAAATTTTGACAACTGATCTTAAGAAAATACATATTTTTGTTCTTGATGTTAAACTGAAAATGGAGAATGAGGAACCAAGAACTAAATTAGCTTGGGTGGGTTTTTTCTTGCTTTTCAGAGATTTTATTACATGAACATGGGGTTTGCCCTTTTAATCAGGTGTAAGATTTGTCTGATATCTTGTCTTCTATATCAGCAGCAGATACATGAGCAAAAATTAAACTTTTAAGGCAGTGGTAGAATAAAGCACCCTTCATGTTAGATAGCATATTCCCCTTGTATTAGTAACTGGCTTTAGCCTTGTAGCCTGGAATGTTAATTATTTTAACTGTACTGTTAATTAGAATAACTCTGTATGTTATTGCAACCCTAGTACACCCCTTCTTCTATAGTGGAGATGTGTAATTTCCTGTGGCAAGGAGTTCTTCAGGCTAATTGTACATTTTGTAGATAATTATAATTGTAGATAATTTTGTATTTTATCAGTTTTGACTCTTCTCCATTTTAATTTTGTTAGATGCCCTCTTATTCAAATATTTGAGACAGTCGGAGAAACAGCTCTTAATTTTACTTAAACAAGCCCATGCTCATTCTCCTAATTTTTGCAAGCTCTTTTTTGTTCTTCCACTTTATATGAGATATTCACACAATGCCTGCCTGATTCATCCCAGGCAAAAATAGATGAACTTCATCATCCTGTGGTTCACTTTTTGAGTCAATCAGACATAATTCAGCTCTAGTTGAGAACTTATAGGTCTTTTGCATAACCTGACCTAACATGTCTTGCAAGCTAATTAGCGAAGTCTGCAATGAATGGGCAGACACAGCCCAAACTGATGAAGTCCCAGAAGCAACATTAAATTAGAACTAAATTAGACTGAGTCCATTCACATTTACAACACCGGTCCAGGTTCAGAGTCAGGGTATGGCAAACCCTCCTTTACAAACTCCTCAACACCATATCCTGTATTCAAATTAACTTAATTAATATGACATCTATTAGAAACAACTTACACCTGTTGGACAATTCAGTTTACCAGAAAAGCCCTGAAAATGTGTAACAAGTTTTCCTCTCAAATTATTTATTTTTGACAGGACACTTAATGTTTATCAAAGCAAAATATTTGTATTTGCTTTCCATGGCAAACATTATTTTTTAATGAATGAAATCCACACGTGGTCACTTGAAATTTTGTATTTAGAAATATTGCTGCTGAATCCTTTTGGAGCTGTAAGGGAGATTCCACACCCTTCATCACTAAGGCAATTCTTTCCAAGCAGCATGTCAAAGTTGTTGATCGGGGTCATGATGTTGCAGTTCAGAAGTGAAAACACATGAACTACACTCATATCTCCATTTGATCAGCAATTGACCTCACCACCACTTTGGAACACTGTTTCTCTTAAACGAATATATTTGTATACAATTAAAATTAAAATATATATCCATTATATATTTATATGCTAAAACCAAGATAAAGGCGATAGTGACAAAATTCTAGGACTGACAGCTTCAGAACTCCAGATTAGGCTACGAGCCTTCATATGAGCTTTCTGCTGTAGTTATTAAAGCACTTTTCTGAAGACCACAGAAGACCTGGGTCATTGTAAGGCAGCATCTCCATAGGCCATTCTAAAAGCAGGTCAATGCTTTGCAGAAAATCTGTGATAACTCAATTTTCAGCAAGATCCTTTCCTAGAAATACGCTTAAAAGAAAAAAAGTTGTCATTAAATGTGGAAAACTGTATAAGCGGATACCTTATACTGACTCCTGTGTATTACCATGGCAGAGATTTTGATAAACTCAAGAGCAGCCATGTTACTATTACAATCAGTAGATGATTATTTGCCCCATTTGAGCAGAAATACCTGACACTGCTCTAAGCACAGCTAAACTACACTGACCAATGAATACAAAAGGCAGAATGAGGCATGCAGTCACTGTGTGTGCTAGAGGTTGAGAAACTGGGTTATTAGTGTAGTTTATTTCGTCACAATCTGACTGAAGACTAGATAGATCGTGCAGGAAGAGAAGGGAGAATATCACTTCTCCTGATTTAGGACAATTTTTGTTACAATCCAGCCTACAGTGAGGAACATTCTGTGATAAAATCTGTCTTTCATCCTGTTTTGCTAGTAATTTTTACTAGTAATTTTTTTTAAGACTAATACATCACAAGGAAAGACAAGATTTTTTTATACCTCCTAGAAGGTCAAAAACTGAAAGGTTGAATAATTTGAATGATTTAGCCAAGAGAAGAAGTGCTAGAGAGGAGTCAAGAATAAAGGGCTGTATTTGTCAGTGTGGAACAAACAACTGGAAGCACCAGCGGGCTGTTTAGCCAATTGCTCCCATGGGCCATAATCTCTGGGAAGAAGGGCCTCATGGCTTTTCATTCCAAGTTCCTGTGGGAGAGGAATTGTTGCACAATTCAAGGGCAGCTGCTCCTATGTCCCAGTCCCCACATTTCATGGACTGCATTTACACCACATAGTGGAATGGCCAATTCCCGGTAGTTACCACACACCATACATTTCCTATTATTTGAAAGTTTTGCCGAGTAATGTGATTTTTCCATCAGTTGTTTCATCCTTGTCCTGAGGACCATAGCAGCCAAAGATTACAATGGAGTTAATAGCATTATTTGCAAGGACACAGGAAGGGAATCTCTACTCTTTCCAGCAGGAAAATAAAACTTGTTTAAGCTGTTAGACAAGGATATGAAAGTTCCTGGGATGCCATCATGCCTCTGCAGATACTATTATGAGCTAATTCATTTATAGACAGAATATCCACCAGGGCTTTATATTGACCTGGAAAGGCCATGGGATGCAGAGCAGTGAAGGAAAAACCTCCTGGGGCTTTCACAGATGCCTCTAACAGCAGCAATCAGCCTTCCACATTCACTGGTTTAAGTTAATCTCTCTCTGGTGCCCATGGTGGTGGGTCAGCTGCACACCCATGACTGATTATCACATTTCAGCTGGGGAAGGGTGTCCTCTCAAACTACTCTTTTGTTAATTTGATTATGCTCTTGCATTTTTCCTGTATTCAACAAAATCACATTAGAACACATCCAAGGAAAAAGTCTGATTTTGTCAACAGTAAGAGAGTCGAGCACTGAGATTCAGTTTTTAAGGTGATAAATTTTTTAATGCTGGTAATACAAACTGGAATTACACATGTTAAGGTAATTAAATCTCATGCTTCCAGGAAAAAAATGTCTCTGTCCTACTGGTAGTCCTGGATATATGATTTATTGAACAGATGTATCTGTATCAAACACTGCTGAGCACAGAGCAGTGGCTTGATGAATCTATTACGTCCCCTGAAGGGGAAATCACCACTCTTTTGGTTTGTGCTACTCACAAGCTACATTAGCATAACAGATCAGACAGAGCAGAAGGCAACTACTGCTTTGGGAATAGAAGGCCAGGATCACATCCAAACTACAAGGCTTATTAGTGGAACAAGCAAACATCAAATCAGCATCTGCCAGGCCTGATGGGATTCACCATGGGATGCAAAACTGGGAGTCAACATATTCCTTGGCATAGATCAAAAACTCATTAAAATCAGAGATGTCACCAAAAGACCAGAGGAAATCTAAGTGTGGTGCCAATGTTAAAGTATGAAGAGATGAGAGTAATAGACCAGAAAAATTGGCTTCTGTAGCCGTAAACATGATGGAATGAATCTTTCAGTAGAGATAAGGTGGTTATTAAAACAAATCCAAAGGGGAAAAATGATACAGTGGCAACAGCTCAATGTTTGCCATGTCAATAACAAAGGAGCAGCTAAGACTCTCTGTTTTCATTTTGCTCCACAGTTGTCTATAGACACTGACTTTACATTGGTCTTTGCCACAAATAACAGAGAAGAGCACAGGAACTATGACTTTCAGCAGAAGGGAGACATGATAGCAGAAAAGCAGCACATTTTGGAGGGATTATCTTAAATAATAACACGTATGTATCACATATACATATGTATGTAACACACATATATATAAATACTAAATAATATGTATTATGTATCGCAGAAAATATCAGATTAAAGTATCTAAACAACTGGAGGACACAGATGGCATTGGACATTGGACAACAAATGGACACAGCATAGCAAACAAGAGACATGGACAGAGCTGACAGGAGTAAAACTATAAGGCAATAAAAGAGCCTTTTTTAGCTTTTTCTTTCTTACTTGTACTTTTCTACATATTAGAAAGCAAAACTAGAACTTACAATATCAATGAGTTCACTCCTCTCTTACAGCAAATATTATTTTTGAACTTTCAGTATTTTCTGTATCACAATGGATAGAATTATCAGGGGGCCAGTGAATCAAGCAGTATTCATTTATGTCCTCCATTTCTTCCAACAATTATTATTAAATGGGAGACACTGGAAAATATATATGCACTGAGACCTGATTGCAAATGGAACGAGCAAGTTTTATTACATTACATGGGTACGTTCCTAATAAGAATCCATACTTGAAGAAAAATTAGCTGATCTAGTGAGTGAATCAGCATCAATCTTCTCCATTCTGTAATATTAATAGAAATTACAAAAGGCTCATGCTAGAAATCACTTTCGGAGACAGAAATAGATATTGCCCTGCTTAAATGGATGTTCCAGGCAAACAGGCTATTTTAATCATGGTGTAAACTGCTGCCTCTTTGAGAAACTCAGTGTAAGCCTTGAGGGCATCCTTGTCACTAGAACATATGGCTTATGGTTCTGCATCACCATCTTCTAAAAACACACCATGAGAGGTCCTTTTTGATTCCAAACATTCATTTTTTATTATTACTGGAAAGGAATAATGATGCATTATTTTCCTATGTGTAATTTTATCCAGCATATGGATCTGACTGCTTCATAGAAGTTTGTACCACACAAGGTAATGCCAGTAAGAGATACCTAAATAAAAGATGATGAAAATTACCTATAGGTACTACATAGGCAGAACCAGAGGGCTTGAGGGTGTTTCTGGTAGTGGCAGATGTAGGTATAAAAATATTTAAGAGAAGAGGGTTTCTGCTAGAGTTTATTCAGGATATCAAAGGTATTCCAAACTTTTCCTTATATAATACTTGAAGACTTTAGGAAAACACAGCTGATTTGTTGTCACAAAAAGCAGGCATCTACTGGCTTCAGAGGCTCAGCACCAAACTGAATGCATCTCAAGCAAATTTATACAAGGTAACATATAGTAAATGTCTAGGAGACAGAAAAAATCAAAATTACTCATAAGAGAAATTGGATCAGCTTCCATATCTCTGAATTTGCAGTGATATTTAGCACCGAGACCTTCATCAATTTACATAATATCTTTTGAGAAGAGAAATCTCTCTGGATGTTTTCCCTTCTCATAATACCAGAAAAGGCAAAGGGATTTTCCCTTCTGATTCTGGGGGAGGGTGAGCTGGTAGGAAGAAGATTTGGAACAACAAACATTTCACATTTACTGTTTAGAAAAGACTTATGCTCCCCAAGGATGAGTCTTTAGATCCTGATCAAATATCACCCAAAGAAGGGTTTTTTTTTCCTAGAAGATGTTTGTCAGTCCTTTCTGATCCTGATGGATCATTCACGTTTTAGGGTTGGGGGGATGAACTAACATGAAAATATCTGAAATATTATAATCTTAGGTAACATCTAGATCATGCGATTGTAATGATGCATAGATATTCATCTCTGGTATAGAAATGCTTTTTTTCCTGCTTTATATTTCTCTTTTTTAATCCCTTGAAAATTCCCAGTGATTTGCATCAGTTACTTCTGTAGAAAGGTATTTTTTAATACTCATTATATTCATGCAACTATAAGCCAAGACGATTTTCTAGGATGTGCTTAAGTTGAAGCTTCTAAGAAAATAAAAGGGTGTGGGGAGGGTGGGGGGAATGGGGAAAGAGGAATTCCAGTTACTCAAACTAATTTTTCTCCTTGGGATGAAATATCTTTTCATGACCACTGTGCTGGGTGGTCAGCCACTCATTTGACCTGGTCTGAAGGGAGACTACAAATGCAGAACTGGTTGAAATTAATGCCTGGTTCACTAATGTGTTATCTTTATGTGATCATTGCACATTGCTGGATAGCTGAGTTAACACATTACCTGCAAATGAATATTTATTGCTATGGGATTGTCATTTATGTTTTATTGTAAGTTGAACTGAAGCTTGGAGGTTTTTGCTGGGGTGCTTTTATTGTTTAAATCTAAACAGTCATTGTTGGCACCTGCAAAATTTTGAGCTATACTAACCTACTGAAGTCAAAACTTTGAACTCTTACAAGTCTGCAGCAACCATGAGGGAAGGATCTTCATCTAGGAAAAACATAGAGAACACAAAGACTGAGAGATATTAAGATTGGTATACCTATAAAGGTAATCAAAACAGCAACAGCAGAAGACCTTTTGAAAATTGTAGCTAATTTTAAACATCATTTAGCAGAACACTTGCATGGCTGGCTAAGAAAAAAGTGAAAATCAGACCCACCTAGAAGGATTTCAAACAGTATGTTTCTTCCCTCACATTTGCAGGCTATTAAAAACATCCATGCTGATTTGGACAGCTTCCACTGTCCCAGCCCTTACCCAGTCCATTGCATGTGTCATGGCAAGGAAGGGAGACAAAAAAGTTTAGCTCAGTTTCTTTAAGAAAAGAGGCTCACATGATTACAGTACTATTTTCTTTGATTGCTGTGTCCTTCTCTCATCACACTCCAATGTATTGTTTAAATGTGGCAAAGAGTGTTTAAAATAACTAAATTCATGTACTTTTTTGACTTTTAAGCACTCAGATGAAAGGAAGTTTCACATCTTTGCAAAACACAAGAAGATACAGGGGAAAACACTACCAAATACCACAATTATGAGTTGCTTCAGATACAACTCACAAACAGCAAATTCAAAGGCAATCAAGCTTCATTAGCTCTGATTCCTACAGAACTGCTTCTTTATTGCTTCTCTTTTTAACAGGTACTTATTTTTAGAGATCCTAAGGTGTGCTGGATTTCACAAGACTTACTGAAGCCTGTTGGAGACAGCGTGAGCATGTCCATTGGCTCCAAAAGTTTTCAGACAAAGCCCTAACACAGCAGGGGATGACAGATTCCAGGAGCCAGAGATGTATCTCTGTGAAATATACAGTTTGTTTCTGTTACTGCTCTCTTATTGTTAACATTACAGAAGATTTATATATCACACTAGCAGTCAATAGAAACGGCAATCAAAAGGTAATGATGTATTTCCTAGGAGCTGGAATGTGGGGCTTTCACACTGTCTGCCTTCAGGGTTTCTAACTTAACAGTTCAGTCTTGCTGAGTTTTATATTCCCCCATTGTTAAAGATCATTGTTGCCCTCTCCAGAGAGAATACTAATAGAAACCCCTCTACGAACTAACACTTCAAATGGATTTCTTCCTCTTCATAGACCACATGAAAGTTAGCTGGCATTTAAAAACAGTGTGAACTTTGCCTTGGAGAAGCTGGCACAGCTCCTGAAGATGATGTGAAAGTACAGCCTCCATAACTTACCCTTGCATGGCCCTCCTTAGTAAGCTTTTAGGACTCAAGCAAGTAGGTTTTTGATACTCCACCTTTTTATGTGCTTGCCTCTGGGTATTTAGCACGGATACAAATATTACAACCATCCATAAATCCACTCCTCTGCTTCCCACAGCCAGCTCTAAGTTTTGGCTCACTGAGCTCCTGGCATAGATTATTCCACAGCCAAACTAAGTGCTTTTACTACTTTTCTTCTAACAGTTGGCAATCCATATATTTGCTGAAGTCCAAACAGCTCTCTAACATTTTGACAAGTCCCATGTTAGCATATGTCTTCATGATATCCATCAAAAAGACATGTCCATCAGTTACACGAAATGAAGCTTTAGGCAACCCAAGTCCCTGATCACCAGTTCTCACAGTACCCTATCATCAATGCTGTCATGATTCCTTATTTCTGTTATACAGAGTAAAACAGAAAAGAAGGGCTGCTAAGTTTTGTTTCCATCATTTAAATCCAAGGCACCTGATGGAAGTTCATTGCTACTTTTTCTGCTCATAACTATTGCTGGTCTTCCACTGTGGAAGAGACTATCCAGGTCTCCTTCCACTAATGGCCTGTAAGACTACTCAGTCTCCTCAAGATAAGAACTCTTTTCTACTGCTGAAAAGCCTAAATCTGTCTCTTTATAATTCAGACTTCTTACCATTTCTTCTTGAAAGTATGTAGGAACAAAAGCATCATCAGAAATTGTTGGAAAACACCTACTGAAGTCACTAGCAGCTATACAGGTGCAAAATTCCTCAAAAAAAAATTTTAAGTGGTCTCCTACATAAGAGAAGTCAAAATATTATACTGCTTGCACACTGGGTTTGCTACTTTTTTATATCCCTGTCAGTGAGGCTAGGACTGGGTCAGTAATGGCTGATGGCAGAACTGAGAAGACGTATTCAAATGCCTGTTACTTTTGTCAGTGATTCTAGCTGAAGCTAGTCCTGCAGGAAAATAAAACTGCCCTTGTAGAGGATTGACATATTTTGCCTTCAGGTATATAGCCATAGGCTATACTTCAGCTTCCCTGTGTGGACAAATTGCAAAAAAGGCAGGAAATGGTCTGGAGAGGTTCTCTACTCTAGCCCCAAGTTCCATCAGAACTATTTACACCTGTGTTACCTGTTCCTAATAACTTCTCTTGATAAAAATCCCTCGAATTCCCTAAATAATATATTCCCTATGCTTCTTTTACTAGCTCTTACCTACAAAATTCATGGCACATGTCTTAATAATTCTTTATAAAGGAACAAAGACTTCTCACATGACCAGGGTCATATGTCAAATAAAAATGCAGTCATCTGCCAATTTGAGCTGTGTGTAACCATCAAGGTTCTGAGTAATCTGTACTCTGACCAAAGCCAGAGGCTGTTAGGAGTCTTATACTTTGCAAAACTTGTTTCCCAGGGAATGTAATAAAACCATTTGGCATGGCTCAGCCAAGAACTGTGTTTACACTGCCTGTAAATAGTCAGCAAGGAAGCAGAATCCTGACAGATTACTGTGGAATTCCTTGCAGCACCAGCCAAAATTAAAAAATCATACAGAACTGAGGTAAGAACACACCTCTGAAGGTCACCTTGTCCAACACCCCCTGTCTAGAGTGAGGTCAATCAGAGCAAGTTGTTCAGGGCCATGCCCATTTAGGTTTTGAATTCTGCAAGGATGGGTGACTCCACAATATCTGCCAGCAGTCTGTTCCTATCTTCAATCTTGTTTAGAGTAAAAATGTTTTTTTCTTACGTTGGCAACATCTAGAAATAGGATAAGCAATTGATCTGAATTATTAAAGGGATTGGTTATAAAAAATGTCTATAAAAATAAGCTAAAATAAAGGAGTATTTCTGCCAGTATATTAGTGGGATAAATCACAGCTAAAAACCAAGTCAGAGCTGCAGGGTGTCAGTAAACTGAGATTTATGTACTATCAGAAGCAAACAGCATGGAAATCTATGGCACAAATAATGCTCTAATACATATGCTGACCCCAAAGAAATCTCCTTGTGCTATGCTCAAAACCTTGTTCACAGGCAAGGAGAAACACACCTAAAAGCAAAATTTTATTCTTAATATAAATGAAGCCTTAACATTCTAATTCAAGAATCATTATTACTCTAGATATAATTTACACAGAAAAATAAAGAACACATAGTAATCAAGTTAGAAATCTCAGTAATGTATTTAAACTGTAGTATTTAAACTGTAACAAACACTCTTAGGCTTTTTTCCCCTGAAGAAAAAAAAGATGCCTCTTCTCCCAGGAAACTTGTAACAGGACAAGAGGACATAGCCTAAAGTTGTACCAGGGAAGGCTCAGGTTGGACATCAGGAAAAATTTTTTCATGAAAGGGTTGTCAAGCACTGGAATGAACTGCCTAGGGAGGTGGTAGAGTCACATTCTTCAAGAAATGACTGGATCTGGCATTCAGTGCCAGGTTCAATCTGATAAGGTGGTGATCAGTCAAAGGTTGTACTTGATGATCTCAGAGGTTTTTTCCGATCTAAATGATTCTGTTCTTCTGTGATTTTTAAAATTTATGTAATTTTACACTTTTGCATGTTAGATACTATTTCTTTATTCTTTTTCTTTTCCCTAAAGTCTGTTTTTTTCAGCTGTTGGTCTGAGTTTTATTAATTACCATTATTGGGCTGTTTATAGGGTCAGCCTGTTCCCATCTCTAATAATCCCATGCCTGTACTTCTGTGCACCACCTGCACTATCTCCAATTCTCAAGGCTTCTCAGGCTTGTGTTTCTCTACAAAACATCATTTCACTTTACGTGAAATATTTATTTACATTTTGTTTCTGCTATCTACCTATAAGTCAGGGGATCCCATAGAAAGATAAGGAAGTGATGCAATTTAGCCTGGTCACATTGGTCAATAAAAGGAATTGATGACAAGGCTAAATGAAGTCAAACAAAGGTGCAGGCAGGTCAAACAAAGTTCACAGAGAGGAATCCTGACAAACCTCCCTCTGAGAACTTGAAAACTCTGTAGGAGTCCTTTGTCTCTACGAAGCAATGGTGTAATACAGAGCTACACAGGCACACTTGGGAGGGGATGACTGTGCTCCTGAGGTGAAAGCACATCAGGTTCAGAGCTGTGGAAGGTCCTCATTGGACTTTATACTAGGGCAAGTTATCTTTATCTACCTCTTTATCTTGTCCAAGGTGGTAGTAATGGAGGCTTCTGAAATTTCAGCTCTAATACTTCTAAATATCTTACTTATTCACACATAATTATACACAGGTTTGAAATACAGTCCTAAAACACCATCCATTCCCACCTGTATTGTCTACACACATTATGTTACAATTCAATACATTATGAGAAATAACACACTGCATCTGTCGAGTCTGTCTGGGCTAAATCTGTCTTGATCCAGATATCTTTGCTATAGAATATTGAGAGGTAACACCTGCATTTTCAGGTGTTTTTCCATAAAGATTGAATGGCATTTCAATAGATAAGAAAAGAAGATAAAAATATCCTCCTGTGACAGTGCAAAATTTAATTGTGTGATTATGTCAGAGTGCATAATAAAATGACTACTGGTCTGCATGAGGACACACAACTCCACAAAACTCAGTGGCATCATATCCTTTGACTTAATTCTGCCTTCCTGGAGAAGTGTTGCAGAATGCTCTGAGATTAACTGATAAAAAGCAATATAAAATTTCTTAGCATGATCATGAATAGATTTTTTTTCTTTGTTATTGGTTCCTCACTGGGAGAACCTTAACTGTTAGGATCAAAGGTGATCTGTAAAAGCTAACCCTCAAAAAAAAAAAAAAACACCAAAACCAACCAACCAAGCAACCAGCGAAACCCAGACACAGGTAATACATTTTTTTTATTTGCAGATTCCTATTCCCTGCAAATATTGTTTAAAGAATATAAAAGATATATCTCATCAGAAGGAGAATAGGCAGTTTCAGAATATTGGTGTGTATACCAGGCTCTCTAATTAGTTAGCATTCTGATCACAGAAATATTTTTATAACACCATAAGAGAAAAAGTTTCCAGACAATAACACATCAAAATAATAAAATATGGTCAAGACGTCTTGCAAAGGCATGATTTTCCATCTGAAAATGCTGACTCCATTCAATAAAAACATTTAAAAATCATACAGTAATTTTCCTAATTTTCACACTTTGATATAGTTAAAAGGTTTTGAGTGGTATTATCCTGACATTGAAGATTTATTACAGAACACATTTTGGATGTTACAACAATGTAGATGAGTATAAATGAAATATCTTCTGGAGCAATCTGTAAGAAAAAAAAAAGCCAAAACAAAAGCTCTTAATTTGAGATGAAATAAAATCATAAAAATCACTTAAATTACTGTGGGACAGAATTTTTATTTTCAAGCTCATACTAAGTGTTCTATTAGTTTATCAACTAATGTTTGAATCTCAGGTAAAGCAAATCCAAGTGTTCTCAGTATTAGTATTAGTCTCAAAGTATACCACTTTCCCCAGATACCTAATTTCTTTGGAAGAATAATTATGAAACTCCTTCTCCAGTTATTAACTGCAACCTCCAAAGACATTTCAATTTTTCTTGGCCAGTATTAATTTAAAAAGATAGATTGGTAGTGATTTTCAGAGACTAAAACCAACAACAAGAAATTCTCTGAATAAGAGATGTGAAATGTTTTGGTTTCGATATGACAGGAAATTCTGCATTAGATGTGTTCATTATCTTGGCTTGGTTCATACCAAACTTCCAACCTGTCAGAGGAATCTATGGAATAGAAAAATTTCTCTAGGTTTTTCATATCTATTTTTTTAATAATATAATATTTATCAAAAGTTTTTAAATAAAAAAGTTGGTCTTCTAACAAGAAAAACTATTTCTGTTACTGCATACTGAGACAAAGAAGATCATTCTGGATCCTGCATGCATCGTGGCCACAATATCAGCTTTTTAGAAGGTGACTTGTACTGAAAATTGGCAATGGTGCTGTTTATGTACTAAGAATGGGATTTTCAAAGGCAACTCACTTGCCTAAATCCCACTGAAATCAAAACGGCCTATAGATTCCAAGTATGTATTTTCAAGTATTTCCCTGCACCATAGTGAGGCATTTAGTCATGACCTCACCCGTTCAGAGAAGTAAATACACCTCTTATATTCAGTGCAGCCAGTGGATCAGTAGGCCTCCTAACTCAGGTGTTTAGGATTCATTGATGTAAGGGTTTACACACCTTGCAGTTTTAAGGGAAATTGGCTCAGAGCTGAATATCCACACTTTCAAATGAAAAATCTGTAAGCAAGCCTAAGCTGTAAGCAAGTAAAAGTACATCATACTTGGTTGTTTTAAACCACACATGATGAACTTTATTACATTAAAAATTTTTATAGCTGCTATTGCCATTATGATATTTGAGTATGGTCTAACAGCACTGTTTGCATTTTAAAAAGGTGTTTTTTTCACAGACACTGAAGCAGGTGATATGCATCTCTCTACATTTCACTATCCTGCCAAGTACCTACATGGTACACAGAGACACGTGCACATTTAACCGGAGAACTGAGGTCCAAGTCAATTTTCAATATCAAAATAAGGGCACAAAATTACATATTTGATTACTATATTTTTTATGCCTATATTGCAATGGAAGATGTATTGAGAATAAGCGACACAGAAAAAAAAGCATAAATCATAAGAAAAAATTACAACTTAACTACTATAAGTGGTGGAATTACTAACATAGCTAAAAGTATTAATATGGAAAATTACCTCTCAAGAGGAATAAACCACAAAAATATGAAGAGTTTTTCTTTATTAAAGATATTTATACTCATTCTATGTTCAGCAGATAAAGAGAATAAACTGACTGAAAGGGTCTGAATAATGGTGAGAAGAGAAATTTAACTATATGAATGTATCCCACAGTTAGTCTTCTGATCTTTCAAGTCAGACAGATCAAGAAAAAGGTTTTAGTTAGAGCAAACAGAACAATTATCAGAAGCTGGTAGTAATGGAGATGTAAGCAAATACAGCAGAACATAGACTATCTAGTTCTTTAAATAAACTGGAGATGAGAAGTTGAGGGAATAGTCTTCTACAGTGTACTACAAAACCACGGATCTGATGATGTGAAAGCTGGAGGAAGGGAAAGGTAGCACTGACCATTAACAGTGGCATTCTTGTCTCAGGAAATAAAAGAAGAGGAATAGAGACAACAGACCTCAAGAAAATATCAAACTCAATTCATAACTGTGGAAAATATGTCAGAGTCTACAACTGAAGAACTGAAGCCACAGTTATTTAGGTTAGGTGTCATAGAGGGCTGATGGTGTCCTGGGGTGCATCAGGCACAGCATGGCCAGTTGGGTAAGGGAGGGGATTGTCCTGCTCTGCTCTGAGCTGGGGCAGCCTCACCTCCAGTGCTGGGGCAGTTTTGGGTGCCACAACAGAAGACACTAGAGAATGTCCAAAGGAGGGAAACAAGGATGGTGAAGGGACTTGAAGAGAGGCCACATGAGGAGACGCTGAGGCCACTCGTCTTTTCAACCTGGAGGAGACTCATCACATCCTACAACTTCCTTGTGAGGGGAAGAGGAGGAGCAGGCACTGATCTCTCTGGTGACCAGTGGCGGGACCCAAGGGAATGGCCTGAAGTTGTGTCAGGACAGATTTAGGTTGGATATCAGGAAAAGGTTCTTCACCCAGAGGGTGGTTGGGCACTGGAACACGCTCCCCAGANGAATGTCCAAAGGAGGGAAACAAGGATGGTGAGGGGACTTGAAGAGAGGCCACATGAGGAGACGCTGAGGCCACTCGTCTTTTCAACCTAAGGAGGAGACTCATCACATCCTACAACTTCCTTGTGAGGGGAAGAGGAGGAGCAGGCACTGATCTCTCTGGTGACCAGTGGCGGGACCCAAGGGAATGGCCTGAAGTTGTGTCAGGACAGATTTAGGTTGGATATCAGGAAAAGGTTCTTCACCCAGAGGGTGGTTGGGCACTGGAACACGCTCCCCAGAGAAGCTGTCCCAGCACCAGCCTAACAGAGTTCAAAAAGTGTTTGAATAATGCTCTCAGGCACATGGTGTGACTCTTGGGGATGTCCAGTGCAGGGCCAGGAGTTGGATTTCAATGCACCTTGTGGGTGCCTTTCAACTCGGAATATCCTATGATTCTGAAATCTTTTTTACTATAGGGTTATATAAACATGCGGACAGATCACCTAGGGAGATTTTAGTCTCTCTGTCACTGGAGATTTTCTAAAGCAGCTCAGAGAATCATCTGTCAGGAAAGACAGAGATATGGCTGATCCTTACTCTGGAGTGGCCATGCCAGCCTTCCTAAATTCTCTCCCTTTGATTTCTTCAATTTTTATGATCTGTGTTAATTAGTTTCCCAAATCCTTCTTTGCCCTCTTTTTGCTGTGTTCTCCTTAGGGAATATATGTCACATGAAAAAAAAAAAAATGCATTTCTTTACTGGAGCCTCTTTTGCTCTAAATTCAGCAGTTACAAAATCAATACCAGTTAGAAAGCAATGAAACCTTTCTGCCTTCCTTTCTCCAATCAACTCTGTTTATAGAAAAAGGAAGGCTATTACACTACATATAAAATATTGATCTAAAAGATACTAAAAGTGCATAATGCATGAGAAAAAGCTGAGATTTCTGTTTTGAAAAAGTCTAGGAAGACTGTTTTTTATTTTGTTATATAACAGTCCTGTTTATTGTCATTTTATTTTACACTTGGAATATGGATGAGCAAACCTCAAATGATTCCCCATAAATTAATACGGGAAATATTTAAAATGCACAGTGAGCTGCTAGGCCATGTCTCTTTGCAAACACCTAGCTCTCAGTCCTCCATCCATTTCCCTCAGTTTCAGCAACTCTCCCTAGAAGTGGGATTTAGGTCACCAGTGCCATTCCAGTCAGGGGGTGATTTTATTTGATCAGGAGGAAAAGCTGATAAGGAGGACTGTCAAAAGCATCCTGGCGAGCCTAGCAGTATTGGTGGCAGGCAGTCTCATCTAACAGGAAAAAGTATTCAGTGGGGCCTCCCACAAAACTCTGTTTTCAAATGCATTATTGTACATAAAGGTCTTTAATTAGCTAAAACAAGGTTTCAAACACATTTTATTTAGTGCTAGCTCTCAAAATAAACTTAGTCAATGACTGTTCAGATATCTTAATTTTATGTGCTTGGCTCTAGAGTGGAATTTAATATTCTACAAAAACTTGAGAAAATGTTAGAATAATTATTGGAGAGATTCCAAATCTCTCCTACCCTGAAAAACTGCCCTACTTAATAAACTACATAGACATATTCAGTGTCGTTTGCTTCACCAAGGCAATGAGTNTCCCTCTGCAAAGGGACCTGATAAATTAAATAACTGGCCAATCACCAACCATATTAAGGGGAAATGACCAAATCTGCACCTGGAACAGGGCAACCGTAGATGGATGTACAACCTGAGGAGCAAGAGGTTGGAAAGCAATGCTGCAGAAAGGGGCCTGGGGGTCCTGGNTTTGAAGGGATACTAATCAAGTTTGCAGATGGCACAAAAGGAGGAGTTGTTGACTCCCTCGAAGGCAGGGAGATCCCTCTGCAAAGGGACCTGATAAATTAAATAACTGGCCAATCACCACCCATATTAAGGGGAAATGACCAAATCTGCACCTGGAACAGGGCAACCGTAGATGGATGTACAACCTGAGGAGCAAGAGGTTGGAAAGCAATGCTGCAGAAAGGGGCCTGGGGGTCCTGGTCAATGGCAAGCTGAGTATGAGTCAGCAGTGCCCTCAGCCAGGAGAGCCAAGCGTGTCCTGGGGGCATCAGGCACAGCATGGCCAGCTGGGCAAGGGAGGGGATTGTCCTGCTCTGCTCTGAGCTGGAGTGAGTGCTGGGGGCAGTTGCGGGTGCTTCAGTAGGAGAAAGACGTTAAGCCATTAGAGAGTGTTGAAAGGAGGACAATGAGGATGGTGAGGGGCCTTTAGGAGAAGCCACATGAGGAGTGCCTGAGGTCATTCGGTGTGTTCAGCCTGGAGGAGACTGAGGGGAGACCTCTTTGCAGTCTGCAGCTTCCTCATGAGGGGAAGAGGAGGGGCAGGCACTGATCTCTTCTCTCTGGTGACCAGTGACAGGACCTGAGGGAATGGCCTGGAGCTGTGTCAGGGGAGGTTTAGGTTGGATATCAGGAAAAGGTTCTTCACCCAGAGGGTGGCTGTGCACTGGAACAGGCTCCCCAGGGCAGTGTCACAGCTCCAAGCCTGACAGAGTCCAAAAAGCATTTGGACAATGCTCTCAGGCACATGGTGTGACTCTTGAGGCTGGTNATCAACTCTGTTTATAGAAAAAGGAAGGCTATTACACTACATATAAAATATTGATCTAAAAGATACTAAAAGTGCATAATGCATGAGAAAAAGCTGAGATTTCTGTTTTGAAAAAGTCTAGGAAGACTGTTTTTTATTTTGTTATATAACAGTCCTGTTTATTGTCATTTTATTTTACACTTGGAATATGGATGAGCAAACCTCAAATGATTCCCCATAAATTAATACGGGAAATATTTAAAATGCACAGTGAGCTGCTAGGCCATGTCTCTTTGCAAACACCTAGCTCTCAGTCCTCCATCCATTTCCCTCAGTTTCAGCAACTCTCCCTAGAAGTGGGATTTAGGTCACCAGTGCCATTCCAGTCAGGGGGTGATTTTATTTGATCAGGAGGAAAAGCTGATAAGGAGGACTGTCAAAAGCATCCTGGCGAGCCTAGCAGTATTGGTGGCAGGCAGTCTCATCTAACAGGAAAAAGTATTCAGTGGGGCCTCCCACAAAACTCTGTTTTCAAATGCATTATTGTACATAAAGGTCTTTAATTAGCTAAAACAAGGTTTCAAACACATTTTATTTAGTGCTAGCTCTCAAAATAAACTTAGTCAATGACTGTTCAGATATCTTAATTTTATGTGCTTGGCTCTAGAGTGGAATTTAATATTCTACAAAAACTTGAGAAAATGTTAGAATAATTATTGGAGAGATTCCAAATCTCTCCTACCCTGAAAAACTGCCCTACTTAATAAACTACATAGACATATTCAGTGTCGTTTGCTTCACCAAGGCAATGAGTCTTGAATTTTTTGGCAAAGCAAAGAGAAGAATTATTGAATCCTCCTTCTGATTTCTCTCCATCCCCTACGTGCACTTGCATAGGAAAAGAGTGATGGCAAGTAGGAAGCTTCTGCTTCAAATTGCTCTTGTTTAAAAGGAATCAAACACCCTTTTCAACTGACTTTTAAAGGACAACAGCAAACATCATTCCTCCATGAATGAGAATTATTCTTACAGAAGTGTGCCAGACTTGTTGTTCCTGAGAAAATCCCTCATGTGAGGCAGGCACAGGCATATCTGGTCTTGGGATCACAGTCAAGCTTAAGCATGACAGAGAGGTCATGCTGCTCTGCTACTGTCTGAGGTACATCAAAGTTAAAAAAACTGAGACAGCTGCTGGGATTGCTCACATAAAAAACTGGGTGGCAACATAGAAGTAGTTTTTGGGGTTAAATTCTATTTCAAACCTACTTCAGGAGTGGACACAGATCCTTAACCTGTAAACATGACTGGACAGATAACAGCAGACACATGATCTTGACTTTTCTGGCTTCTGGTCAATTGAAATCTTTATCTTACAGGAGTCAATTTATGCTTTTGAGAGCTGAAATAACTGTTCTAGATGTTACATGTTTGGGAAAAGTCTACACTGGGCATAGATGGGACCAGTTCTCTTCAACACCAGAGGGTGGTTGGGCACTGGAACATGCTCCCCAGGGAAGCTGTCCCAGCACCAGCCTGACAGAGTTCAAGAAGTGTTTGAATAATGGTCTCAGGCACATGGTATGACTCTTGGGGATGGTCCTGTGCAGGGCCAGGAGTTGGATTTCGATGCACATTGTAGGTGCCCTTCCAACTCAGAATATTCTGTGATTCTATGAATTCAGAGCTTCACTAACCCAGTTTTGCTATTGGCTTTAATGGCATGATTAAACCTTGGGCTTACTTTTAGAGGAGTGACTCAGTTTCTTCCTCTCTAATAAGTGGAGTGCTACTTAAAAATCTCTATGATAAACAGAGATCTTGGCATGGTAGATCATGGTTGAAGTTTAGATCCTAATCCTACAAAGATATATAATATGCTTAAATATAAGAATGTGAAGCATTACAGAGATGCTGCTCACTTTGGATTGAGTTTTCCACTCTCTTCCATGCTGCTAATTGCAATAATCTGGTATCTTGAAATCTTCATTATTCAGTTTGCTGTTTTTAAAGTGTGAACTGAATTTGTGAACTTCATAGCTGTGTTATCAGGGTAACTAAATTTTTTTTCAGGATAAACTTGGACTGAGATCTTGGCCTGCAAATCATCATATAAGAAAGGGTTTTCAGAGTTTAAAATATTAAAGTACATGACTGGACTTTTAGAGATGATTGGCATTAGCACAGCAAACATGAGGCCACCAGAAATTCTCTTCATCTGAAAAATTCATAAAAACTTTACCCTTCCTTGCATATGGATTTGCATTTTTATATGTAGACAGTGAGATATATTGCTTATGCATGTTTACAATCTTGACTTTTTTAAGATTTATAGAGATGTGTGTCTGAGCACTGGTGAGCAGCACTGAGTCTTGGTAGAAAATCAGCTTAATTTTCTTCTTCATCTGTTTTTGTTTTCCCATTTTCACTTGAGGGATTGATCCCTCATCCTATTATAACTTTGTGGCAATTTATTGCAAAGTTTTGGTAGATTTCCTTAGTAGAATTCAGTTATTGCAAGTTGTAAACTGATGTTTTTACACTTACATTGTGACACTGCCTTTTACAAAACCATCTAAATGACCATTGCTTTGAAACTAAGCTGGAAAAAAAATATACTACAACACCAGTTCTGGTTGAGGAAATTTTTTGACAGAGACAGAATGATTCCATTGTCTAGGGACTAAGTCCTCACCTGAGAGGAAAATCACCTCCTTCTTGTAAAAGTAATTTAATAGGAGTGACTGGCAGACAGCCCTCTGCCCCCTCCACTCTCAGTGGGGTATGCTGCCTCTCAGCTGAGAACTTGTGGAGCACATCTTACTCTTAAATATTAACACATCTCTAAATAGTTCATGTATAATGGCACAGCTTCCATGGGAAAGACTGAAAGCTATCCCACCAATTTGCTGATAAGCTGGGTGTCGAGGCAGTCCCCAAGGAAGTAAAAGTTTGGCCATCTTCAAGAAAATTCAGAAATGGAATATGTATCTGCCATATCCTGTAGAAAAAACCCAAGCTGCCAAGTATCAGATGAAAAAGGGGTTGCACATCTGCTGCTGCTTTTTTTTAAGACCAAATCCAGCAATTATGGTTTGGAAATTCCTTACTGATGCCTCCTGCAGACAGTCTGAGGGAATGGTGCACTGCTGAGCTGAATACAAGTTGTATAAATCACATCACAGTAGACGAAAACACCTACAGATTTTAAAAATATCTAGGCACATAAAGGTGAAGACAGACATGCCTGTGGGATCTTCACAGGTCCCTATATACCTAAATATAATTTGCAGATTGCATAACTAGGAATTTTGCACTTAGTGTATTTGAAAAATCTCACTGGGCTTTACACATTTTACCCCAAAAGTCCTGCTTTTAACTGACCTTTCAGCAAGCAGGGTTGTTTTTTCCCCTCTTTACTCGTGTTTTACACGGTCGTTAGCAGTGTTGTATGCTTCATTTGTGCTGGAGCACAGAGAGGAGAGTCATGTCCAAGGAATGGCTCTTTGGATGCACATTTAGCTTCTGCTTTCAGTTTGGGATGAATGCCAACGGTGGTGGTGTCACTGAGACAAACTCTCAAACCTCACTCTGTGCACAATTGCTGCTTGACATTTATATAATCAACTCTTGATTCACCAGGTAGCAAATAGACAAAATATATGTACACATCTACTGAGACAGAGTAACCCAAGAGGCTCAGCTTCTCTGCAGACCCTTTAATTTTAGAAACACCAAAGATACGCAGTTATGTGGTGATCCATTTGGGAGCTTACATGTGCTAAGATATATAGATCTAATATTTCATTTTGGAGAAATGGTTTATTTCCAGCAGTAAATATGATGTTTGTGAAATGAGAATAGGCTATTTCAAGCTGTTATAAGGCCACTGAATAATTGAATTATTACTCATCAGGGGGCAGTGTAATTTGTTACCTATGTGATTCCAACACTCTGAATCAAAGTAATTACATTCATGGTGTCATTTAGTGAAATAATGCCATGAAGGTCTCTACAAAGAGAAAGACAATTGCTGAAAGGATTTTGTTGAAATAATAGCACCAATTCAATTGGTCCTCTTGCTTCATTCATTTATTATATGGCTAAATAGCTCATTCAGCTGTGCTTTGCTAGAGTGACAAATAGAAGCTTTGCAAATAGTATCTATGAAGGGGAGAAAAAAGCACAGCTTCTAAGGGGGAAGTACCAAATAGTCCTTTTTAGAATCACAAATGTGCAAATGGCAAATGGGAGAATAAAATTATAAAGAAAAAAAGAGAAAGAACACAAAAGCAGATTTTAATATCCTTTGAAAGTTCAGTGGTAAGATTCCACTAGAGGTTTGTCTGGTGTAAAGAACTAATGGGAGATATCTGAAGATTGCTTCAAACCACAGAACAACCACTTCTAAATCTCATGAACTAGGCTTCAGAAAACTATGAAATCGGTATTAAAAAAAAAAAAAATAGCAAGGAGTCACTTTAAAGAGTAAGTATTTTGGAATTGTTATTTTATGTTTGTCTACAAACAGTAAGCATGCAAGAATTCATGTATCCAAGTATGAAGTGGTTTCTGTTGCACTGCTTCAACCACATCTTACACCTTAATGCATTGATTGCCAAGGCCATTCTGTGAGGTGGGACCATCCTGCCCTCACTGTTTTGAGAAAACAAAGAGAAAGAGCTGAAAGCACACAATGGAAGATGAATGCATGGCTTACGAGGACTTTTTCTTAAGATTTGTTTTAGCTTTTTTTTAAAATTATTTATACATGATCACAACCATCCATTTTTATAAAAAGAGATTACTACACAACTGCACCAAACTACTGATGATGGCCATGATGATTCTGGGGAGGGTGGGTGAAGGTTTTTTGAGATATTTCACAACATGTTCATGCACTCTGTGAACACAGGTGGTGAACTTTTAAAGCTGTAATTGGGTTTTCCTGGGTAGATTCAACACTGACCTGGAGAAACCACTGGCTACCTGCAGTTCTGAGGTTATTTTCAGTCTATTTCACCAATACAATATCAATAATCACAACAACTGGCACTAATGATCCGGGGTGAGAGAAGAACAGTAAAATCTGCTTGTTCCTTGCAAAGTCAGCACAGAGTCAGTGCATGGAAAGGGAGGAACAGCAATTCACAGAGTTTCATCCACTGAGATGAATTCAATAGTAGTTGTTGGCATTCTCTTGAAGCTGATCTGAAAAGTATTACCTTGTTTTAAGCTATACAGCTATGTGCTTGAGAGAGACAACTTGCAGCTATTTAAGTGCTGTGAAGCCTTGTGGTAGACTTGATAACACTTTAGAACCATTAGGATATGAAAATACTCCAGGCAGGCCACTTTTTTTTTCCTATGAACCACTGCTTCCCTCCATGAGGTCTAATATTTTTACTTACCCTAAGGTGGACTATCTCTTCTGCTGACACCAGTGCTGGTACCAGAGGCATCCCAGAACTGACCAGTTCAGGCAATGGGAGAGGTCTTGCCAGCATTGGAGAAGGATTTGTGTTTAGTTAACAAAAGACACGTGCCAGTTCCAACAAGCTGTTGAGCACCTCAGTCCTGTAGTGTTTTTAATTCCCAGACATAGGTTAAGACCCTGATAACTGGAAAATATTTGCCCTAAAAATAGATTCCTTGACATTGTTGGATTCATGTAGCATTTTATACAATTACAGCCCTTGGAAAATTTATGTTCTGCAGATCCGGGTAATAAATCCTACACTTTACAGTACTGGTGTGGCTGTGTTATAAGCCCTCACTGCTGAGTCTAACATTTATTATTGGGTAAAAAGGTGGAAAACAAATCCACACTGCAGAAAGTGTACCACAGTACCACAGTGTTTTAGCAAATTCTGAACTGCTATTTTCATCTGTGGATGTATCACGGGGATTTATCATGGTGCCTACACACAGAAATAGCAGGCCAATATGCACATTTTTTTTGTAATGAGAAACAAAATTGTGATTTTTTTTTTAATATGAACACGGTTTTCTGATGTGTGTAATCATTTGAGGAAGCAGTCTTTCAGCTGAGTAATTTAATAACAAGAGTGGTTTTTGCTAAGAGAATGTTTTCAGCCCTTTTTGAAAAATCTGTCTCATATTATCTTGAGGTGATCTTTAGGAGCATGACAGTGCAGTTCCACAATATGGTATCTCAGGGCATAATTTTATGCTCAGTTATCCCTATAAGACAAAACCAGCATAAAAGATGTTTGTCTTTCCCTATTCCTTGTTGCCTGTTCCTTGTATTCTGATGGAGATACACCCTAATACAGATGAGTGAAATGATCTGTTTTGGAAAGCAAACATATTCTACTACTTTTGTACTAAAAAAATATCTATTAACACTCTGTTTATCCTAAATCAAGGAGATCATCAGGCCATTTTTCTCCACTTATCATCACAGGGATTTGCAGTTTTCTCCTAGTCTCACTGTGAGACCCCACAGACAACTGTATCCATGGCACAGAGCAGTTCTGCAAAGTGCACACAGCCTCCTTCCAGCAAGGCTGGGACTAGCAGGCACACAGAACCATGGTCATGGGATGGTTAGGTTTGGGAGGGACCTCTAAAGCTCATTTAGTGTGACCTCCCCTGCGGTGAGCAGGGACATCTCGAGCTACATCAGATTGCTCAGAGCCCTGTGCAACCTGGTCTTGAACATTCTTGAAGCAGCCTTAAGACTTGCAAAGGAAAGCTCTGAGGAGGCAGGTTGAAGACTAGCAAATAGTACTGTCCACACCAAGGTATAGATTTTCCAAAAAAAAAAAAAAATACACATACATATAGACAGATAGATAGATAGATAGATAGATAGACAGACATATTTATTTATTTATTTATTTATTTATTTATTTATTTATTTATTTCCCCTTTGGGAATGCAGGTGCTGGCAATCTGAGCAAGCTTCCAAGACACGCAATTACATTCTATCATGTTACAGTCTCCTTGCAACTGATATTTACAGCCATGACACAGTAAGAGACCATGGACAGTCTTGCAAGTACAGAGCAGCAGTACTGTATAATTTAAGGCCTTAAACACTGGAATTAAAATGCTAGAGTGCATGTGTGCTATATGAAAAGGAAAAAAAAAAAGAAGGCATTTACATAGGGAACAGAGGAAAGAGCTGAAAAGAAATCAATCAAATAGGGAGGAAATGTGACAGAGTTAGTAAGGCAAAAATTACAGCCTTTCAGTGTTCTTATTAAGGAGGACACGGGATGGGCTCTGAGTCCCTGGCCTGATTGGCATCCCCTGTGAGTTTATGGCAGACAGTGAAGTCCCCCTCAGGAAATGCTGTGTGCAGGAGTTCTGAGGAGTTATCAGTGGGAACGGCTGTCAGGTGCCATGGTTTAACAACTACCACATCCAAAGCACTAGATCATCTTCACTTCAGCGTGGTTAATGAAAGCATTGGGTTCTTGGAGAAAGGCACATTCTGAAAAAAACTTCATTTACTGCCAGGACTGTGTGACCAAAAGCTGTGAAATCAGGAGCCCTCCCTGCAATATGGTTTGCCTCTGCTCCATGTGGCACCCTGGCATTCACATGCTGGTGCCACAGGAAAATGGTGCTTTCTGAACAAAGCCTAGTTGAGAAAAGTTCTTGTTTGAGCATAAATCCTTGATTGCCTCCAAACAAATGCAAAGCTTGTAGTTAAATACATAGTAAGTGTGGGTTATTTCCAAATATCCACAGCTCTCTGATAGAATGAAACATGTCTGCCAGAGACAGCTGCTTCTAGTCTTCTTGCTGATAATGATATTTATAATCTTTCTTTCTTTCTTTCTTTCTTTCTTTCTTTCTTTCTTTCTTTCTTTCTTTCTTTCTTTCTCTTTCTTTCTTTCTTTCTCTTTCCCTTCCTTCCTTCCTTCCTTCCTTCCTTCCTTCCTTCCTTCCTTCCTTTTCTCTCCTCCTTCCTTTTTCTTTTCCACAGGTTTTTACTGGAGAGGTTATAACATTCAAATCCTCCTAGATTAAAATCATATCACTCCCCCTTGAGCTAAATAAGCATCCTTGGCTGCATAGTTCTACTGAGTCCAATGGGCCTGTGCCAATTTTATGGTCTTTGAGGAATTGATTTGTTCACTTGGGCCTAGACTCAATACATGCATGTAACAGGCTGGGGAGCACAGCGACTCTGCTTGGGAGGGAGAAACCTCTGAGCTTTGTTCATTTGCATAAATAATTCAGTTTTACACATCTTACCAACTTGACACCTTCTAAGCTTTGTTTTACTGGTGGCTGTGAGATCTAGTTTCATTTTCAGGAGAAATTTGGAAAGAAAAGGGAGAGAAAGAAGATCCCCAGTTAGTCAGTTATGGTAAGGACTTGATCTGCCCAGCCCACTATGCATTTTAGGAGAGGAATGAATAGAAAAATCAAGAAGATTCCAGACAAAAAAATCAAACAGTTTTGCTAGTGTAAAAATGTGCAGAATGTGCAGACAAGTTGTCTGAGCTGAAAACAAGTTTGACCTATGACAGAACATTAATTGTGGGTTTGGATTATCCTGGAGGCACACCGGTAGAAAATGGTGTTGATTGCCCTCTTGAATCCATTGATACTGGGATATCACTACGATATCACTACGATACTGGGAACTTCACTACGATACTACTTCACGACTGGGAACTTCACTGCATTTAGACTGTTCACACAATAACTGGCAACTGCTTTACTTGAGCCTGACTTCCTGCTCATCAGCTCACCCACAGCCACTGACCGTGATCACAACCCCAAAGCGAGTGCAATTGCGTCATGGAAGCTGAAATGCTTTGCTCAGTCTTTGGAGCAAATGCCTAGAAGGTAAAAGACAATAATTCAATTTCTTGACATATATCTGCTGAGAACAGCAGTGTAAGACTATGCTTCTAAAAAGGCACTAAAGGTGTTAGGTTTTCAGTTCTCACTTGGATTGGGATGATGTGATTTTTAAGGGCGTCCAGAAAATCTCAGGAAAAAAAGACACCAGGAAGAATCTTTAACTGTTAACTTCAAAACCATGACGTTTCCAGTTTTGAAGAGACACACCAAGCTTTTAGTGTAGGAGGTCAGAACTATCTTACAAGAGACAAAACCTTTCTAGGATGCCATTTAATACAGATTCATTCCTATTTAACCCTTCTCTGGACACTGTTCATAAAGTCTTCAGATATATTTGGCTTTAAGATATGACAATAAAGCAGGCTAAAAATGTAGAGCTGTTAATCAGCAACATCATTTATCCAGTATTTATTAGCTCATTTAAATTGGCTGTTTGAACTGATATTTGTTATTTTGATAGGATGGAATGCCTTGAATTTAATTGTTAGCTGTATTTGAAATCACTGGAAATAAATGCCTTTCTCTGAAGTGGGGTTGGGTTTTCAAAAGAATTTATGAAATGCTAGACCAATGATGTCAGACCACTGCTTTTGTGGAAGATGACCTGTACATGTGACCATCCCAGCTGCCCTCATCTGAATCCTTTGGGAAAATAGGGTTTCATGACATGAAAATGAATTGAGCCCCATAGTCTTGTATGCTGTATGTACTGCCTGTGCCCAGACCCACATTCAAAGTCCATGCTGGAATGACATCTGGGTGAATAACAGCATCCCTGTGCCCAGTGTAATATTGTTGTGTGTGGGCTACCAGGGAAGAATAACTCATCCCAGCCAGCTCCACAGTGTGGAGTCAGGAACTGCTGCACCATGGAGTGTTTTCACTGCTTCACAGTGCTTCACAGTGCAAACACTCACCAGTCTGGTTTAAAAACACCCCGACTCTGTTGGCTGGCGCTCCTGCTCCTGTTGGTCTATATTTTAAGCTTCTGACCATCTCCAAGGAGCTCTTTATGGGCCTGGGGAGACTGAGGAGATTCAGCGACTTGTACAGACTTGTATGTGGCCATCCCTTGCTAAACTCAACACTGGATGGAGCTGCCTCTCCTACGTGGCTGTGCCGCAGGTAAGACACCTGCACTGCTGCTGCTCAGAGGTTTCCTAAAATGAATGTATGCATTTTTTATAGATTCCTCAATGTAAAATGTCACTTTCCTGGCAGAGAAAGCATATAGTCTTTTGAAGTGCTTGTAAAAAAATGTATGGATGATAAACTTTTTTTTCTTCTTCAGGTTCCCCTATATCTGTGATTAAGTGGTGGGGTATTTGCAAAATTTAGAGAGGGATCAGACACATGGCCCTGCATTTGAGGTTCATTTGTAGAAGGTAAAGTAGCATATGTCATGAGTCAGTTAATCTCTTTAGGGCTTTATCCAGCACAAATTAGGCTCTGTGGTCACCGAGTCACAGCAGGCTGTGGGCCGCTGTAGCCTTGGAGCTTTATTCCGATTCAGCTGCCAAGAAATGAACTGCTCTGTGGGCGCAAAAATTGGCTTATGCTCTGTGAGCTCCAGCCAAGCATGAGCAGTTTCAGAGGCTGCTCTTTCTCTGGGCACAGCTACACAATTTCATTCTCCTCACCTCTCCAACAACCTTGATGCTAAGATGCAGCCCCTAGAAAATAAAGAAGGTGCTAATTCAGCCTCATTAGAAACCAGCAAATGTTGTGAAATAGTTTGAAAATATGTGGAAGCCCTTATTGCTTTGGCTGTTACAAATGTCCACTGCAGGATTAGCTCTGTGCTGCTGTTGGAAGAGGGAATTGTCTTCTTTTTTTTTTTTTTTTTTTTCTGTTTGCTTTGGTTTTGCTAGTTTGGTTTGCATTTTGGTTTTTTACTAGTTGCCCTCAATCTATAACTGGAGATACTGCAAAGCCAATAAAAATAAAATGCCTTAGATTTCCTAAGTGGACAAAAGAAACTGTAAGGTGTGGTTTTAATTGCAACTAATGTCTTATGGAGGCTTGAAAAATCTCACTCTTAATTCACTTAACAGAGACACTGACCAAATCATAGCCAAGTCATGGGTGCTCCCATACAGGTGTCAAGATGCCTGGCCCTACATGCAGCCTCCTTCCCTACTTAATCCTCCACCTTGGTAAAGAGCTCATCATCTCTGCATTACATGTTGCACATAATAAATGAGGCTATAAATAGGTGTCTGTGTCACAGCAGTAGTGCTGATATCAAATAAGTACTTACTCTTTGCACAAACTACAACAAAAATCAATTTATTGTTACCTTATTTGTTTTTGCCATGTTATTTATTTATGCCATTCATATGAATTAATGACTAGGATAAACATTGCTTAGTTATTTTCGCTTCTACTTAGTGATTCTCTTAAGTGATCATTCCTGGAGAACGAGTTAATTTTGATACGTTTAATTATAAAATATACAGAATGTGCACAAATGTGACATCCTGAATACTCAAGACATACTTGAATATCAACGACAAGAAGGTGTTGTCACTGATGCTTGGCCAGGAAACATTGCCAGAGGAGGCCAGACACAGGGCTAAATGCCACCTTGTAAAAACACCAAGAAGTCCTCATTTCTGGGGAGCAGGAGCAGGAGGGCATGTGGAGCAGGAGTCCAAGAACCAGTAGGGCTGGTTATTGACATGTTATTTCAGCAGAGGACCCACAGCCCTGCCTTTCCCTCCTACAGACAAGTGCCTGAAGCTGTGATGCTGCACGCCTTGGACTCCTGCATCCCAGCTCAGGTTCAAGAAAATCTCCTGCTTCAGGCTATTTGGGATTCAAAATTTGGGTGCCTTTATGTGTAAAGTAACCTGAGAGGTCTGCTCTGGCAGGTGTGCTGAGATCACACGCACATTTGTGGGCAGCCCCGACTTCAGCATGAAGCATGGCAACCACCGCACTTAAGCTCAAAAACACAGCCAGAAGATTAAGTGCCATTTCAAACTCTTTAGCTTGTGGCATCTTAAAAACCTGTCAAATTTAGGTTCAAAATGCACACCCAGTAAGATTTAGAGCTGGTAAAACCTAAGATTGTACTCATCAGGTACAGAAAGGCACAAGGAGGCTTCCTGCGCCTCTTGCCCACTTCACTGTCTGGCTCCAATATTTTGTGTTCACTCAAGATTGTAACACAACTGCCACAAGTCCATTTCTCATCAATAGCACCGACTGCAAATTTTACAGTGCAGGATAAATGTAAACATAAAAGGAAGTCTTTCTCAACCCTCCTTATTGTCTAAATTATGGATCAGGTATGCAGCAGCCTAAAACAATGTGTTGAGGGATATTGAACCTCATGATCCAAAACAGAAATCCAGTAGCTTGGTTATGTATACTCATCTGTAATTTGCCAAATGCATTTTATCTGTGAGTAATTTTTCAATTATTTTACTCTGTACCCAATAACAGTTGCAAATATATACTTAGACTTAAATGTATGCAGATGTTTAAGGAGTTTGCTATATTAGGGCGTGTGGGACTGACCCTAATACATATATGTTGCATAACTGGAAGAAATATTTCATCTGGTCCTGGTAATCCTTCATTATATTTTTCATTTACAGCAGCTGTGACATACACAGGATTGCCTCAAAAGTACTCAGATACCTGTAGCAAGTCAAACTAGCTTAGGAACATCTCTAAAATTTTATTTTCAGTCATCTCTGCTGGGGTTTTCTGCTGTTACTTAGGAGTGCTGGTCTATATAAGGCACAAATAGAGACAGTTTTCCAAGAGATCTGCCAAATGTTTGTCATATTACAATTGTCATAAACCCATACTTTTATTATTATTTTTATGACTAGGCCTCATAAAGGCAACAATTAAATGTGTTTCTGCAAAGATCTCTGAATGTTAGGAAATGTGGAACATTCAACACAGAAAGTCCCTGGGAGGCAAATTCTTGAAGGACTGAACCTTCCAGATGGAGCTGATTGTGTCCTTTTTATATACATTACACGCAGCACCTCTGCTTCTGCTTTAAAATAAGAGCAACCAAAAGGATCTAGTGAACTGCAGATCCATGACATTTGTATTTGTCCAGCCCCTGATGTTGTATAGTCCCTGCAATTAATACAGCCACAAGAGCAGTGATGTAAACGTAACACAAATCATTGGCACGAAATGTAAAAAAAATGAGTAATTTATGAATATTGTTTTTAAATCTCTATTAATCACTGTTCAGGGGGAAAAAAATAACAAACCAAAAACATTCACTAGGACCTATTTGCTTTGCAGTTAAATCAAATTTAGGATAGGGAAAAATGTTTCTTAGTAATTAAATTCCCCTTTAATTCTTACAGATTCGATAGAGAAAATAGATTAGTAAATTCCAAGACAAAATTCCAAGTATGCATGAACAACACTGCATGACAGCATGACTCAACAGTACAAGCAGCAGGTATGGACAAGATGAGTAGAAACAGACTTTCAGGGCAGAACAGTGCTGTCAACTGTCCTGTCAGTGAAGGTGACAAACCAGGATGAGCTGCTGAACCACCCTTGGAATTAATGTGTGCATTGTGATTTCACAGCCCTGACACACAGCTAAACCCCAGTTATAACCAAAATGAACCACACTTCATTTTCCTACATAGAACTCACATCCCACAGCTCTTGCCACAGAGTTTACTAAGCTGGATGCCTGCAGAAAGTTTTTGTACTATTAAGGCAGACTCCTGTTCTTCCATGGGTCTGTTTTACTAAAGCTTGGCTACCCAGATGTGTTGTAATGCAACAGTGAACATGGCAGGCTGCTCTGGGTCTCCTCTCCTTTTGAATAATAATCCAAAAGCCAGGAAAGCATAATTTGTTTTTCACTGATTCGCATATAACTTTGTTCAAAGTGGGTCACACCATCATGCAAATATATGAGGATCAGCCCACCACTGTGGAAAGAAAAGCCTGGGGAACAGAAACAGACTTAAGGATGACTTCATATTCCTTGAGGCTTTCATAGGGGAAAAAAAAAAAAAAAAAAAAAAAAAGCAGCGTTTGTAGTTTTGGGTCCTGGTTTGCATAGTGTCTGAGAGCTCCATTCAACACCACTGAAATTCTAGAAATTAGGCCAGAAATCATGCTGTTCCTGCTGTGATGGGAGTGACAGGTGCCTACTTGGATAACAGCTGAAATGCTCTCTCTGTGCTGGTAGGGCAAAGCCCTGGGCTTTTCATCCTGAATGTGTTCTTTACCGAAGCAACAGATTTGGGTTTGGTTACATCTTTTATGAACACTTTTTCAATAAATTAATCACAAGCTTCAGGGGATTCAAGGTTTTTAAAAAATGATCCGTTCTTTTGCAATTCCCTTCTCAGAGCTTCAAAACTGGATTTCTTCCCATTCAATTTTTCATATTTCTATTTTGCAAAATTGAAGATCCCTGAGCCAATGCAAAGACAGAGTCTGTACTCCCCTTGATTGGAATTTCCCAGTGTCCATGGGGTCCAATGAGTGGTCCATGCAGCTTGCCCCTGCAAAGATCTGCGTCAAGGATTCATTCACCATAATCATCTATGTCTGAACCACAATTCCTCCAGCTTGTTAGAAAGCTCCAAACACCATCTTGTCTCAAATTGCCCCTCTAAGTTTGGACAGGGTGAATGATCAGCAGAGCTCCTGCAGTGCCTTCTGAGACACTCTCTGCACTTGGGGAGCTACATACCTTTCCAAATTCCTCCTTAGACCATTTTGGCTGCTCCCAATAGCTATAGTGAATTGCACGCATTGCTTTGAAGCTTCCTGATATTGTTTGGGAAGCCAGTTTTATAGTTAGTAACTTTCTTATATTCAGAAATAAAGAGCATTGAAATCACCAATAAGCTCATGCTGTGGAGGATTTCAAAAGACTTAATGCTGGATAAAGAGGGCTCAGGCAGAGCCTGGAACTGCAGCTAGGAGTATCCCCTCTGTTACAGTAAAATAGGAGGAGTGGGTATATGCAGTTTGTTTCAAGCACTTTCCTTGTTAGACAATATGGTAGTACCCTTTTGTAAGGAGAGACCCAAAGGAGAGAACCGAAGTCCCTACAACCCCACAAAACCATCCCACACACCATATACTGCATCATTTTTAAGGATTCTCCATAAAACAGGTGCACAAAAGGCAGGTTATTTGTGGTCTTTTGCTGTTTACACAGTAAAAAATCAAGGCAAAGGAGACACAAGGGCATAGTCATAGCTCATAACTTTTTACAACAAATACACAAACGTACCATTCCTAGCAATATACTTTCAATCTCTCTTGTCTTATTTCTGGTTATTTCTATAATATATATAGCTCCATGTGCACCATTAGAGGTCTCGCAAGAACTTTGAAGTTCTACTGATGAGACACCTGACAAGGACACAAAAGAGATGTCAATATTTCTTCAATGCAGTCTTGACTCAGACAGGTGTCTAGGCAGGGTGCTCACAGTAAGACACAGGATTTCAGAACCTGAGAATCACTGTTAATGTTAATGAAACCATACAAGGCCTTGCAGTGATGTAGAAAACAACTGTGGTAGCAGAGCAGGATTTGGGCCGAAGACAACAGTGTAAAGAATTGAAAACTGAACCTACTGGTTCAATGAGTAATGTCAAGTCTCCTGGTGCTGAGACTGCCTTGAAAACACTGATGTTTGACTGTTTCAAGTTTAGTTTTTCTTTTGATTTAAAAAAAAAGAAAAAGCTTTGTTTTTTCTTTCTTTTTCTAGCTAGCACAAGACCTTAGTAGTCTTTAGCAGGAAATCTCTCAAGACTCAAAATCAATACAAGCTGAAAAGGGTAATCGTGGTAAAGGCTTTTCTTTTGGAATCCCTTGGCCAGAGACAAACTGTGCATTTGCCAAGATTATATATACTCCAAGTAAAAGCATGCATATGCAGTAGGGAAAGGGAAAAGGACAGTCCAGCTGATGTGGGTTGACAGCAGATCTGTGGTTTTTCAGTCTGGCAGCCCGCAGAAAATTTCTAAGGAATCTGCAAAGGGTAACTAAGAAATAAAAGGCTTTTGTCACTAGGCTAGAATATGGTATACAGAGATCTACACTTCCACAGAAAAACTTGTAAGAGTCTGAAACTGAAAGAAGTTGAAAGCCACAGGAGTGGAAAGACATTTGAAAGAGAGACAGAATGGCTGATAATACAAGTTATAAAATTGTTAATATCCAAAAGCCTTAGAGAAAAACTAGTGTACATACACTTTCTGAAAGATGACTTCCAATCTGAGAATCATAGAATCATAGAATATCTTGAGCTGCAAGGGACCCACAAGGAACAGCAAGCTCAAAGGCTAAGGAAATAGAAAAGGTAACAGGCCAGAGATCCATCTGAAACCTATATTTTACTGGCACCTCATGTCAACACTTATTATAAAAATAAACTAAAATATAGACAGTTACTGGGGCTATGTCTGCAAACAAGGGATTACACTCAGATACTAATAAAGTTTGAAATTCATCTTGAAGGAAAAAAACAGGCATACCAGTGGTTTTCTGTGCTGCAGCCTGACCAAAATAATTAAGAATATTTTAATAAAAAACATTTTTTTTTTTTTACGTTGTTATCCGGAATAAAATACTTTGACAAAGTACAGTTGAACAGTTTCACTGTTGACTTACTGATATGGCCTCACATGATTTGGTTGGAACTAGCTTAATACACCCCTAGGGCTTTCTCATTATACCACCTCACTGCACAGGCCTTCTACCTCAGGAGAGTGATGACCATATTTCTTTTCACAAGTTGGATTATTTTGGCAGCTATTATCATGCACTGGAGTCAGATGATTTCTATCTTGAAACATAGAGCGTACTTGGAAAGAAATCCATCTTGTCTTGGAAGGAAACCATTCTTTGGAGGCCTCCAGACCATCAGGAGTGATATCTCAAAATGCCATCTCATGCATGAAGTGGAAATGCAGTATAAAAATTTACTAAACAGAGAAAGCTAAAACTTCTGAAGCCACTCAACAGAATAAAACACTTTTACCTATGCTGAACCAACCCAATCTAAAGCAATCCTACTAGACTTTTGTTAAGGAAAGAGAGTTTAAACAGATTTTTAAAATAAAAGGCACAACATTTTGGCATTATATAAACAGCATTTTTAATCTAAAAATAATTGCAATCCCCTTTACCCAAAAATTCCAAAAAAAATCAGTCTTGATTCACAGCTTTGTTTTCCTTTCCCACCAATTTTTATACATGTAATAACTTAGTGTGCGCAATAGAAAATTTGTATTATGTGGAAAAAAGGTCTCAGCAGCTGCCATTTACCATAGCATTGGTTAAATACTGATCTTTCACCCACAGGGGAAGAAATTACATTGCTTTATGGAAGATGGTACCTGGTGGACATGGTAGCTGATGGTTGAGATGAGCCAGAGTGGACCTAGGCTGAGAGCCTGGCCCCAAAGGCAGCAAGGCAGCTTTTGCAAGGACAAGATCACAGGATCACAGAATGGGTAGGGCTGGAAGGGACCCCTGGAGGTCATGTAGCCCTACCTCCCTGCTCAAGCAGGGTCCCCTGGAGCAGGTTACTCAGATTTGTGTCCAAATGGCTTTTGAATGTCTCCAGGGAAGGAGACTCCACAGTCTCCCTGGGCAGCCTGTTCCAGTGCTCAATCACCTGCACAGTACCTCATGTTCAGGTGGAACATGAAACACAGAGGAGCAAGAAAAAAGAAAGTGGTGAATCAAAGAAAAACACTTTTGAGCTGTCCCTGAAAAAGGGACAAAGTAAAGGCATTTGAGGCATTAGATTTTTAAACCTTGTTCAAGAGCTGCCTCTAGGGGTTTCTGCCAGGTTCAGGGAAGCATAACTTTGTGAATATTCATTGTAAATAAGCAGGACAGCACCAAAAAACCTGTCTGATTACTGTCATCAATTTCTCCTCTTAATGGAAATCTGGCCAGTCCCCAAATACTAATGGCTTGGGCCAGGGGTTAGTGATCAAAGGAATTACTCTAGTGAACACCATACAGTTTGCAGAGCTTAAGCAAGTGATCCCGGCCTAGCAGGAGAACCATCTTTAAAGCTCATTGCTGTAAATCCCACTACCTTCAGCAGAAATTAGAGGTGCACTTAACAGTCAAGTTCTACTATAATTATTAGGATAATCTTGCACAACACTTTCTGACCAAACACGAAAATATATTTTTTTAAAAAAATTCAGTAAAGTTATGGACAATTACCCACATTTGTAAAAGCCAGATAACAGGCAGCCAACTAAAACATCAAGAGATGTGCAGTTCTCTGAATAAATGACTATTTTTTTTATAAATCATCAGTCTGCTTCTGATTTACAGACAGATAAGTGGAATGCATGGTGATCTCTAACAGATGGGAAAATTCTTTATACTGTGAATATTAATCACTTCATTATTTTGCTTATTTCTACACCTCCTGCTTTCTGCTCATCTCTACTGGAGTGGTTAAATGTAATTTCAATATTAAAAACCATCATCCTAGGTTGAGAACCATGCTAGGGTTAATTACAATGCTAGGGTTAATTACAATGTGTTCTTTTTGCCAGTGAGTTTTCACTCTGGGCATACCATACCTGTACACAATAATAAGGCTGCTGGTGACCTGGATAGCCAGAACAGCCCTACAGAATTAAAGGTGCTGTACCATAAAGGAATGACATCTGAGTAAACAAGGGTCTAGCATGTCTACTTGAAATCCAATTATTTTTCTACCGTGTAGGAAAACCTAAAAAGCACCATTTATTATGAAAGAAACACACAACACAGCTACATGAATGGAAAACTGCATACAAAGATCTTTTTCTTCTGTGCATGCACACTTTCATGCTCATTTTTACAGGTTCTCTGAACAAATATAGCCCATTATAAGCTCCCATTTCCAAGCAGCACTCTGCTTGAATAATATTTTTAAAAGGCCCTGAAGAACTGGGAAACCAAACACTGAAGATTCCAATGCCTGTCACTTCAGAAAGATTTCAATTAAATTTTGAAATTCTCAGAGCCACTTAAATGGTATTGGCTATGAATGGGATTTGGGCTTCTTTGAAATAACAGAATCCTAGAATCAAATTTAGGTTGGAAAAGATCTTTAATACCATTGAGTCCACCAGTTAACCCAGTACTGCCAAGTTACCACCAAACCATGCCCCCACATCTACACTTTTTTAAAATCCTTTCAGGGAAGGTGACCCAACCACTTCCCTGGGTAGCTTTTTCTAATGCTTGACAATCCTTGCCTTGAGGAAATTTTTCCTAATATTGAATCTAATGATGGAAGTGGCTCAGTGAGCACTTCTGCCAGCTCCCTCAGTACCCAGATATTGAGCTTCTTCCACATTCACTAAGTACGGAGTCTTTTCACCACATCAGAGAGAATACCTGAGAAATGGAGGAGGAAATCCAACACAAATACAAATTTCCTGCACTTAAAATATTTTTTGCATTAATACTGTAAATAATTTTTTCTGTTAATAGTACTTAATAGTAGCCATTAAAGGGGATTGATAATAGAAACGCTGCAAAGAATGGATTCCCCTTCTGATTTTCCTTTCCTTTGTAGACCAGTTCTTGTCTCATTCTTTTTGCAATTTTCCAAAGAAATGCCATACAGGAAGACCTGACAGAATCATCCAGTGTAATGATTAATGTAGGAACTAGGCTTTTGGTCTGCATATGATGCAGAGGCACAGCTTTATCATGAGGAGTAATAATAAAATCCTATGTCTGGTGGTATCTGGGATGTCTGATATGAACTGTACCCATCACAGAATTATTAATGACTCTAACTGATTTTCTGCATTTTGAATGTCTTTCAAAAGTGTGCCTTCTCAGAGCTGGAAGGGCCTTACTATGATTTCCTAATTTACACAGCAAAGAGACTTTATTCATCTATGGTGTCAAAGGTAATTGTTGGGCTAATGAGATTTTATATCAGACATTTATCCAGCTAAATAAACAGACCAGACTCAGCTTGTAAGAATGGCCAGGAGATTAATTTGAAATGTGCAAAAGAAAGAGTGGAACTTGGGGAAAGTATTTCTTGCTGCAATATGCAGACAAACTGCAAAATGGAAAAAGGCAGAAGCTTCTCTGTCATGTGGTGTCAGTCATAGAGCTCAGGCCAGGCTGGATCCCTGAAGGATGCAAAAATAGCTTTCAACTAATTCAAACTAATGAAGTAATTGAAAGCAAGCACTGATTGTCATCTTTGATGTGAATCAGCATAGAGAGTGGGGAATACGTTTCTCTCATAGGGGAGATGGAAGCCTTCACATGTGCAGAGAGCAAGGAAACGTGGTATGGAAACCCCAGCCTGGCGCAGGAAGGAAAGCAAGTGAATGAAGTGTCTGCCCTTCCCTTCACCCGCCCCAGCTTGATTCACTCCAGCATTACCCTGCTCTCCTCTTGCTCTCCCTCCCACTCCACACAGTTCATCGTCATTGCTTCTCTAATCCTTTCCACACCAGTTTCCATCCAAGCTTGCCCAGTCAGTCCCAGTTCCCTCCCAACTTGGATCCTTGCCTAAGACATGCCCATGTCACCTCCAGCGCACCAATGACCTGCTCCTTGCCCTAATTCCAATCCATATCATTCAGGTCATGTTTTCACTCATTCTCCATAGTTTCTTTGCCCAGGCTCAGTAATTCTGCTCCCTCTCTGTTCACTCTCCATATCACAGTCCAGGTCTGCTGGAAGCTGCTGACCTGAGGGCTGCTAAGGTACAAGGCCATTAGAAAGAGGTCAGGAGGGACTCACTATTTTCATGCCTGGTACTCTGTGCACCCTATCCCCAGACAGCCAGGAAAAGTCTTATTAATAAAAGTTTAAGATATTGGCAAAATAAAAACATGAAACAACAATAAATTGTGGGTCCCATGCCCATTACGGAAATATTTCCACCCTTGCTGGATGCTTTAAAGTCCTGATGCTTAAGCAGAAGAAGTCCAAATAAATAAGACCCTTTAGCAAAATTATTTGGACATAAACTGCCACCTTAAGTTTGCTCACTGGAGCTTGGGGACAGAGATATTAATGCAAGAGACAGTCTTTTTGAGAAAAACAGCCAAAGAAGACTGGGGAAACCCTCCAGAGATTCTCTGAAAGCAACAGAGGTTTTCCTGAAGGGGAACAGAATTTAAAGGCTGAAGGGGAAGAATGTACTATACTGAACCATGAAAACACTAGGGAAAATGAAGGGACACTCACTGTATCCAAATCCTTCATAAATTTTGACCTATTGCTGACACAAGAGATATCAGGAATGAAGCTGGAAAAAGCATTGAGGGGATAGTATGAAGGAAAGGTGCTTGGTCTTGGCATGACAGAATTAATTTTCCTTTCTCATAGGTTATTTTGCCATCTCTTGCAATGCTCCCTTTCTCCTTCCCTTGATTTGCATCATCTCTTTCTAGAGATTGTAGTGGAGCCTGTATTGCCCCTTTGGTTCTTAAGGAATCATTATTTTAGTTTTTCTTTACAGAGATTTCTTCCTTAAGGGGACTTTTTCCCTAAGCCCAGCAATACAATAAACCCAGAAAATTCAGTGATCAGTGCCAAGGCAACATGCTAAAGACATCACAATATACTATATTATGGAAATCTACATTTCGGGCTTGTGCAGAAACTTAGCCTAGGGAAATGCTACAGAAAAAAATGCTGTGGTATTTTAATGTTGGTGGTCTCAGCTTAAAGATAGAATTAATATGACTATCTATCATTCCTCTTCCCATATACATGTCCTTGGCTAAACAGAAATGTTTCAAAAGGAGTGATGGCTCAGAATAAATCCAGTTTCTACTTGTGGGGTCAAACATGGCCCCATTGCTCCTGTCAGTGGAAGATGTAGCTTCCATTTGACAGTTATTCCAACAGCATACAAGAATTCCTCTTTTTTTTCCATTATGAGAAAAGCTGTGCTTGTGTGAAAGTATGTATTTCTTTAGGGAGTGAACCAATATAATCCTGGTGAGTTTTCATGTGATCCTTCCAGGTTTGTCGCACTGTGCCGGAGGACATTTAAATAAATATGACAAGCAATGCAACAGTTGGTTTAAGACAGAGACTGCGTGCTGTGTTTCTCAGTTCACTGAAGGTCATATCCTTTGGCAGGGATAAACCTCCTGATGCTTTTCCTCAAGAGCTCAGAATGCCAAACAACAGAAAATTAACAAGGTAACTTTCCCCAGGTGACAGGTGAAGTTATATTCCTTCTCCCTTCCAAACTCCTACATTAAATGTGCAAGCATGCTGTGAAATAAACAGGACACACAGAGTGGCTGAAAGAACATCCACATAATAGTGAACTTAATGTTGCATGAACTGATATGTTCAGCATTTGTTTTGAAAATTGCTTGTATTTAGTCCTTTTGCCCTTGTTTAGTGAAATTGACAATCCATGCTCAGAAAGGATCCAGAACCCAAAGAGAGGAAATGCCAGAGGCCTGCAGTGACACAGAACAGAGCATGTGGATGTCAGCATTGCCCCTGGGCTTCTACTGATGCCCAGGAATTTCCTATCCTGTGATTACAGGTCAGACATCTTACATTACAGTACCCCGATGGTCTCCCAGAAAGTCCATGTCCTTCTCACAACTGGGGTTCAGCAAATCCCCATAAAGAAGAGTAAATTCCACCCTAAAGGAAAACAGAAGCTGTTGGAGGGAAACTGAGGCGTGGTGGGTAAAGTGACCCATGAAGTTGCAGTAGATTAACACTCTAACTTTAAAGCTGAGTGTTGTAACTTTTAGCCTGGTGCTGTAGCCAGGGCCCCATCTTTCTGCTGTGCTTATACTACCAGATCCTGCTCAGAAGCTCACTGAAAATTAATAAAAAAACTATTGACTTACTGATTTCCCAACTTTGCTCTCTAGCACCATAAATAAGCATCCCTGTTTACTTAGAAATATCTACAAAAGGCATCAAAAATACCCCATTAATTTTATACTCATTAACTTCTCATACATGCTTGATTAATTTGTGTGTATCTGGAGAATGCTGCCATTAATGAAGCTGACATCCTTTCACTAGGATCAGAGTGCTATGGATCTGTTGGGGAACTGGCCAGGCACAGAGACTTGTGCCATGTTAAAATTTATTCACTGCCTTAGTAAATGCATTTCTGAGACCAGAAAAATAATGCTAGTATGTTTTCCCCTTTTTCCCATTCCTTCCTTACATTTACCTGACTCCCCTGCATTTTTTTTTTCAAGGAAATATAAAATTCATAGATTCTGACACTGTTCATTGAAGAAATTACAAAATCCCCTGTATCAGCAATTAAACTGGAGCCGTGAAACCAAGCTCAGAGATTTATCCTCCATTCCTCCAGGCAAGAGGAAGTTCATGCCCACAGGTTTGCTGCAGAGAAGCTCAGCAAACTCATTAATACTCCAGGAGCAGATAATCAATCCCTTCAGGTCAAAGAGGAAAGGCAGTGGTATCAAGGCTTAAACAGCAACCCTTCAGCAGTTCATCTGGTGTTGGCTTCAGATTATGGAGATTCGCCCCTGAGGCTGAAGGCTGGGTTTTGTGTATTCTCTCCCCATTTTACATAATCCTAGACTGTGGTTGGGCCTTTTTTTATTCTTTTTTTTTGAAGGAAAAGGCTTCATAAAATACAAAGAGGCAGAATAATACTCCCTCTGGAAGTGAATGTATGTCCTATTACAAAAAAGCCTAACCTCTGAAGAGCATAAAATACATAAAATGCCTATATAAAATAAGAGCATGCGTTCAGCGTAGAAATGTTACGTAGAAAGGTAAGAATGGTGCAAGGCACTTTATGCCCTTTTCTGTACCTGTAGGCTTGTGGAAGGACAGCATGTTTACACTTGGAAACCAGAAGAATGGGTAATTAATGAGTGAAACTTCATTTTCTTTTAGCTTGCTGCTCTAGCTGCCCTGTTGCTGTCCTTAGCATACACAATAACCCCTTAAGCCTCAGCTCTATTCATCAACTATGAGCACCTCCAACAAAAATAAGAGAGCTATTCTTTATATACAAGGCACTAATTTTGGTAAAGGGGAGGATCCCATAAGAAATGCCTGGTTTCATAATGTACACTGTTAGTAGATGCAATTTCTTTTCAGCACTACCTGCATTCTTTAGTTAACAATAACTCTAGATTAAGGCCTGTTTACTGACTTGCAGCGTTCTCTTTGCTAGTGCAAGAAAGGACAGAATAAATTACAGGATTCCAAGAATTCAGGGAGAAGTATGTACTGTAGAAGCACACTGTTTCTTCCCAAGTAGTGTGGGGCTTTCAGATGGTGCCACACAGAACGAGAGACCCTCACAGACATCTCCTGAATGCCTGGTACAAGCGCTGCAGGAGGGCAGCAGGTCACGCAGTGCCACGGGAGGCCAGGAGAAGGGCTGGGGTGAAGCAGGGGGCAGTGGGTGCAGAGCTCAGGGCAGCCTTTCACACAGCGGCGTGGAGTGAGCATTGAGCTCTGCCACAGCCCCAGGACTTTGTGAGGGCTCCCCGTGATGCTGCTTGTCCAGTGAGATATTTTTTATCCCAGTGCCTCCTGGGATCCAGGGAGCTTTGTCCCAGCTATCAGGCTGGAGGGAGCAACTGTTGAGCCACTTCCAATATAAAGGCTTATCCCGGTACACCCTGGATCAGCAAGACAATGCAGCTGAAATAAGTGTTATTTGCCAAATGAACTGAAGTTGCTGGTCCCAGACCACTCCTGGCTGCAGAGAACTGCACAGCCAAGGCAAAGGCATTCATTTCCCTGTGTTTTTCAGTTTTTAAACAAATTGGCAACAATTAAATTAGTTTCTGTAGGAAATACCTCCTAAAACCTATCTCATATGCCCATGGGCTCTACGGCAGTAGTGGTAGTATATGAGTAAATAAAGGGAGTAAAAAGGTTAAATTAATTCAACAATCATATTCTCTAATCAAAATGGAGGCCAGTTTTGGTGGAAAAGCTATCTCCGAAGTCCACAAGTGCTCCCACAATGGCAGCAGAGAAAATGAGACTCGGTTTTAGTTTTACCATCACATTTGCTAATCTGGCACTGAGATATTTTATTTGCAGTTATTTCTGAATTACACTGCTGTAGCACAAAGCACAGTCAGACTGGAAGATCAAGTATCTTCCATACGACTTGAGATTTCTTTATCTTTTTTTTTCCCTATCTTTTTGATATCTATTGAAGATTTCACAATGTAGAGCTTGGGCAATAAATTAAATCTGAGATTAAAATATGCAATAGTATCAAGAACAGTGTTAATCTCAGTTTACTAGCTCACATGGAAACTAAATCCCATATCATCCCTTCCAAAAATGATTCAGGCAGATTAGATCTGACAGGACAGCATGGGGTAATTTGTGCTGTGGTAGCATGCAGTGTACTAGTTTTCAGATAATTTCTCATTTCCAAGGCATTTGAACATTTAGCTTTGAAACTCTGACACATAAAAGGGAAAAAAAAACCATTTGAGGAAAACTGTTTTCTCTCTTTCCTCCTCACCTTTTAGTTCACTTTTGAAGAAGTGAAGGGATGTGAAGAGGGATTGCCATCTATTGGTGTGACCAAGAAATTCCATGAGTGAAAACTCCCTGGTCAAATACAACTTGAGTACCAGATTTCCAAAACTCTAGAGGTACTCAGTTTCTATATGTAGTGCTTGCTTAAACCTATTAGATGCTGTCTACCACATATGTACAGCAAATTAAATTTACTATTTAGACAAAACTCAGATTTCCCTCTTTTTCTCCCCCAAACAATATAACTGGATTTTCCAGTCAGGTCAGTTTTGAATACAGTCAATACGTATCAGGGATTGTCTTTGTATTCTGCTATTATTTATAGAGGCCTTACAAGTGATATCCTAGATCTGAAAAACAAATTAGAAAAAATCAAAAAGCAAAGGTCTTGTTTATAATAGCTCATTTTAGCAGAGGAATTTTAGGTATCTTGGGAAGACACAAGAGATTACCTTTTTTACAGAAAAACTCAGAGAAAGAAAGTGGAAAAAGAAAATTAATTTATGGATTTCAAGGCATAAAGACAATTCCTTATAGACAGGAAGAGGAGAGATTTTATCAGAGAAAAGGACCAGAAAGGAACAACAAAGAGAACACGGGAGAAGAGATGAGACCAAACAACACAAATCTTTCATGGTTTTAGCCAGCTGTCCCCCCTACCAGCCTTTCTGCAATGGAGTATTTTGTAGCTAATCTTTTAAATTTCATTGAGTCTCAAAGCCAAGAGCAGACAAGCTGCCTGATGGATGATGCTACCTCGGGTGCATGTCACCACACACCAGCTGGATGCTGTTCTCTCCATCCACCACTTGAGAGGTTTACATGGCATTTTTCAATTTCATTCACAGTAGCACTGATGATGGATATAACATTGTTTATTACAATCCAGATACTTTTGCTTAAAGGCAATTATTTCACAAAAGCAGAACTAAAGGAATGACAGCCACCAGCAAAGGGAATGATGCTGATCTCTTTCCCCATCACAGCTGGGTCCTGAGCAAGGACATGTGCTCTGATATTAAGGCCCTTTCCTTCTGTTTCCCTACAGAAATGGTTCTTAGCACAGATTGGAGTTTTAGTTCAGGCTTCACTGAGGCCATGGTTTCCCCTTTCTATTGCTCCAAAAATTCACTTTATTATATTTCAAAGAGGCATGTCTTTGTTTCCTTTCTTCCCTCATAAAAGGAATGTGTCAGAATTGGTTTAGTCATCCAGCCTTATTTGTACATTTTCTATCCTTCTATCCATAAGCCCCCATCTGCCTTTAGATTAGGTTTCTGTCTTCCTCCTAACCAGCCATGACACCTTGGAATAGTCTTCCCTTCCTCCGTTGACATAGAGAATTTTTCCATTCAGCACGGCCAATGTGTGGGAGGTGGAGGGCATTTCCCTAATGCCTTGGGTAATGTACTCTGGAACAAGGATTCACTCTGCAAACACTATTAGTCAAACTAAAGACTGAAAAAAAAAAACTTTTTTTTTTTCCTGTGTATGATCTTAGAAAGGAGAGCATGAAATGAGAAGATGGGAAGTAGCTGTTTTCTCTTCCTGAGGGTTGCTGCCACCAGCACTGAGTTGAACTGAGAGTAAGGCTTGAATGCTACAGCCCAGCAGCACATCCCTGTTCCCTGAGCTCTGGGCTATCACACTGGCTGCTACAAGCCAGGGCATCCCCTTTGCTTCTAAGACCACCACTTCTGGGCATCAAATTGCCCTCCAAAAGAAACTAAATGAAAATAGCATGTCCCTGTTTGAGAAAGAGACTTTCCATGACTTATTCTCACTGTCAGGAGGAAGTTGAAATTGGCCAATGTCAGCACATAAGTAAATAAGACTACCAGTATGCTGAGCAATAAAGCATCTCAGAGATATTTACCAAGTAGATTGGTTGATGTTAATGCCTGTAAGATCAGCATGTAAACAGAGATACATAATGAACAAAATTATCAGAGTTGGAGTGCAGAGAATACTAGACTGCACTGCTGACTGACAAGGGAGAAATTGGCTTATTTACTATTAAGAAACCAGCTTATCGTGGTATGAGGTTCTATGTCTCTGTTTACCAGGAAATAATATATAGCTCTGATGTTTATTTATTGTGTACACCTTTCTCAGTTACTTGTTGCCCCAAAAAAGCAGTTGGTGGTACTGTTATTGTATGGGAAGGCTTTGTTGCGCAACAGCTTTAGCTCACTTTGGTACTGGGAAATGAAATGCCGGGCTAAACCACAAGGAAAAAGAGTAATAATTACTAACTGAACCATAAAACCAGTTTTCTTAAGCAACAGAGTTTAATATTAAGAGGAAGAAAAGTCCACCTTGGGTTCTACTTTTGTCAGCAGACTTTCAAGCAAAAAAGCACTGCAGGCTGCTTCCAACCCACCTAACAGAGATGCTGAACTTCGTCATCATAACTACTGAGGTGCCAAAACTCAAAAAAATCAGGTGGTACCCTAACAGGGAGTTAACCTACACTATTTTCCACAAAATGCAGATCCTGGCTCTATACACAGTGATGACAGAAAAGTACTCCCAGTGCCTTTGAGGCAAAGCACCCACTGCAAGACTTATCTTGCAACAGATTGCTTAGGCAACTGCGAAAGAGGCAAAGTACAGCCCCAAGACACTTTGCTGATATTTGGCAATAAAAAATTGTTGTAATCACCACTGTGAATATCCCTGTGAAAGGTGAAGTGTGTGGTAAACACAGGCCCTGGCTCTTGCTATTGACACCAAGTTGTAAGAGGTGCAAAGTCACTGATTCAAATGAAAGAGCATGCATTGGACTTAGACTGCCTTTCTGTAAGTCACTCATTTGTGTTAATTCATATATAAAAATACCTTTTCTTCAAGTGTCTACTTTCTTGAGCTTTCAGAAGTCTTGACAATAACTTTGAATCATACCACATCTGTCAGCAGGGAAAGTCTGCTCATTAACATTATGGAATAGCTATCTTCAAGCACTCAAAAGAAATTGTTAGAAAGCTCTTAATGGATGTAATAATAGGCTACTATAAATATGCAGAGCTGAATGTTGTAAACAGGTGAATTCCGAAACTTTGGAGTCCTGGGAGCTAAGTTTATAAGTCTATGTGCTAGCATGAGATGAGTAACACCCCAACTATAGAAAGAGCCTGTGATGATTCATCCAGATTTGGTCTTCATAGATGCTTGAGTTAGGACAAGGGAATTACCCCATTTCCACCCCTACCATTCAATTACTTCCACAGATGCAGGGTTCTGTGACACACTGCAGAGTAAGAACTCCACTGCCATCCTTTAAATGCCTGTTCATACTTTAAAATGCTCACTTTAATGATGCTGGTAAAATTTATTATTCTATAAATGCAGCCAGGAGAGGACCTTCAGTCATTTAAGTCATGGTGGTAACATGTATACAGCTTATATTGGCTATTTGCAGAAAGAAGAATTTCCCTTCCTCCACTCCTGCATATTTTCCCAGCATTTCTGACATGAAATCTGCAGCACAACAGCAACTAAGAATTTTCTTTCTGCATATTGGACCATGCAAAACTAAGAATGTCATGAAGGCACAGATCCAGAAAGGTCCTAATAAAGCATTACCATGTGGATTCTTATTCCATTCTCTATCGATATTCACTGTAATCTAATCAAGAATGATAGGTTTTTGAAAGGGAGATTGTCATACAACTTCTACAAGAGATGTCTTGAAGCCAAGGAAGGTTTGTCTTTGGTATCAATTATGTGTTCTGCTTGAGAATACTGGATATGTTCTTCCTTATTCATTCTGGGACAGTATCCATCACATATAAAATTAATATTTCATTAAATATTGTATTATCCCAAATGTGCACTTCGGAGTTTTGGTTATAGATGGAAAGTATTTTAAGATTAATGATGTTGATTTAATAGACTACAAATTGGCAAAGGTTATTTCAAAATTCAGGGCTTGATCTTGCAGCCAGCTGCTATTGACCCATTGGCTCTAATGCACTGTGTACATAAGGAGAGCAAGGCCTGATCATCTGTGTGCAAAGTTTCAGCGTGGACTACAGGAAGAGGATCATTACAATTAGCAATATGACAGCACAGCACTAATGACATGAGAGTATTGACATAATGTAACAGAGCCTGCAATCAGCATTCTCCAGTGCAGCTAAAGCCATAGTTTTCAACTTTGTAATCATGCTGAACAGGGGCCTAAATTAGCACTAAAAAAAAAGTCCATCAATTTTAGTGCAGATTAGAACAAGACAGTCATCACGACGGGAAGCATTATTGAGAATGTTAGTTCAAGGACTTCCATCTTCCCAATTTTTGTTTCTCATTTTTTGTCAAGGCTTCCACTCAGCAGATACAGCAAGTTTTTTTGTAAAGAGAGATGAGTGAAAAATGCCGGTAGACCTTCCTGACGAGGAAGTTAAGCCATGTTTTTTCATCTGCCTACAGAGACATGTTACTCATTTGGAATGCTGGGTCATAGGAGGAGCAGAGCCATAGCATACTCTCATCCTTTTACAGAAAGGCTGTAAGTCATCATCAAACCTCTGCCATGCAGTGGTATCAGTAGCTTTTCCTACAAACAGCTTCCCCCAGTAACTGAGTAGCCCTTGCCGGGCTTCCCTGTCAAGTACACTGTTCACAGTGCCACCAACAAAGGGCATTGCACTTGAACATCTGTTCTGTTGTCTATTGTCACTTCATAGGGGTGGGATCTGCAGCAGAGTTCTGTGACTGAGCCTGCTTCCAGGAGCTTTGTCTTAGGGATAAGCTTAACTCTTCTTACAGGTTTTCTCTTCATTTCAAATGGCACAATCCATTTCCACGGTACAATCACTCCTTTTGTTGTCAACTCTTATTTTGAAGGAGCACTTGTTTCTGAACCTGTCTTCTTTATCTGCTTTGACAGGACCTGTTAGAACAGAGGAAAGGCTAAAGGACTAATTGTAGTTCTGTGAAATATCCTGATTTTCATGTTGCTGTGCAACTGATTATTATTTAGCATCTACAGTTGTAAGCCAGTAAATATTAACCAATGTTCCTGATCCTACACACTTTTTCAAAGAACCCAAGTCTTTCCTGTAGGCAAGCTCTTTGAACATCACAAGTGCATGACTTGCTAAGGTCTTTTGTACGAAGAAATTAACATTAAAAAATATAAGAAATAAAAAAAAAAGAATCAGGCTTGGTTTGCTAATGTGGGCTTCAGTCAGAAACTGAAAAATGCTTCAGCACTTGCAATGCAGTGTTGGACACTTTATATTTGTGACCATCTTCACTGCATTTTGCTGAAATATTTCCACTAGCTTTTAATACCAGTTTGTTATTTCTTAACATCTGGATCAGATTTAATAGCAATTACACACATTGAAAAGAGCTTGAGGTTTGGGGCTTTGAGGGGGCAGGAAAGGTGGCTTTCAGTAGACAAAGGAGCCTTGAGTCATTCAAAGGGAATCCCATTCAGGACAAATTATTTACTTTTTCCTTTACCTTACTGAAATGTGGCTCAAAAAACTCCCTGTCCAGTATTTTAGTCCAAGAATTTCAAAACCAGATGGAGCAGGGTTCAAATGCCTACACATAACCATACAGCACTATTTTGGACCCACTGGGATATTCAAACGGCAGTATGGAGCTGTCAGCCATGGCATCAGGAAGACCCATGCCACTGGCTGGATTCAAGTATTCCAAAGGGAGCACTGAAAATTAGTGGTCACATTTGTAACCCTTGGCCATAATGGTTGAACAGGAGTTGCACAGACATTGCAACTTACCAGAAGTGATAACAGAGAGTCATTGGTCATCTGGAAAAGTTGAAATCCGAGCCTTTAAACTAGCAAGAGCAGCAGTAGGTCAAAACCACTGAAAACCAAAATATTAAAGACACAGCAGCTTCAACGCAGTTGTCTTGGATGGTTTTGTTGGGTGCTGATCTTTACCTACCAGAGGAGCTAAACAGGTTATCAACTCAATTATCAGTAAAAAGAAAATGGAATACAAAATGCTGTCCTGTGCAGGAGACATTCGATTGACTTTTATCATGTGCCAGGTTAAAAACTGCGATTCCGGATCAAATTCTCCCCTTGTATAAAAATGGATTTTGTCCCCACTCACTAAATGAAAATACATTCAATTACAGTAAAAAGAAGTCAATCCCTCCATTCCATACACATGGAAAATATATTTTAATTCAAATTCTTTATAGTCCAGAAATATTTTAATCACTGATTTGATTCTTTGGGGGGCAGCAGGCAAATTTTAATTTGTCCACATGTGGTCACAATAATAGTTGTGGGGCCATTATTACAGAAAGTAGACATCTGGGGTGGTATATACTGACTAAATGTAGATTTCTGTATTTGACCTACTCTCTATAGGCTTCCTTCAAAATCGGGAAGAGAGGGGAAAATAAACATATTTAGCTGTTATTTTTCTTACACTAAAGTAGGTATCTAAAATAGGCCAAAAAACCTGCACCTTCGTTAGAAGTGCACATTTCTCTTTACCAGTAACACAGAACTTTGGGTACCTCAGAAATAAATGTCAGCACTGCAGATGTCTATAGTTAGATAAGATTAATTTGGTCCCAAGGATAAGAAGATATGCAGATTATGTTAACACCTCTTAACAGCAATTACCTGTACTATGAGGTATACTCAGCTATGGATTAAATGAAAAACAAGCTTAATGTTCCTTTGCTTTCAAGCCTATAATAGTCCTGCTACTGCAACATTCCTTCTAGTGGGAAGTAATACACCACTGATGACATACTGCTATTTAATATGACAAGAGTTCGATACCAGTTCTGTAATGCCCCTATTAATATATTTTTCAGCATCACAGTTCATCATGAAGGTCTACATTAAATATTAGAAGAACAGCATCTGTCTTGCATAGAGAATTGGAGCAGAGGTGTTTAAATTGGTATAGATAAAAATGTAGAGGTGTGGAAGCACCACAAAGAATCATGTGGCAGGAGGAGGGCTAGAAGAATGATGCGTTGATGTCACTTAGACCAGGAGGTCACCAAGATCCCAGCACATCTCTATGTTCCTTCTCAGGATATCCAAACTGGGAAAGAAGAGACAGTGTGTAAATCATGAGGGGTCACAAGTGGAACAGGATGCAGAGACTAATGCCCAGTTTATATGGGGAACAAAAAAGGCATATCCAAAATTACCAACCTAAGTCGAATCCAAAAGACATGAAGAGAATCTGGCCTATTTCTCTTGTCCTCTGTGTCACAGAATTATAGCATCATTAAGGTTGGAAAAGACCTCTGAGATCAATGAGTCTAACCATTAACCCAGCACTGCCAAGTCCACCAATAAACCATGTCTGTAAGCACCACATCTACGTCTTTTTTGAACACCTTCCGAGACCGTGACTCCAGCACTTCCCTGGGCAGCCCGTTGCAATGCTTGACCACCCTTTCAGTGAAGGAATTTTTCCTAATGTTGAATTTAAACCTCCCCTGGCACAACTTGAGGCCATTTCTGTTTGTCCTTTTGTTTGTTATCTGAGGGAGTGACAACTGTGTCCCTGTGGCCCGCTGGGAATGTCGGTCTGCCTGCACATCAGCATCTTGGTGCTGCAAGGGAAGACAGAATATTTGAACATACATGATTTGGTGTTGTGTGTGCTTGTGGAAAGGTGTGAATTAATGAATGAAATCAGCTCTGCTTGAAAATATAATCTCTCTCCCCTCTCTGATCTCCTGCTGAGATCTCCTGTGCTGTTGCTACAACGCTGCAGCATTGTTTCTGATAAAGTACCTCTCCATCTCTGTCAAAAAACAGCTCCTCATCAGCCTAGACCCACTGTTTTCTTTCATGTCAGTAAATATCCAGGAAATATTTGACACTACTGTAACACTGAAGACTTCATGAGTATTATGCCAGATTTTTGGAGGAACAGTTAAGAAGAAATTCCAGTCCTGTTCAACTTTTAATTTCAGACTAGCAGCATGAATAAACTCACAATTACATTATTTCACCTGGCTGACACCAAAGAGAAAAATGGACAGTGACAAACCCTATTCTAGAAAGCACTGAATTATGGGAGACAGGGTACTTTACAACTGATCATGTTCCACAGATTTGTGAATGAACAGGTTGAAATCTGGCACTTAACTATAAGAAAGAAAAATTATTTCTTGGGTATATTATTCATTCAAAAGAAAAAAAATCCAAGCCCTTTGCTGGCATAAACTGCCACAGCTCTATTGATTTTAAACAAGAGCTTATTTGCATCAGATGAATATCCAAGCCATATTTTATAACATGCACAATTTTGATTAATTATTACAGTCCTAAAAAGAATTTTTCACTCCTCAATTATTTTCACACTATACATAAAAAGAAAACAAAAAGCCCTGCCATTGAATATACCAATAAATATTCTTTAGCCATAAGACAATTAATAATTCTTTTCATAATTTGAAGAACATTAGACTTGATGTTCACAGTTGACTTGTCTTGAAAAGTGAGCAACTACATCTTCTACAGTCATTCAGGTGGACTCAACAATGTTGTCTGTGTTCAGTTTTCTGTTTTTCCTTCCACCAATGAATTAGGTCATCAGGAACACCTCCTGAACAGGAATCCCCAAATGGACACTTTAAATGTCTGGACAAAACTGGATGTGGTTTTCTATGTAACTGGTGTAGAAGTGCCTGTATGAGCCATCTGAAAAACTCTTATCCTCATTGTTCAGAACTACAGAAGTATTATTCATGCAGCAGTCTGGGCCTCCATTCTTCTGCCTTTAATTTACATATCATTACAATTCTTCCTTAGAAATAAAAAACCCCGCATTATTCTGAGTCCTGTGCTCCCATGTGATACAGACCAGGTTTTTCCTTGATCTGCCAAAGATTTTATGGTTCATTCCCTTTCCTTCTGTATTATTATAGTAGTAACATACTGGATGTTTAGGCAAATCATGTCTATAGGCTGTAAGTCTCCAGATGTGTGAGACACAGGGAAAGGATGGGGAACAGAAAGAAAAAAAGCAGGAAGGAAGTAAAAGAAAATTGAGAGGCAGAAGTGGACAAGGGAGGGAGGAAGGGAGGAAAATGGGCAGCTACCCCATGGCTACAGGAATCAACACATCTGATTGCTTTGGGAAATGTTGAGTGAATTCTTGAGGTCAAAGCACAAGTTATGAGGTGTTTTCTTCAGTCAGATCTCTCTGGAAGCACTTGTGCATAACAAGTATGTTTACATCTAAATTTTTTTCTCTGATAAATCTGCCTTATTTGTGTTTATTTAACAGGGTTTTTTTCCCAGTGGCTTCATACTGAATACACCAATATCCTTCATCTCATTCAACCATGGTGTAATACCCAATGTGGGTAAATACTTGACCTCTCCCTAATTTAAAGCACATTTAGAATTATGTCACAAACCTGCCCTATGTTGTCTAGTGTCATGATCTCCTCTAAATTCCTATGCCAAGCAACCTTTGACTAAATTTATACTTAGATGGAAAACCTTCTGAAGAATATATCTACAAAAATAATAATTAAAAAAAATACATTTTGGTAGTTCAGAAAACAAGGTTCTGTGAGTAGGCATTCTGAACCTTTATGAAAGATGCTATAGAATTTGCTATAGGATTATAAAAGGTTATAAGACTTAAAAGCAGATTGGAAGATTCTTTAATAGGGAGTCTATATATTATTTTAAGGTCCTGACCCTTTCACAGTAACAAATCATGATTGATTAAAATGGTCACATAAAGGGGTATTTGCTTCAGCAAACTGCTTATAAAATACACTGTGGTTCCAAAATCAGGCTCTATTGTCAAACATAAACATCTACAGATGTTTGTAAACTTGATTCTGATATCTTGAAGATATGACCAGAAAATATTCTATAGTGTTTATTTTGGGAGCAATTGGTTGATCCCAACTGTTAGAGAAATGAAAACATGTTCTTTCTTGTGGTTGTTCAAATCTAATAGAGTCAAAACTATGGAAGGAAGATCAGTAAAAACTGATTTACTCCTGTGGGTTGTTAATATTTTCTCATACATCATCATTCTTTTTCATAGGATCATAGGGAAATTCAGATTGGAAAGAACTTTGGGAGGTCTCTAGTCCAACCTTCTGCCCAAAGAAGGGCCACATCTGAGGTCACACCCTATTGAGTCTGGCTTTATCCAGTCTGCTCTTGGAAAGCTCCAGACACAGAATCTGCACAATGCCTCTGTGCAAGTTGTGAATCTCCTGTTTTCACGTATTCCCACTGCCCCTCAACCTCTAACCAACCATCACATCCTTAGCTAAGGCTTTTCTTTTGGTTTGTGTGTTGTCATAGCTATGTTTTAATCCCTAAACGGGGTTTATATCGGTGTACCTTACTGCCTGTAGAAAGTCCTGGTGATGTGAATGAGATTATGCCCAAGTGCAAAGGCATCCAGTCCTCGGGCAGAACTGCAGATTCTGCAGACCTTCTATGCAAGCGAAAGAGAACAAATATCATATTAAAAAAATATTTCATAGAATTTCAACTTGCCTTTTAAACAAACACACTTTCTGTAGATCTCATTTGCTAAGCAAAACCCAACCCAAACACCAAAATCAACAACAACAAAAAAAAACCCCAAAACCACCAAAAAAACCCAACCAAAAAACCCCCAAAAACCCACAATAAAAACCCCACCACCAACAACAACAAAATCAAAACAACCCCCTAAAATCCCTTCCATTAGATATAATTTAACATCCCTAATTTAACAAAGCTGGGTATGTAACAGAAGCTGGAACAGAGCTGAAGTAGATATATTTAAAAGTCTAAGTCAAATCCTGAGAAGCTTTATATAATGCACTAATGATCTATCCAGAATGATAAGAAATTTCCTATTCAATATACTAGCTTATCTCACATATCTAAGGACAGAAACAGGCAAATAAATGAAGACAAGATTTGAGACTGTGACATAAAAAATAGAGAAAATAGAGGAGTCTTATATATACTGTCAGATAAAGGAGCCTGAAGGGAGATGATGACACAGTTTAAATACCCTGAAGGAAGCAATATCAAGGAATGAAGAGAGTTATTCACACTGTGTAGTAGAGCTAAATCAATTTGTGTTTAACAGGACCTGCAAATTAAAAAAAAAAAAAAAAAACTTCTTGGCAAGACAATATGAACACTTCAGGGGAACAGTACTGCATAACTAGGACTCCAGCAGGGAGACTGCCACATTCTTCAAGTTTCTTAAAACCTTTTCTCCCATGCTGGTCAGCCAGGTAGGCCCTGGCCCTGCAGCTGTCCCCTCTCTCAGTGGGGTGCCCACCTGCCACCCCCGTTAATCACCTGGGCCAGCTGGAGCTCCCACAAGGACAGGGCCAACCAGTGCCAACCCAGCTCTCACTGGTGACAGACACACAGGTGAGAGCCAGCCTGTTTCTGAGAAGGCTTCTTTGAAAGCATGAAGACCGTGAAGCACCTCCATGTGAAGACTGGCCCGTAGCCTCACCGTGGTCGCCGGTGGAACCCCATCGCACACCACCCACCCAGCTGCACTGTCCTTAGCCCTTAGCAGTGACCAGCATCAGCAGACCAAAAGCCTTGTCATCAAGGGCTTTCACATGATCCTTATCATATGATGCCTGCACTATGCAATTTTAGGAGGTTTCTTTCAGATTACTGGACTAGATTACACCTACTCTATCCCTGTCTCCTGCATGCTCATTGTCAAGTAAAATGGAACAGGTGTGCTCCTGGAGTACCTCTTGCATCCTGATTTTAACTGGGATGTTTCTAGTTTAGGTGCTCTGAGACCACTCTGAATGAAAGCAGAGAAAATGTGGATGGTGGGAGTTCAATACAAAAGTGCACTCTTGATCCAAATATAAATGCTAATGGAGATTAATCCAATTACTCGGAGTTTCCAGGCAATTGCCTTCTTAGCCCTCTTCACATGGGTGTACAAAAACCTGGGCTTTATTCCCAGCATGAATCTCCTTTGTTTCTGCATTTTTACTTTTCCATTCCTCATCCTCTGCAGGGACCGTCATTTATATAGATGACTTCAAAGTTTCCTACTTTGTCCCTGATATATTTTTTTTTTCCATTGGAAATGGCAGTCCCTGTATATCACATTTAAGAAATACACTTGCGTTTTTCTGACAGCTTCTCCAAGACCAAGGACCCAAAAGAGGTGGCCCAAAGATTTCCAGAGATTCAAAGGCCACAAGAGGGAAACCAGTGTTTTACAGAGGAAAGGACGGAGGCAATAATCAGCCTACAACAGTAACACAGCACTTAGGGAGGATGACCTATTTCTGGAGGGGCAACAATGCCTCTTCAAATGCTCTACTACTCTGTTCCACTGCATCTCTCCCTTATGGTTCCTGATTAAATCAGAGTAATCGTACAAGGGAAAGAAAATTCCACATATGTTACAATTAGATTTTAAAAAATGCCCTTTCAAAGCTCAGCGTCACAGATCATCTTTGATTTTAAAGACATTTTATTAGTCATGATGACTCCATACAGGCCTGAATCCATTGCAATAATATCGAAGATGACAGCATAACCAAAAAATAAGAGAAAATGAAGTCAGGCATTGTCTTCATTATTCCTTTATATTGCAATATCTTCTGCAGGATAAATCAAGTGGATTTTACAAGCTGGGTGTTACAGCACAGATTCATTTTTCATAGCTTTCATACACATTTTTCTGCATTAAGCAAACAACTGGCAAATAAAGGCTAAACTGTACTTTTGGAGTCAAGCCATCCCTCAAGCAGTTCTGCATGAATCACACTGTGTTTATTGGTAGCCTCAGATAAACAAGCAGTAGCCCTGACTAATGATAACAAACGTAATAAAATAGCTACGCCTCATTGCTTCTAGAAAGGGAGGAGAGAGGTAGCATAACCACATTCCTTCTTGTTCTGATGTTACAGTGATTTTTCTGTCAGTGCCAGACACGACAGACATCCTTTCTGAAATTATTTCTTAAGGAAGGAGTGGCTGACCAACTGCAAGTAAATTAGGTATGACATAAGTTACCTGGATTTTATTCTTTGTCTTGATAAAGACTTCCCACATGACTCAGACAAGTAATTTTTAATATCTCTCTCTCTATTCCCAAACATTATGTATGAAAATAATTACTTCAGTGTGTATTAAGAAAACATTCATTGCATATTACTTGACACTATGGCAAGCAGAGTCAGACAGTCCAAGATCTTTCACATGTGGGATGAGTCTAATTGTTTAGAGAGATGTTATATACAAGCACAATAACATGGATACAATAAAGGAGCCTGATTCATTATTGTAATTATCTTCCCAGGAATACATAGAAAAGATTATACCTGAGTAATATTTCATAGCATTTTTCTTTAGAGCCTGAGAAATCACTGGAATGTTGAAATACAAGTGCCAGCATTCCTTTCTCAAATCAAGACTGCACAGAGAGGATTCAGAGCGGCAGCACCACCTATCGGTAAATTTGCCACCAAATTACCTAAAAAGCAAACAGAAAATTACCAAAGCAGACCATGAAATGAAATGCAAGATATAACCTGCAAACTTTGTCTTCAACTGTATCATCCTACTGCCAAGATCCATGTGAAACATCAAGGGGTACCCACATTATTAGTGCCATAGAACTCTTCTTCCACATGAACTTGTTCTTTTATTATAGGCAATGTTTCCTCGAGCCACAATTTCATATTTTTTACCCTGGATAATTTTGCAGGAGCAAAGGCTACCTAATTTGTGCAGAGGCTTCAGATAAAAGTCAGTGTGGTCCTTCAAAGTGACTATACACAAGAAAGAATGTTCCTGGAAGAGGCAAAGCCATGGTAAGTGGCAAACAGTTTATCAAGCTGTCAGCAGTGTCAGTTCTGGCTGCGAAATCTGAAAGAGCAACAAATGCAAGGTTAGCAAGTGATTATTACTTGAGGAAGGGTGGCATTCACATAACTGTGAAAACAGGGAAATCTCACAGTTCTTACTGATGAGATTGTTTTTTCCAATGTGGAACAGCAATGCAAATACCTAAAAGATCATAAGGAAAATACCCATCACATCACCTTAAGCTCTGAAACAGGCTCTAGCATGCAGATAAATATTTTGCTTGCTGACACAGTTTTCTGTGGAGATGTAAAGCAAGGATTATGGCACACTGTAATAAAGGCAAAATGACACAGAAAGGAAACTGCCATCAACTGTAGAGATCTGAGCAATAATACGGGGGGGGGGGGGGGGGAACACAACAAAAAACCCAAAGCAGACAGTTTCACCAAATAAGCTCAAAATCACTAAAATCTATGGTCAGTCTAGTATCACATAATGTCACACTTTTTACATTGAGTGTGTCAGGCTTTCTAGACCAAGAACCCATCCTCTGGCAGGTGCTGCTGTGCTCAAACCACACCGTGTAGTTTACACATCCCCATTGTCCACACGCTAATCTGCTGCTAGGTATTACTGCAAGGCACTGCTCCTGTGGAGGCTTTGATCTATGGAGCTGAGATCATCTAAGGCAGACCTGGCCATCACATCACTTGTTCTGAAGCTGAGCATCCTCTCAGAAGAGCTGCTCCAAAGCCTCTGTGCTCTTCTACTACCAGCACAAGTTCAGTGTGCAAAGAACTTGCATCCACTGGGATCTAGTCTGCAACCATAGAAGTCTGGATACAAGGACCTCCAGCTTCCCTTGCACAAAAAACATGGATTTTATTTTTTTTTTTTTTTTTAGGACCTCTAGTAACTAATTGCCTGCTCATATATATTTTCAAATAACTCATTAGTTTTATCATGGATTTAGGTTAAAACAGCTGGTCACATGACTACATGCTACTTTGGAGAATTCTGAGACCAGCCCAGCAGCTGAAATTACAAATACATACCCTGCTTTTGCTGGTCCTACTTATAATTGCTTATTCCTGAGAACATGATCAGTTCCAGCAGTTTCAGTGCTTAAGTTTCTCCTAGTGGTTACATATGATCAAATGCACAGTTTTCCTCTTTTAAAAATTTCTCACTGACTGACAAATCCATTTATTTACAGTTTAATAGACACAGGCTGCAGACTTCACTTACATCATTGCAATAGGATAAAGGGAAATATGATCTGTGTGAAGGACAAGTGGCAGTTGGGTGTCCTCATTCCTCACTTGGTCTCAATGGAAAATTTCAAAGGGGTCAACATAGGACACTCTATAGAATGTGGTCTTTTCCACTTTTTACTGAAATATGGTTTTCACTTCAGTTCTAGGAAAGTGACTCTTCAGAGGGTTTGTAGAATCCAGGCTCTTTGCAAGAACTGTGGTGGTGATTGCTCTCCAGATGGAAGCATTACCCACAAATAACTGCACTGACATTTTCTCCTTTGCTCTTTTCCTCTCCTGTCACAGCCACATAAATAAGTCACTAAGAGCAGGAAATAGAGACCAAGTTGTTTCAGATGACTAATAGAGTTCAGATAACCCAATTAACTTAGTTTCCAACATAAGGTACCTTAAAAGAACCTCAGTTTTTCAGCAAATAGTCATTCAACATTATTTGAAGATAAAACGACATTCAATAATCTCAAAGGGGATACCAAGTACCAATTTAAAGTAAATGGAAACATCTTTGGGTTTCAGGCAGACTTCTTACACTTTGAGATTAAAAAAAATATCATATATTATTTCCAAAAGATTCACTTGTGCCTATCTAGAAATTACACTTTTGTACTCTGCACATTTGAAATTGCAGTCACTGTGCACTTCACTTCAGAACTGTGCTGAACTGAACTCCATATCTGCAAATAATTTCTGAATAATGTGGTCCTTTCTCCCCCATTTTGCAACAAAACAGAAGGATAATGTGTTTTTTTAACAGTACTGACAAAATTTCAAAGCGCTCCACTAAGAGCATCTTTTCCTTCATCAGCTCCCTTTGATTTCATGTCATTGTTTTGGTTCCACAAAATAAACATTTTGTCTCCTTTTTTTGAGATGAAACAGTTAAATACAGACAGAGAACTGGTAAGCATTACAGTGATGATCTCTAAATACAATTTTAGGACATTTATTATTTATTACATAAACATTTGAATTTTCATTGAAGAAGTTTATTTGGGGTTAATCCTCTCCTAGCTTCTGCCTCAAGAGAAAACAGGGCTATTGGCAAAACTTGGGTTTTTCAAATGCCCAGCTGTTGCAATGTATTCTACAATTTTACCTCTGGCATCTTTACAACACCTACATGTTTGCCTAAAAGAGACTTTTCCTACAAATATGCTTTCCCAGCATACATGCAAAATGCATGTCTGAATTTTGTGATTATCTCAATATCTTGGCATGTTTTTCACACAGTACATACCCACTGGTCTTTACCTTGTTTTCTATATTTGTATTCTAATATTTATATATCTATTGATATCTATATCTACTTATAATTTGTATTACCTGCCATCTTTTGTTGTGTTCAAAACCAGTTCATTTCATATATTCATCACTGTCATTGTTGTGGCTCCACTAGAAACTCTGCACACAGTGCCCCAAGCAACTTTATATTTATACTGTAAAGAACAGTAAATGAGGAGAGAAGCACATATGATAAAATAGTCTGTTGTTGTAATCTTCTGGGTGAATGTTTTTCTCAGTCAGAACTTCAGTAAGAGGAGACTATGAAAGCTGCAGTCACTATAAAAAGACAATTTTAAAAAGACCATCAGGGGCAAAATTGTAAGAGTGGCAGAGCTTGCTGTGGGCCTCCTTTTTCTTTTTTTTTTTTTTCTTTCCTGCATAGCTCCAGCAGCTCCAGCCTGCTTACTTATAAGCCAGGCAGCTTATAAGGAAGAGACTGATGCTCTTTTGAACTGCTGTTTCAGTTTACTGGTAGATAGATCAAGCACAGAATATTTTATTTTTCTAGCTTATTGTGGTGACTCTTCCTAATGTCACACTAAAGCCTTGCTCCCTCTATTTCCAAACTATCCAGTAAGTTTAAAAAAAAAATACCCACAAAACAAAAATCCCCAAGAAACCACAAAAATCATAATAATCATAGTTACCATAGAAACTATCTCTTAGGTACAGAACAATTTCTTAAAGAAGTCTGCAGAGGAGTACTGTGTATCATCAGAGCTGTGACACAGTGGTTAAGAAAAAATGAGGGACAGGCTGTGCTCCAGACCCTGAATTTCTCACAAGTTTCTTGAAGAGATGAAGAGTGTCTCTGTTGAAATAGGAATGGCAATGTGCACAGAGGGTCACACAAGTCATCACAAAACAATAAAACAGAGTAATAAAACCTATCCCTTTGCATCTTCAAGTTGTTACACTTGATAAGAGTATGACTGGCGTCCTGCATCAGTCCCAGCCGATGGATATCACTCTTTGCATTTGTGTTTATATCTGTGAAAGAATGACAGAGTTCCTCTGGATGGAAATAATGTGTTATCTGGGCTTCTCATGGTACTGACATCTTCCAGTCTTGTGATACTATGAGGAAAATAAATCTCTTGTCATTTCAGCCCATAAATGGCTCCCTTTGGCATTAAAAAGTCTGCAAAAACCATAATTACAATTGCAAAAAAAACAGAGACAAAACCCAAGTAACAGATCCTACATGCATTCCCAATGTATGACATCTCAGGCATAAGTGCAGACACTTTTCTACTCAAAGATGCTGCCAAATGAAAAAAAAAAAGTCAGTGCTATTTGTTCCTGCTACTAAAAAAAATATGTTTTCTGAACTGCATTTCAAAATCACTTTGTATTGAGAATGCCTTCTGGAATACAATCCAGAGCTGTTACAGGAGAATTCTGCTACCACCTTCTGGTTGACAGAAATTCTTAGCACTTATTTAACCAGCACACACTGAGTTCATAATGCGTTTGCTGTTTTTCAGTCTGCACTCTTCACATGTTACTGCCCCATCTTCTTTAATACATAAATAGGAGTTACATACAAAAACTCAAACTGTCATTTTGCAAGCCCTTCTGTTTTGTATTTTTCATAAATAACAAAATAGCAAAATTTATCTTGACATAGAACTAAATGGGCTTTTTCCACATCTTACCCCTCTCAAAAAAAGTGTTGTGATTCAATCCAATTTATTTTATTATCAATGAACAGAGAAATCCATTGTTAACACCACTATGAAAAATACTTCACAAAAAGTGGTCTTGTAAATTCTTTTGCACACTTCTCCCACTGCATGTGCAATTAGTCCCACTAACTTCACAGCATCAGAAACAAATGTAATCAATATGCTGGATAGCTGCTTTTACTTGAATACACTTGCTTGCAGTAAATGGAATGAAAAAAAAAAGAGCATAACTGGATCATAGCCTCCTTAACTGTGTTATGACCTTTTCTACTGTTGCCACAATTTATTCTTAAATCTTCTGCAGTTGCCAAACAAAATCAGCACTTTTTTCTTTTGCTCTTAAGTAAGTAGCCAGATGTCAGCTCCAGAAAAGCCTGAAGCTGTTAGATTCAAGTTTCAGAATCCTTATGACAAACAAATTTACGTTGTGTATTTAGGCATTTAACATACCCTCATTTTGAAAACAACATCTGACGTGGAGAACTGTCCAAGAGAGCGCCTTGAATGAGTTTGATAATACTGACCAAGTGGGAGTAATTGTGAGGAAAGTGTAGAGGAGCAAGGTAAAGATCATCACTATTTACCAGAACTAAGACCAGGTCACTTCTAATGTAAGCCCTTTCTCTTGCAGAAACTGGTGCTCAGAACTTCAACCAGATTTAGCTATCTTAGTCAGCCCCAAGGGAAAAAAAGAAAAAAGGACAAAAAACTGGAGATGGAAGCTCAAACACTCCATGAAAATATCTACGAAATTAAGGTGAATGTTACTATACTGTAACTTTTAAATATCTGATCTAGAGACTCATAGAACCATTAAGCTGGAAGAGGGACCCTAAACATCACCCAGTTCCAAACCTCCTGCCATGGGAAGTGATGTTACCCACCAGACGAAGATGCTCAAAGCCCCATCCAACCTGGCCTTGAACAATTCCATTCTCTGAACAACCTGTTCCAGTGCCTCACCACTCTCACAGTAAAGAACTCCCTAATACCTAATCTAAACCTGACCTCTTTCACTTTAAAGCCATTATCCCTTGTCCCACCACTACATGTCCATGTGGAAAGTCTCTCTCCAGTTCTCTTGCAGCCCTCCTTGTGTACTGGAAATATGCTCTAAGGTCTCCCTGCAGCCTTCTCTTCTCCAGGCTGAACAAACCCAGCTCTTTCAGCCTGTCTTCAAAAAAGAGGTGTTCCAGCCCTCTGGCATCTTCATGGCCCTCCTCTGGACTTGCTCCAACAGGCCAACATCTTTCTTGTGCTGGGGGCCCCAGAGCTGAACACAGCAGGTGAGATCTCATCAGAGTGGAACCGAGGGACAGAATCCCCTCCCTGCCCTGCTGGCCACGCTGCTTTTGATGCAGCCCAGGACATGGCTGGCTTTCTGGGCTGTGAGTGCACATTGCCAGGTTGTGTTGAGCTTCTTATCCACCAACACCCCCAAGTCCTCAGGGCTGCTCTTATTCCATTCTCTGCCCAGTCTGGACTTGTGCTTGGGATTGCTCTGATCCACGTGCAGGACCTTGCACTTGGCCTTGTTGAACTTCATAAGGTTTATGCAGGCCCACCTCTCAAGTCTGGTAAAGTACCTCTGGACGGCATATTTAGTTTCAGTTCTTCTCCCACCAGTATGCCTGTAATCCATCAACTTTGTGTTTGAATTGCTTTGGGTCACAGCATTAGTGCACTGTATGTAGCTACATGAATTATCTTACTATTTTCTGCCATCTAGGGAGTTGAATTCTTTAAATTTCAACATAGCATTTATGTTTAATAATTCACAGATTGTGTAGCATTTCAATCTTGTTTCAGCTGCAGGAAGGATGAAAATGGTCCATTATAATACATGCATTGCTACAAGTTATGACAAAGCAGTACTCTGGAGAATAGAGGCTGTATATACTGCATCAAACAGGTTTTACTTTCTGCAGCAAGGTCAAAGGCAGAGAAAAACCTAAATGGGGAAACATCAACATATTATCCCATATCCTATTGAACTCAGTAACAAAATTCCAGTCTCCTTAGCAGCACCTGAAAGCAGACTTCTGAAAACTGCCTAAAATATTATAATGTTTTCTACATATTGCAGGCACCTAGGTTACTTAGAAAATTACCTTTGAAAATTCTGTCTTAAATGAATTCCAACAATCGCACAGCAAGCCTGTGCTGAAGTCTGATATCAAAGGAGGTGGTGAGCCTTAATGAAGCATCTACTTAAATTCAGGTCGTGCTTTAGCAGCAAGCACTCTGGCGGATTATTAGAAGCGGGTGCTGTTTAATCTCTCTTACCTCCTGGGAAAACCTGGCATTTAAAAAATCATAGAAGAGGAAGAAAAGTGTTCTGTCCCAAAAGGTTGGTTCTTCTGCTTCTCCATGAGATGTGACACTTTAAGATGTTCTGCCCATCAAATCTGAACTTATTCGGATGAACAGGACAGTTTCTTGCAAATTCTGCAGGCTTTCGGCTTTTAGCTTTACAAGGATTTACATTTGTATTTTAAATGTCTGTTAAGCTTTCTAAAGAAAGGATTTGTTTAATTATTTCACATTTTGATATTTAAGATCTGAAACAGAGCTACCTGCCTTGATTTTAAATGGATCCTCAGAATCCATTTAAATTTCAAGGATTCCCTCTCTGTTCCAAGGAAGTTGAGGGAGCCCAAAGTGCCCTCTGCCTCTGATTAGAAACAAAAGTATTCTGGTGTGACACAACAGCTCTAGCCTGAAGCTTGAATCTTGAAAGCCTTCTCCTCACCCTCCTTCAGGTTTACTGAAAACTGGTTTAGTTTGGGGCTTTTTTGCAAACCCATGTTCAGTTTGTGCAGTTCTGCATGAACAATGTCCTGATTTGAAGACTCCAGGATGGAAGACTCCAGGATGAAAGACTCCTCACCCAGCAAACTGGCAAGCAAATCAGATTTGCAAGGATTCTACACTTTGAGAAGTGAACTGAAACATCCTGTTTCTTTACAGATTCCAGTTCTACAGGGAAGCTACACCATTTCCAATGCTTGGAAATACACCTAAGTCCTGTTAACCATGGACGAGATGGAATGACTTTTAACTGGTAGAAATTCAGGGTGGCTTTTTTCAGGGAAATCTTTGCGCAGAATCTAGCTCCGTTAAAAAAAAAAAAAAAAAAAAAAAAAAAAAAAAAAGAAAAAGGAGGAGGGGGGAGAATATAAATCCCTCTGCTATCATACACAGATAAAATCCAGAGTGTATATTCTCCTGTGTTATATCTGTTCAAGGTAGAACACTGCATCCAAAATTTTTTAACCATAACATTTCTGACATGAGAAAAATAGAGCAGATGTAATTAAAGTAAAAAGCGTGCACTCACAAATCTTTCACTATTTCTCAGATAAGATGTCTTATAACACCTAATACAAGATCCAATCACTAAAGGCATCATAAAAACTTGTCTAACACTCTGCAATCCAACACTCTGGAAGACTTTGAAAATAAAGGACAAAACACATAAAAAATTATCTAAGTACTTTTCATTTTTTAAGTTCATGGTTTAGGGAACCAAAACCCAGTGGTCATCCATTAGACCATTACTCCTTATCACTCTGAATCTCAAATGAAAGGTTTCTACACAGGAATAAATTAGATTTAAGTCTGTCATGCCCACAAGATAATTATCTTATTTGAACAAGTTATTTTCTACCTTTCCAGAACTGGGTTGAAAGCCTCTCATGCCTTCCTATCAAGCACAAAAAATGCCTTTTTGAAGCTGTGCAGAGTTCTGTGAGATGAGGATTATGTACTGTCAATTTGTAGTGTTTTGTGCTGGCCAAATACACGCAATTTCAAGAGCTGATTACAAACCATTATTTGCTTCTGTAGTGTTCTGTGAAACAAAACACCTCATTCTATTTAACATCATGTACAAAGATGATGGATACAGCTCAGTAACTTTCAGAGATCTGACTGTGTGTGTTAAAATTAACAACAAACTGAGTTTTCAGATGAAATTTCCTTAATGCCATATGCTGTAGAATTTTGAATCATGAAGCAAATATATTCTTTTTTGGTTTCTGTCAGGAAGAGATAAAGGCATGTCTCCATATCAGTGAGATAGCAATTAGGTGGGGAATGTACACATGATACTTTTTGGGAACACATGGATTGTATTTTTCGTTTCACAAGACTCCTCTGAGTGTTAGAACCAAACTCCATTACTAATGTCATAGGAATGCTACTGTTTAATCCAGTAAATACCACATTGCTAAAATAACTCCTCTTGAATTTTTAAAAAATATTCTTTGAATAGCAATTGATGCTGCCTCTGCAGAAGCAACAAAATGTTGGCTCCTTCTAAAAGGGATGTATGCTTGCACACTATGGCTGAAATGCAACCACAGCCACAGAAATACGACGAAACTTATTTTATGGATATAAATCACATTTTATTTTCATGTGGCACTTTCACTGACAGGGAAACAGATGAATTTTATGTTTTAAGAACAATTCTTCACCTTATGGTAATGATGCACATACACCCATACACAACATTTCTCTCCATCTTCTACTTACAAGGCATCTAACAATAAAGAAACAATTAAATGCTTTTATACAGAAAGAGAAGCATTCTTACGTCTCTACTACCACTTGCATTTATACATTAAAATGCTTCTGGTAAATAGCAAGAGAATGGGTTTTTTTTTCTGCTTTAAACTACAAGAGGCCTCAATAGGAGCTGCAGATCAGAGGGAAGCACTCGGTATTCCATGGCTCAAACAAATGTGTATCTTTATGTGAGAGACACATAAAAAGATACCAGCAGACATCAGGCATCAACTCACAAGTTTGCAGAACTTCAGGGCTGCACCGGAAGAAGTCTCCTGATTATCCTTTTTGCATCCCTTTAAAGAAGCACTTTTTTTGTTCATTCTGTGCACTTGATCTTCAGGATTTGTCAAATGCTGTATGAACACCTGGGCAATTCTATTTTTAAAGCTGTGCAAAAGATGTTTAACTAGAAGGAATCAGTTTATAATTGCATGCAGAAATGTAGATGTCTGTAGTTATGTATTTAGAACAGCATGAGGAATGAGAAGGAATGGCTTCAAACTGAAAGAAAGTTTTAGACTCAGTATTAGGAAATCATTCTTTATTGTGAGGGTGGTGAGGCACTGGGACAGTGGATGCCCCATCCCTGGAGGTATTCAAGGCCAGGTTGGATGGGGCTTGTCAAGTGAAGTGTCCTTGCCTATCCTGGTGGGGTTGGAACTAGATGATCTTGAAGGTCCCTTCCACTGCAAACTATTCTATGATTTTAAACACAACCTCTATAATGCACACTATAGAGCATATATAAGCTGGCCAGCTGTCAGAAGCAGCCAAGCAAACTTTCAGGGAACTAAGACAACACAAATTAGTGTTTTTCACAGTAGGCTTCTGACGCTGGTATCTGTGCTTCAGTGCAGATAAGACAGCCATTTAATACATACACACAAGCATTTATTTCAAATCAAACCGACATGCAAGGAAAGAAAAATAAAATAAAATAAAATAAATTTTTTAAAAAGCGCCAGAAAATCTCCCGAGGCCGAGCATTCACCCACAGCCGGGGCACCATTACCGGGCGCAGCCGCCCGGCGGTTCCGCGGCCCCGCAGCGGCGCCTGCGCGGCCGCCCGCCCGCTCTCGCCGGCCCNNNGAGGGGCCGGGGCGCGGTGCTTCTCTCGCTGACAGCGCGGGGAGCGGGGCGGCCTCCGGGGCTCTGCGGGGCGGTGTGAGCCCGTCCGGCCCGGGCCGGGCCCCGCGGCGCTGCGGGGCTGTCAGCCGGCCCGCGGGGGGCGGCTGCCCCGGAGACACGCGTGCGGGGCCGGGGCAGGCCCGGCGCTGCACAGCGTTGTCGTGTGCGCCGAAGGTTCTCTGCGCCAGCGTAGGCTTCTCTGCTGGGGGCCTCTGTGGGCGTTGCGTTCATCGCAGTTACCAGCGGCTTTTTGTTTTTAGTTTGGTTGTGGTATTTTTTTTAGTTCAAATGTGCGGATTTGCAGCAGGTAATTAAATGTGTCTGAGTGGCACACGTGTGTCTGCTTTTCCAAGTGCCTTGAGCGCTTGCCCTGCTTCTCCTGTGTGTGCTGGGAATCCTGGTGAAACATATTTAAAGCTCTGTCATTTGGGGTTTCATAATTCCGCAGAGGTGCAGAAGGGTGATCTGAGTTTTCAGAAGGCTCACCCGGTTCATAAAGTAACTCTGTTGGTTGATTTTCTAGAATGCCCTCTTTGTGTTAATTTAAGTCTTAGTGACCCCCAGGGTTAGAAGTAGGCTAACATGTTCTAGCCGGTGCATTTTCCGTGGTTTAGAACCGTGGCAATAAAGAGTGTTTATTTTCCTGAGCTACGTGGTTTTGCATAGAGAGGGACAACATACTAATAGGACTTGCTAATGTTAGTAACAGCAGAAGTGGACACAGTTGTGGAATGCTTACATTTAGTGATCTCTTCCACCCCCATCCCCTACACCCCTTTGCCCCAAAGGGCAAAGCAGATAAGGGTATTTATTCTCTAAAAAAAAAAAAAAAAAAAAAAAGAAATCCTATTAGGACTTTGTAACCAGTACTTGTTATAACAGTAACACGTCTTAGGGGTTTGTGATCAAGCTGTAGTAAACTAGGTCAGGTTGGCATGGCCCTATGCTAACTCTGGTGCTTGGGTTGGGGAAAACAATTTCATGACATGAAATTTGTTTCAGTAAGTGGCTGAAACATGTAGTGGAATCATTGTGTCCTAGACTAAGCAGTTCTGAAGGTAAATGTAATTATTCACAGATGGCTACAGAGAACCGGGTTTTGCATTTGGGTGACCCCTACAAATTTCTACTTTGACATTTAATGAAGCGACTAATAAAGTGCTTTAAGGATGTAGCAGTAAGCTGATAGCAGTGTGTGAACTGTAAGATCAGTTTGGCTATGAAATTGACATCAAAAAAGCTCCAAACAAAAACCTGAAAAATTGTGGTACTTATGTCTCCAAAAATTATCTGAGGGTTAGAGAAAATGGCTTTGAAATACTTTGGTCTTCCTGGTAAAGGAAAGGTATTAACAGCAGTGGAGACGTAAGGTGTTTTGTTGGTTTTTTTTCCAGTGAAAACGTAGAATAGCAACCAAAGGCTGCAGCAGTCTGATTGCATATGAATCAGAACTAGAATGTGCTTTTATTTGCTTGTATCCTAATTTTCCAGTTTTTCCTGCCTAGTGTGAGAAGGGATCCTTTGTGTCAGATAAGAGCTGTTGGACTCGGTGTGAGTGCAGACGGGCTGGTGTTTCACTGTCCTCTGGCAGGGACAGTGGTCAGACTGCTCAGTGGACAGATCCTGCTGGCTCTGCTGAGGCACTGCAGAGCTCCTTCTCCTGGCATCTTCTCTCCTGGAGCACGCAGGGCCCTCAGGAGGCAGCAGCCAAGTGGGCTGTCATCTGCTCCACCTGGTACCTACTGCAGAGCAGGCTCCAGGGAGCGAGGAAAAAGGATTGCGCTTGGCCAGATGGACAACCAGGCACTTGTCTGTGTCTGCCTCGAGCTGGACCATAGCCACCCCTGAGTTAGTTGATTCTGAGATAGTTCTGGTCTCTAAAACAGTTGCTGTTACTAACAGCATCTCTCTAGTGAAGAATTAGAAATATTAATTTAAGTCTTCTGACTCAGAAATAATCTTTGTTACAAAACAGAGTTTATTTTTACTCTCATGATGCTTCTGATGACATACTTTCATAATTTTGAAAAAGAATAACGTCTACTTTTATTTTTATTTGATTTAACAGTGAAGTCCTGGTCTCTGTATAAAATAACCACTTTTTTTCCTTTTTAATTTTCCTGTGAGGTTTACCAGCATTAGCTTTTCATCCTGAAACTGAAGGAATTTATAGAGGTTTATAGATATATGTGTAAGTCTTGCTGAAGGATCAATGTCCCAAAATATGTGCATTTTGAGTTAGGGTGGGAACTGATGTCCCTCAGACTGTATTAGTGCTTAGACTTAGGCACTGAATATAAAATCAAAGAAAATTATACAAAACAAGGTTTCTTTAAAAATCTACATATTTATTAAAAAGATAAAAACAACCAAGTTTGGGTTGGGTTTTTGCCTATTAAATATCTGTAGGCAGATTGCTATTAAAGTTATTTATCACTTTTTTCTTTTGCTTCCTATTGCATGCATTGTTACTGTTTGTGTCACTTTTAATTTTAAGTGTTTCTAATTTTGCTTTAAAGACTAGAAGATAGTGCTTAGAGTCAAGTCAGTAAAATACTATCCATGGTGTAAATGTCCGTGAGAAGTTATATAATCAGAGCAGTTTTATTACATGTGAAAGGACTACAAGTAAAAGAGAACAGCTGTGTAATGTTGATAAACATCTGTGAATACAAACACTTTCATTAAAGGAGGTTGTGTTCCAGTGTAGTGTTTGTACAGAATCTATTAGTTAGAAATAGTATTGACACGTCAAAATTGTGCATGTGGAAGACTAACCTTTGGGTTCAAGTCCTTAGGTGGCTTAGGATACTACAAACATTGAAAAAAAAGAACAAGATAATTATGATTTGCATGAAGAGACTTTTTTAACAGACTGCTTCTTGATAGAAAGCTCTGATCAGGTTCAAATAGATGTATTTGAAGCGGTAAATCAGTATTTTCAGTCTGTCAGGTAGCTATAGGTCACCTTCTGCAAAATTGCCAGTAAGGCCTGATTACTGATGAAGGCCAGGGATGGTTCACAGAAAGTTTACTTGCTCCATGTGGAAGTAGTAGTTTGCTTAGATACCTGCTTTCTAGTTTGTATTATATAATACTTAAGAAGAAAGGAGACCTGATTATTTATGTTTAAAATATGCACTCAGAGAGCTTTTCCTGTGGAATCTGGATTTTTCTGAGTAATGATGTGCACTTGGGGAAGTGGGGAAGCTCATGGCATACATGAATTGCAAATGTGGCATTTTTGCTGGGTTTGTAATCATATGAATAAAGATTCTTGGTATGCCTCAATATTAATAATAATCATTGTCTTCTAGGTTCATGCACATACCATCCAGGTGTGCCCGTTTTTCATGATGCTCTCAAAGTAAGTATGCAACTGCCCTTTCAAGTATTATCCTTTTGTTTTTTCATCTTTTTAATTCCAGATCTTTCAGTGTTGAGAAACTGATGTTCAGCCTATCATGAGCAGCCCCATAAAATTAGAAAAGCACAATTACTCATTCCTGAAAAAGAAATTAAAAGCTCTACTCATATGGTGTAAATGCTGTGCAAGTCTAGATGACTTGTTTCCTGTTGATTGACTGACTTTAGGTCTCTCAGCAGTTTAATTAGGTCCTCTAAATAGGACTGTGGAGCCATTGAGAGGTTTCATACTCTTTAAATTAATTAACCTGCTTGGAATTCAGAGCAACTGCTTATGGTCTAATGTGGCCAGGGCACTAATGTGTATGTGACATTTGGCTGCTATAAAAAAGTCACATTCATTTAATCAGCCCAGTGAGGATGTTGGTTAAATTGGGACTGGTCACCCATGCCTCTTGTGCAGCTGTCCAGGATTCTTGGGCTACATCTTCCATGATGAATTAAATATACCAGTGATGGGTCTCCAGTGCTTAGACGACCTGCACAGCCCATCCTTGGTTTTGTGCTAAACTGTTTTCCCTCTTCAGGATCTACTGGATGCATACAAAGTGCTTACAGGGAATCATTTGAGACACAACTGCTGAAAAAGTACTGGAAATCATTCTAATAATGTAATTATGCATTGTCAGAAATCTGGTGTCCAGAAATTAAGCCTGCCACTTTATTAATATCGATGTAGCCTAAGTGACTTTTCTTAGAACACTAAACTGCTGTTTAGCTGAGCTTTGAGGGGGATGAGTGTTTTTTTTTTTTCTTGGTACTTAAGAACTACTTCCACTGGAAGTGCATCTCATCCCAACAATGTGGTGTCTTTTGGCCTTGTGAAAGCTTCTGCATTTGTGCTGGGCAGTGTGTTTGCTGTGAGCTGTTGCTTATATTGCAGTACCTTACTCTGGAATTTGCCATTGTGTGCTACTGGTAAATTAGGACAAATACTCTCAGATCAAATACTGTACAGTTGCTTAGACTGTGATAATTTTTTTTGTACAAAGTTATAGCTGTACTCAGAGCACAGTACAAAAATCTTCTACATAATTATAAAAAGAGAAATTACACAGCTCAAAAACTTATGTTCACTCCCTCTTTCTCTTACATATTCACTGTTTTTAAGCAAGTACCACTTTCCCCCTTCTCCTTATCCTGCCTCTTGACCTAATTAAAAATTTATCATAATTGCAAATGAGCAATTTCTTCCTGCTATGAGTTCTAGATAATCTAGGTGGGCAGGATGAACCTTTTGTCTCTTCAACTGTGGAAATGGTTAATATTTTGAGGGTATTTTAGAACCACCTACTAAAACCCATTGTGTTTCACCACTTAAGCTTTCAAAGCAGTGGTGCATTAGTCAAACTGTTGCCTCTAATAAGGTTCTTTGAGTTCTAAGATATATTATTCACAGTGGCAAGGCAATTTGCTCTAAAATTGAATTTCTGGTTTATATAATAAAAAGTGCTCTTGATTGATGTAGTTGGATAGCTGTGCAATGTGCATATCCAGCTCTGTTGGTGGGAAATAAGAAATTGCAAGATTTGAGTGGTGCTCAAAAAAAGAAAAAAAAAATCCCTATCATTTTTGAAAGAGGGCCTGTGTATTGGGCCACAGGTGAGCCTGGTCTCAGGTGTAGGATTTGTTTGTTTTGCTTACATGTTACTTTATGAGATGAAGTAACATTTCTGTTTTCTGTTGTACAGAGTTGGCACCTAACTTGTCATGGAATTGTTGCCTCACATTTACTGAAATTTCTGATTAAGGCAGCATCAGCAAACTAGAAGACTTCTGTGGATTTTAAAAATGCAGATGATAATATTGTCCACAGAAGGGAAGAAAACAATCGCTAATTTTGATGTGCCACATCTTTTAAAGGAATATAATAAATACTTTGCTTTTTTAAGCTGTTTTCAAGTCTGGTAGTCACACCTGTCTTGTTTATATTCCAAAATGTTTGTAGGGTTGGTCATGTTGTAAGAGGAGAACAACAGACTTTTCTGACTTCTTGAGCATTGTGGTATGTACTTACAATTATTTACAATTTTTATGTTTCTCAAGTGACAGTGATTAATATTAAATGGTGCATGCGCTTAGATGTTTTAAATTAGCCTACTTCTGTTAAAACTATCTTAATTCTTACATGCTCTATTTTTCTTCATATAATGCTGAAGTCAAGACTTATTTTCAAGCTTTAATTGTTAAAATTATCAGAATAGGTTTTGATAGAACTACTTGCTAATAAAGAAGGATGGTCAACATTTATTGCTTCTTTGCTTGTCTACAGAAAGTATGCATTTTTCTTTTAACTTATATCCAAAATGAGAATATTTTCTACTTTAGTGGTAGGGTTTCCTTTGCAGCCAGTGTTTAGAGTGGGCTAAAGGAGAAGATGGAGCTGAAGAAATGAGTCAAGAAAAATTGTTGCAGTTTTTGTTAATTTTTAATGCATACGAGGTACACTGCATTCATATATAAATAAAAACATATGCTTTCCACAATAGGGCTGTACAAAGGGTCTTCATAACAGTGAGAAACCTCCTGAGCCTGTTAAACCAGAAGTCAAAACTACCTCTGAACGAAAGGAGCTAGCTGAACTGAAACCCAAATTTCAAGAACACATAATTCAGGCACCAAAACCATTGGAAACAATTAAGAGGCCAAGGTACGGTATATGAAACTTAAGGTTTTCCAAATTTGTAGTCAGTTGGCCAAGTTAAAGCTTGCTTGGTTATTCAATGCTCTAAATTTCATATAGTGTAAAAATTCCACAATTAACCTTAGAAGACCTTGGTTTTGGTAGCAGTGATGATGTTATCTTAAGCTTCAAAATATGAGAAAAGAATTCTGGTTATGACAAAGAAGTACTTGATCTTTCAGCACTTAGACCCACAAGTAGCAAAAATTGAAGTCTATAACCTCATAGCTTAAAATGCCACTAGAAGCTGTGTTAAGTGTTTTAAACAGTAGTAAAAATAATTTTAGGGTGCTTGTATTTAGATTCCTTAGTATCTCTGATTCATTTTTATTTTTGTAGAATATTTAGGATTTCCAGTTGAAAGCCAAGACCGCCTTCTAAGTTTCTAGTCTGTTTTTTCATAAACAGTAAGGATTGGCATTTATGAAAGTAGTTTGTTTGTTGAAGGGAGGTTTGAAAGGAAGAGCCTTGTAGGAAGATTAAAAGTTACTACTTTGTCTTCTGTAAATTCTTTCTCATGAAGTAAGTTGACACTAATACATGGACTTTTTTAGCCCAGATGAGCCAATGACAAATTTGCAGCTGAAAGTGTCAGCTTCCTTGAAACAAGCCCTTGATAAACTGAAACTGTCATCAGAAAACGAAGGGAGAAAAGGTAAGGAGACGGGGAGATTAAGTAGGTTTGTGATGTTAAGTGTCACACAAATAAATGAAATGCTGATCTTGTCATTTCTGAAGTGATAGTTTCCTGTAATTGTTCTTTTTCTTAATAATCTGGGAAATACCTTCCAGTCCAGGGAATGATGATTGAAGTTCAGATGTGGATAACATGGAGACTTGGTTGTCAGGAGCAGTTCATTGTCCTTAGCATTATTCAAACTGTCTTTTCTAAGATTTCATGGTTAGAATGCCCATAATGGGAACATCCATTTCTGAATCTATGACTGACAGAGTTACCAAGAAATGAACTTTACTCCCAGTTGTTGCAGAGACAGTATCATATAAAGGCTTCATAAGCTGGTGAAATTCCTCTGAAGACTAACTGGTTCTCCCTTCTCTGTTTTTCTTCTTTCTTCTTCCCACATTTTATTTGGCGTTTGTTTCGAGAACTACACTGCTCCTTAAGAAACTTTATAATTTCAACCTACACTTGTGGCTATTTTATGCTCTTTTGTTCTTGTGCCAAACTAATTTAGCTCTTCTTTCTCCATGGTATCCAAATTATTTCCTTGTGTGTATTTATAGACAGCAGTTGAAGCCTTTTACATTCTTAGTTTTACAAAACTGAACAAGATGAATGATTGTTCACTTCCCCTGTGATTGTAATGATCCTCTTCATCTTTTTTTATTTACCCCACTTAAAATGGTTAAAGATATAGAGCCTAGAATTTCATGCATAGGTAATACTGCTTTTGGAACGTTTCTTTGTACCTCTCTGGCAGATTTCAGTGTCAGGCAGAAAATAGAAGCTTGAAGAGGGAGGTTTTTCTAATCTCCTCCTTGGCTCATTTTAGTTCTTAATAAAAGCAAAGTGTTCAGTCGATTTATACAATTCATTTGCTATTTTCTGTAATATTCTGTTTACAGAGGAAGATAGTGATGAAATCAAGATTGGGACGGCATGTAAAAATGCAGGCTGTTCAAAAGTAAGTGGTTCAGTTGTACTCTAAATCCAGCTGCTCAGCTATTAAGTGAGCAGTTTTGGTTTTCTGTGTGCTACAAGTTGATTTGGAAAAGGCGCAAGGTCCATTGGGTTTAACAAATGCACATTTGATAACATGCTTTGGTATGGACAAATGTGAGTTGGTTGCACAAAGTCGAAGATTTTTTTTTCTAAACCTGTCATGAACTTGTAGTTAGTAAGCTTGTCAAATCCATGGTACAGATGTGTTTCAGCTTAACAGATTAAATATAATATTGGTGAGAGGTGGCTTACTGTTGACACTTGAGTTGCTCTTGATAATCTATGTATAGATCAGAAGCATCTACAGATCTTAGCAGTTAATGCTTCCTGCGAGAAGAATTAAAAAGTCAGTGTTTTAACACTTCCAGCACCAAACTTAGTCATTATATTATGTAGTCATTTAAAGTGAAAGTTACGCTGACATGCTTGTGCTGTGCAAAATGGGATAGTAAAATTTAAATAGCTATTTTACCTGACAGATTTTGCATTATCTGCCAAAGCTCTGGTGGGAGGAGAACTTTGGCAGTCTGTGTGTTGGGAAGAACTGATCTGATATTCAGTGGCGAAGTTCTATATAGTTTATTTTACTTTCTTTTGACAATCCATGTGTTTTATGAATGATGAATTCAATTTATTTTCAATTTAAGTTCCTGTTTTCTCTGAATGCTCAGAGTATTTTCAAGACAGAGATCTCTGAGGATCTGGAGGGACCTTTATGAGTATAGATGGTGTCACCATTGATGTGTGCCATTTAACTTACACAAAGTACCGCTTCTTAGCAGTGCCAGTGAACCTTCTGTATAGGAAGGTTGAATGGTTACTTTGAAAAGCTAGGACAAGCCATTAGGTCTAGATTATTTACCCAGAAGCTTTGTTGTACTTTGGTCATTATTTCTGGTTTTTGTTGTGTTTTGTTTTATTTTTTTCCTTGCTCCAAACCCTGTAACAGTAATACACTTTAAATGCTTTGTCCCACCAGACATACGAAGGACCACACAGCACAGAAGAAGTATGTATATACCATTCTGGTGTACCTATATTCCATGAAGGGTTAGTATTCAGCTAACTTCCATTTTTGTACCTGTGTTCTGTGAAGGGTTAGTATTCAATTAACTTCAGGTTTTTTAACTAGTCTGTTACATGTTCGTGCTTTCTTTGTAGATGTTGCCTTGATTTATTCTGTATTCCCTCTTCAGTCAAAAATGGCAATGCTTGAAGGGGGTATACTAAAGTAACAGTTAATATTGCATACAGGAATGATCTTAAATGTCCACAGTAAATAGTGTCCTAAATATTGTTTATTAATTACTTTGCAAACTTTCAAGGATGAAGTATTGGAGCTGTTGTAAAAGAAAAACTTCTGACTTCAATACATTTTTAGCTCAAGAAGGCTGCACAAGAGGAACACACGTATGGACTAAAAAGGATGCAGTAAGTAGCATTAAGATTGCATTCTGTAACTGGCCATTCTGAATTTTGAATACTGAAATGTAGTTTGTAGCTTGATTGAGTTATTACTGTAACTGAGCTATTACAGATCACTACCTCTGACATAATGTGGAGGACACGTAATGTGCACAGCGGCAAAACTGAGAAATAGAGTGTGAAGTAGTTTGTGGTACAGGTATACTTGATTCTTTAAGAATATTATAGAATATAATAATGGACCAAAACACTTGAAAAACATTTTGGTCACAGGATGGATAAGGGTTAACACAAAGTTCTTGTTATGAATATATCATCTGTTGCTGAGGCAAAATGGGTTTGACACGGCAAACATCAGGAATGTTTAACAGAAGAAAATAAAGATATATTATAAAAAGCGTAGTTTTGTTACCTTGTTCTAGAGCAATTACTTCACAAATCCTTTACTTCCTTTAAATCTTAAAATTGCTGCTTGCTTTGAAGATTTATATTTTTGTTCAAGAATTATTTGCAAGTGCCCAAAGTAGGGATTAAAAAAAAAACCTGAAGTCATGAGCCTAAAGCAGGAGAATGTAGAAAAAGAGAGTAAAGAATTTACCCACATTTAAAGAAACCATGTGTATATTAACTGTATGTGTATTGAGATAATGGGCTTGTATCCAACAAGGGGGTTTTTTACTTTAGCTTTTTGTTTTTATTTTGAGGGTTTTTTCACTGTTTACTTTTTCTGCATCAGAGTACAGAGGGTAATACATTTTTTTGCAGGAATATGAAGCATTCTTGGAGTCATGGCATTCTTTCTCTGTTCAGTTCCTTTCTGTAACCTGCTGGCTAACAGTAGTCTTGGAAAGGAAGTTGATCCACCAAGTAACATTTTTTTGTTGTTGTAGTTTGTTTGAGAGGGAGATACTGAAATACTTAGTAAAAAGAATTGCAAGTGGAGCCTTGCAATCTCCTGTGAAGATGAAATAATTTTTTTTTTTAGCTTTATTAGCTGTGCTAATTGACTATTAGAGTCCTGGGCATTTATGCCGTTAATCTTGCAAGGAAATATTTGAATGTAATTCTAAGTCTTTTTTTTTCCTGTACCTTTTTCATGATATAGGGTACAAAAGTAGTTCCATGCAGGCATGACTGGCACCAGACTGGAGGAGAAGTGACTGTTTCTGTATATGCTAAAAACTCTGTCCCTGATCTGAGCTATGTGGAAGCTAATAGCACAATGGTGAGCCTCTACCTTAAGATCAGCAACTTGAACTTAGGAAAATCTGCTCAGCTTTATTTACAAGGCAGAGATAGCATAAGACTCTTTTATGAGTAACTGCTTTTCTTGGCATTTATGTTTGTTCAAGTATGTATAGCTTTTTTTCTCTCTTCTCTCTGGACCATCTGCACTTTAATGTGTGGGGTTTTTTAAAAGCTGCAATACAGTATGCAAAAAAAAAATCTTTAATTTGACTTCCATAATTAAAACCCAAGCGTGATGGGTTTGCATCACTGTGTGTATAAATAACTATAGTCATCATTTTGTCATATTTGACTTAATGTAATTTGATACCATTCTTCATTGTATGCTGTTTCACAGCTACTATTATTAAACAGGTGTTAAAATGCTTCTCTGATTTCTTTATCTAAAATGATAAACTACCAGTGGTCACTGTTGACTGCAACTGTATTAGAATCTATTAAAACAGATACTCACTTCTATTTCTGAGGGACAATTTTATCACTTTGGTCATTGTAGGATCCAAGTCCTAACATGGTATATTATGTTTAAACATGCTTGAGGTGTCAGATGTTTTATTAACATGATAAAACTTTTTAATTTTCTGTTTTTCTTGTTAAGGTAAATATCCATATTGTATTTGAAGGAGAAAAGGAGTTTCATCGCAGTGTGAAGTTATGGGGAGTAAGTATAAAAATAATTTTTCTATTAAAAAGAAACAAACAAAAAATCAAAAAACCCCAGAAGGAAAACAAAACCCAAGCCTTTAGCTTCCTCTCTTTCAAAATGGTTTGATTTTCCTCATTACTCTGTTTTTTGAAAGAATTTCTGTTGTATGACATTGAGTAATTACATTTAAATCTGAATGTAATGACCCAGGAGATCCAGTGTGACATCATAATGGGCACTGCTTTGTACAGAAGGTGGCCTTCCAAGATCCTTTCTGATCTTAACACCATGGTAGTGGTGTTGCAGAAAGCCCTTGCTTATGTATGTTAGCCAGTGTATGTTAGGTATGCATAGGCATATGTTTATGCCATAAACATTCCATAGCTTGTGAATGGGAAGCTGCTGATTTTTCAAGATACCAGAGGGCTCTTCATCTACCTAAACATCTGCTGAAATTTAGGGATGAGGTACTCCCTAACTTAATTCCCCGATGTCTATCAGTCTGTTAAATTGAAGTGTGAAATGCCTTTTCTGTTCCAGGTGATTGATGTAAAGAGGAGCTACGTGAACATGACCGCTACAAAGATTGAGCTCACTATGAGAAAAGCAGAGCCCCTGCTATGGGCGAGTCTGGAGTTACCAGTACCCAACACACAACCAAAACAGGAGAGTTCAGATCAATAACGATTCCAAGAGACAAGTTATTTCCCATGATGAAGTGGTGACTTGCTACTGTAATCAAATATTTAACTTTTATATCGACTTCTTTTTTTTTAATGCTAGTTCATCTGTTCCCTTCTAGAAAGAAATTTGACGCACAGTAAAAATGGGGGTGTAAACTTTAAAGGGTAACAGTTATTTCTGCTCTTGCTCCCGTGGGTATGTTGATGCTAGATGCAATGTCTCCATGGGAATTTAGAGTAAAACAGCTATTGCCCTTTGCTTGCAACCTTCCCTACCATGCACTGATTATCCCAGTAGATGTGCTCTCTGTTCACAGTGGGTGTCTTTGTTTTTCAGATGTTCTGTTTAGACTGGATGCATTTGGTAGCCCGTGTTAAATTCAACACTGTTATGAAGCATACATATGCAGATACAAAAATCTGAGTTTGAACTGATAAGCATGTAATTCCACATCTAGAGTAAAAGGTTACATAAACAGAAATATGAAGTTCTACACTTGTAGACTTTTGTGTTCTGAAATGAAGGTTTGTTTCAATACCTGTTGGCTATGGAGGGATGAAATGAACGGTATTATTACAAGGATTTCAGTGCTTGCTGACTCCTGCTGTCTTTCATGTATCAAAGCAGATCAGGTTAAAATTTAAAAAAAATGTGGCAAGAAGGGATTTTTTTTTTTTACTCCTTTACATTTGCTATTTGAATAGTTAAATATAAAAGCAAATGAACAGTGAAATGGCTGTATAACTTAGCATTTCAGCTGTGAAGAGTATGCAAACAGCAAACTATTGTAAAATTACCAAAGTGCTGTATATATTTGACAGCCTTTAGAATGTATAGTCTGTCCTATTCTGCAACATTGGAAATCTCAAGACTCTTCTCAAAGTAGGTGCATATGTGTAGTAGGAGAAGCTAGGACACACTGTAGGTGTCTTGGTAAAACAGTTTCCACATAGAAATGTGTTTCTCTTGAGTCTGAGGATGGTTATCTAAGAACTGCAGTTACATACAGGAGAAATCTTAGGAGAAACAACATGCTTTAAAATGTCTGTCTCAAGTTGTAATTGTACCTTTGAATCAAAATACTTTAAAAGAATACTGTATCTTTTGAGCAGACTGTAATTAGAAATCAAGACCTTAGTTTTGTTTTCAGTTCATCAGTATGACGAAGATATGTGGCTGAAGACAGGATAGCTGTAAAAATGAGATTCTTTTTTTTTTTATCCAAGCAGCAACACACACAGTAATGTTGCTTTCTGTTTTTGCTTGGAATGGTTTCTTAATTTCGGCTTACAGCTGAAATAAAAATGTTTTCCTATAAAAGTTATAAAAAATGCACACCATTATTTATTGTGCCTAATCCTATATACTTAAACAAGAGGTCTTGTGGACTGTTAAAATGTGTAGATGCTCATCTATCAGCATTGGCAGACCTGGAATAGTGTCAGGAGAAACACAGGGTGTAGTAAAGGCATTCTGAAGTGAAATACAGATTTCTGAGAATCTTGCTGTTTTCCAATAGGTATGATTTGACTTGAGCTTAGACTTCTCTCTCTAACAGTACTTGAAGTCCTACTTCATGCCTAAAGTAGTAGGAAATACATTACCAAAGAAACAATCCCTGAACACCAAGAAAGTAACACTGGTGATACAAAAATAAATATATATATGTACACATATATAAAATTATTTTGGTGCTTCTCTATCTTCATTTCAAGATCCTTTGTCCTCTATTACTTAGTTTGAGCATGGTTGTGTACTCCCTTGGGCCCTTCTAAAAAATTTCAGCTCTAAGTTCTGCTGTATAGATTCTGTTAACTTCTAATAATGCCTTTTTTTTCTTTTTCTGATTTGAAAATATCAGGTACTGCAAAGTGATAGGGTACAAGCTTATAAGATGTGTGCCTGCCAGGTGGTCCTCTGAAAATTAAACAGATGTTCCTTGATGTGTGCTGAACCAACAAGTGGAGTACTTATTAGTATGACACTGAGAATGTTAGTGGATGACAAATTCTAGATAGCTGTAGCTACTAGCATGCCATCTGTGTTTGTGTGTGCAGAACTCTGAACTTGGACAGCAAAATTAGTAGTGCTTAAACGCCAGGATAAAGTTCTTGTTTAACAGGCAAGTTCAAATGTGTCTATCCATATGGGTATATAAATATCCTAAATATGTTAAAAAAATGTAGAAAACATATTTTCACTTAATTTGCATCCTCATGTGCAGTAAGTTTACATAATGTAAAACCTATTTTAAAGAACTACATGGAAAGTGGGATTCCTTGGGAAGACAGAAATTCTGTTTTTAAATAAGTCGTATTCTGCCTTAGTGCACTAAACCCTAAATGGAGAGAAATGTGGATGAATGGACCATCTGCTGTGATTGCTGCAGGCTTTGGGATCCTGTAACTACTTGTTACACTCTTTCAAACTACATACTGCTGATAGCTTAGTCTTCTTGGTCATAAGTGGGAGAAAGCTCCTGTAAACACAATCCCCAATTTTGCTGTTGCTTTTGCTTTTTGTTCATACCTCCTGCTCTTCTCCTGTTGTTCATACTTTCAGTACAAAACTAAAGAACTTCAGGTGTTCTATAATGACTCTCCCCATCAGTAGCAATACAACCACTTTGCTTTTTCAAACAGGTAAGTTTTAAAACAAAGAAATTAAAGAACCCATAAAAACCCCAACAGCTTTGGTCAGGCAAGAAGGTACAGATTTTACAATAACAGCATAGTTTCTATGGCCTGGGATGCTTTTCAAAATAAGATAAACCTTTTGATGGCCTAGACTGCCATAAACTGTCTGTTCAACTGCAGCATTTCTTAGCAGTTTTTTATAACCCTATGTCTGCATCTATCCTGAAGCTGCAGAGCTGTATCACTCACTGAATTTGTGTGTTTTGAGCAGTTGCTCACAACAGGCTTCAGCACACCAAGGGTTGATCCTGGTGTTTCATGCAGTGACATCTTGGCATGCATAGTGGTAGCAGACACTTAGGTGGAGTATTGGCTTGGCTGTAACTTTTATTAGTAAGTGTGGAGAGAAGGTGAGGCCAACTATAGTGTACTAAACCAATCATGACTGATACTTTCTCAAAAGCAAGATTTGTCAAGTAAGCAAAATGATTTTTGATCACAGGCTTTCACCTGTCTAATAATATGACACTAAGTTGCAAATCAGTATGAACAGGAATAGTCGGTGTTGAATTTATCCTTTTTTCATGCTTTCAAATGTGCTGTATTTATCAAATGGATTAAGCTGATACAGTCTAACTATATTTTTATAAATAAGTGTTTAAGAGCTGTAGTGTGTTTCAGTATGGGTTAACATGTTACACATGCAGACAAGCATGTTACATGAGTCAGAACTGACTGTCCAGGTGCCTATAAAACTTCACCTTCACGATCCCTTTATAAAAACAAAACTTGCATGGGTATACAAGTTTATGACAGAAATATTAATCTTTTCTCTCATGTACAAGCCCATTTTCCTATCTAACATAACATATTTCATACCTAACATTACATCCCAGGTAACAAGTGATAGGATGAGAGGAAATAGCCTCAAGTTGTGCCAGGGGAGGGTTAGATTGGATGTTAGGAAAACTTATTTCCATGGAAAGGGTTATCAGGCATTAGAACAAGCTGCCCAGGGAAGCAGTACAGTCACCACACCTGGAGGTGTTCAAAAAAACATGAGTATGGCCCTTAAGGACATGGTTTAATGGTGAACATGGTGGTGCTGCCACCTTGGTGGTTGGTGATCTTAGAGGTTTTTCCAATTTTAACAATTCTGTGATCTTGTATCTGTAACAACATTCCTTGGATGAATTGGAATTTATGAGAAATATTAATACACTGCTAAGCACAGGGCTGATCAGGTACTCTGACTCTTAAGTCATACATGGCACTGATACAACTTGACAGAAAAATCTTCCATTGGATGGTATTCTGGATTGTGTACATTATCAAGTCACCATTTCAGTAGTTTAGGAATTAGTTTTACTAGGAATTTTGCCTTGGATAAAAAATTACCTATTCTATATAATGATGCATTTTTGGCTTGCATTCTTTAAACATGGCATGAGTATTGATTAAATACTACACCTGTTAATGATTGGTCTTTCCCAATTTGCTACTAATTTTTTTTTACTTCTGTTTAGGAAGGAGATCCTTTTTAAAGTAATGAGTTATGTGTCTGGAACACTGTCTTAGGGTGGTAATACTTTTGCCATTATAAGAGTCTTGAATTACAGTTGAAGAGGAGATGACTTTTCGCATGGCTGTTTGATTCTGCACATTCATAAAACTTACACACAGAAATTAATCTCATGTCTTCATGCTCTATTTTTTTTCTAAATGTGTTCAATAAAATTCTTAGTACGTGCTGGTTGCATTTGGGGATGGTTTTTGACTCCTTTTGTTATGGGTGAGAACTTCTCTGTTTGTTTGCAACATGGTTGTTGAAATAAAATGTAAGGGGACATTTTCCACATGTGAGTCTATATAGGAAGGAAACTGCATTGCCAAGGGGTTTTTCCCCCACCTGTAGTTCCTTTCTTTGCTTGTTGCTTTCTCATGCTTCAGCCCAGTCAGGATATGAGTTTTGCAGAAATCTGTGTGGTTACTGAAATGGGGGCCTGTCTCATTCACAGAAATAGTTCAGTTCAAGAATTTTGAGCTGTCACAAACTTAGTGGAAGTGGAATAATTCCAGATACAGTGGCTGTTTCTAAAGTTGCTGAAGGTACTGTTGCTTGGATTTTTTTTTCTGGCTTCTTGGAAAAAGAGGATACTTTTCAAAACCTCTGGCATTCACTCAGTGTAGAAAAGGGTTCACCTCTTGAAGCCTAATGTCTTCTATGGTAGTAAATACTTGGTGCTTTATCAAAGTTTGGGTAGATGTTTTAACCAGAGGGTAACCAAGGTATTGCCACAGACATTATAAACTAATCCACAGTCAAATGACTGTTAAGCAAAAAAGGAAGCATCTTTTGAATAAAATATTTTTGTTACCTACTGGAAAGAAGTATTTGAAGAATTAGTTTCTTGTTAAATTTTAATGGAAGCTACATTGCAACAAAATTCATTTAAAGCTACCTGGAGGCAGATCTGTTACCTTACAATGATCTATGAAATATTTTTTGTCCAGAAACCTTGTTCTCTGAAATGTGATTTAAACCTATGATAAATATTGATACTGCAATATTATTGCTGAATTCCATGCTTGGGAGAAAGCTAACCTTATGTGCTTCTAGCCTAATGTGCTTAGCCTAATTTGTTCCTCCTTAATTGGAAATCGGGCTTGTGTATAATGAGGCAGAGTTGATACAGTGTGCTTCTATACCCCAAGGGACTTAATTTAGGTTTTTTTCAAGGGAATGCCTTGTAATCAGGTTATATAATTATGTGCCTAAGCAACCCAAATTTTAAATGTTCTGCCCATAGTGAAAGCAGTTAACATTTGGAGTGTCTATTCACGAGCAAAAGCTACAATAAAGAGGTAAACCTACAATAAAGAGGTAGTTTAAGTTTTTTAACTGCAGCTTTGTGACCTGGAAGCTTGTTGGCTCATCTGTTACCAGAGTTTTACTTTACTGGATAACTTAAGTGGGATGCTTGTGTTTTCCAAGAGCAATTAACAGCTGTAAAGAAGAGAAGGTTGGCAAAATGAATGGGGTATAATGAAATGTAGTTGAAAATAAACTTTTAAGAGAAAGATTGTCACGTTTGTTGAAAAAATAGTTCAGAGAAGACATGCTAAGGATAATACAAAGGAACAACTCCCAACAGCTAAACTTGACAGTGTTTTATACTTTTCTCACATTCCTTTGTAAGGGTTTACCTCCTTGCTGTGTGAGCACAGTGGCATTGGTCAGTGCTTCTCTTGCTGTTATTTTTCCTCAACAACATCATACTTTACAAAACAGCCAGTTAAATTTGTTCCATTTATTATTAAACAGTTGTACTGGCACACATTGCCTGAAGACTTGGGTATGGCTGCGACTTGTACAATGAAAAGCAGCCAAAAATTCAGTGTGGTTTAGTGGCAATACCCAAATGCTGAGTGCATAATTCTTAAGCTAAACCATGTGTAATTTTAATGAGTTTTTGTATTTCACAATTGTATTATATAATGCACATATGTTTTACCTTAAACTGTCCCATAAGGGTACTTCAATAAGCATAATTATTCAGGAGTATATTGCAACCTGTGGTGTTGTACGTCCTCCCTTTTCTCCATGCATTGCAGGTGTTCTTCACTGAAGTTTTAAGTATAGTTTTGTGTAGACTGAGCAGTAGCTGTGAGAGAGCTGATAGATTTTGCCAGAGCTTCTCCATATTCTGATAATTGTGTTTTAGTACAAAACAGAGTGTAATGCTGCCTGAGAGGCAAGTGCCAAGTCCTGCAGTTGCACTCTGAATCCTATACAAATACCTGGTCCTCAGGTAAGTTGTTTTTTATCAGCCTGCAGATGATGACAAGAATGGTATTTGCAAAACCAAACTCCAGTCAGGCTGAATTAGGTGAGCAGGGGTGGTTTGAAAATACAGAAAGAAGAGATGGGTTAATTTCATCCATTTCTTAGGTTTACCAGGACTGGACACTTAAGTGTGCATATGACTGTGGATAAAGAGCTGTCCTTAATGATTGTTCTTTAAAAAACTTGGAACCACCCCCACATAGTCCCCAGGTGCCAATCTCTGCTGACAGTTCAATGAATACAGGATTCCCATGGCTGGTAGCATGGCAGAAGCTTCATTCCAGCTCTGCAGGGTTCTGGAACCTGCCAGGCTTGCTTTGTCTGAAATTCTTTTAACCTGCCTGCAGCTTTGTTCTGGCTTGTCTGGCTGTTAAACTTTTCTCATGTCCAGGTGGCTATTGTCTTACTTGGTTTACCTTGTTTCTCATTCTGTAGTTGCTTGGTGTAGACACATTTTTTATATAACTACTAAAACTAAAACAGGTTTACTGTGTAGAACAACATACTTCTGGTTCTAGTGGCATGTCGCAGAGGGATACATGCAGGGGCCTTGAAAACTGGGGCATGGGATGTGGTGTAGAGGACTACTGACATGGGATGATTGGAGAAGGGGCACTTCTGGATAACTGAGATCCCAGGAAGAGAAACAGCTCATAAATATTTTAACTGCTTTTCTATTGAAAGGTTTGTACTATCCTTTCTTCTTTCTTTAATAATAGAGAGAAATCATTCTTTGATCACACAGTTAAGATTTTGAGCATACCACCAATGAACCTGTCTTTACTTACGAAGTGCGTTTCTTTCTGCCTGTAGTAAGACTGGCAGGACGTTTATGTTTGACTCCTCTGCTGTGGCAGTGGACAACACTATCCGTGCTGTCAGCACCCACACTCCTGTAAGGGTAATGCCAGGATAATATGGAGTGTGCAGCAGACTGAAGAGATCTTTAATGCAGACAGGTGGTGTCCAGGCATGCAGGCTCTGGTGGAGAGTATGGAAATATGGCTTAGGAGACAGAGCTGAGAAAACAAAAGCAATGCTTCAGTAGAGGGGTGGTGGTTCCAGAAATATCTGAAGGGATGAGCAACCTCAGATGTAAATCTTTCAGTGCTCAGTGTTCACAGCTGACCATGTTTCCTTGGCCTGAACTCCTGCTTCTTACAGGTTATGTAAGGGTGTGTTGTTACAACAGTCACTGTGTCCAGCAACCGTGACCTGTGTTTCCTTCTAAAAGTACAGCCAAGTTTGGAAGTAATGTGGATGGAACATGTCAGCTGCACTGTCAGCAAGCTAGCAAAGCACATCTGGGGAAGGTGCCATGTAAACTTAGCAAGTCTATTCTTATCTGATACCCTGCTGTGAAATGCTTTTCTATTATTGCCTCCCCCGTTCTTTCCCTTAATGAAAGGTTGGAACATGCATGGAGTTTATTTGAACCAGGTCCAGCCCCTCCTGCATGAGGTGCCTAACAAAACATGCTTCCTCCTCCTCCTCCTAGATTCCTTGAGCTCCCCTAGCTGAAGACGTTTAAGGGTGCAGCATCCACGAGGAGAAGCACTGTTGATGCTAAAGGAGCATTCTTGACTTCATAGATTCTAACTGGCACAAGTCTCAGTGGTTACTGGGAACAATCTTTTACCTTTACAAAGACTGTTTGCTAACTTCAGCTCCTACTGGTTTGTCTAAGGACACTTTCTGTGTTCAGGGAGGAACAGAGCACTTTGGTTCTGCTCTGAACAGCAGAAGGAAGATTTCTGTATTTCATTTAATTAGTGTTGTCTTCTCTGCTGTGCCATAGGGAAGTTCATGATGTTCAGTCATTCAGCTTTTTCAATAGCACTGTTAACAGTACACTGCAATCCCGTGAATGAAACTAGAGGAATTTAGAGAGGAAGAAAAACAGGTCATGCTGAGTCTATCCAATTTCTACCAGCTGCAGAGAGAGGTCCTCAGATGAGTTTGACACAGTGTCACCTGGAGATTCCAGCACCTAAGGTTACAGATTTCTTTCCAAAGGCAAACCAAAGGTATTTCAACCATAAGAGAATCTGAATCACAGGATCAAACAAAGGTTTGGGTTGGACAGGACCTTTAATGGCCATTCAGTCGAATCCCCTTGCCATCTTCAACTAGATCAGGTTATTCAGAACTTTCATCCTGAATGTTTCCAGGCATGGGGCATCTACCATCAATCTGGGCAACTTGTTGCAGTGTTTCCTCACCGGCATTGTAAAAATCCTACTTGTATCTAATATAAATTGACCCTTCTCCAGTTTAAAACTATGACCTCTTGTACTAATGCAACAGGTTCTGCTATAAAGTTTGTCTCCAAGCTGAAATAAACTTCCAGGCACTGTCCCTTTGGAACTGATTTTCTAAAGAGGCAATTGACAACCCAAATATCCAACTGATACTTGGTCCATCCAAGTTTAATTTTGCCAGATTGTTTTGCAGCTCCAGTCTACTAGGCTGAAGGGTCAGTTTCTCCCAGTTGTAGGATTCACTGTTTGCTTCAGCCAGGCTGAATGAAGGAACTGGTCAAATGGAATTGGGGAAGGACAGAGTAGGTGATCCAGTGTTATCCATTTGTAAAGAGAGTGAAAAATTCCCTTCCCACACTTTAAAATTAGGGGGAGGCAGAGCTACACTTTGGACTGGGGGACAGCAACAGAGGCTTGTTTGCTTATCTATAGAACATAAGATTCTATCATTGAGGAAGGAAAGGAAATTGGAGCTCTGAGTAACTGATCCTTTCAATACCAAGAATAAGGGATTTTGTGGAAATTAGTTAGTATAAGCCACTTATAAGTGGGTTGGTTTCCTTATTTATAAGGGTTTGAATATCACTCTCCCTCAGTAGAACTTTATAGACAGGAATGGAAATAAATTTAATCTATTTTGTATACTTCTCAGGATGTAGCTGGTCGTGATCAATCTCACCTTCACACAGTTATCAATTAAGTTGACAAGAGGAACAAAGCGATCAATGCCAGCTGTGCATTCAGCCTGCTGTGAGCTGTAATTTATTCTTACAGCTTCAAACTGCACAGGGAAGCAAGGAGAGATTGTATATTCTTTTGCAGCAGTGAGGTAATAGTACAGAACATCAAAGGCTAGCTACAGCTGGAATAGTAGCTAGCTATTCACTGTTTACTGGTGAAACATTTGTTCACTGGTGTATACATTTCTGTAAATGAAGGAACAAGAAAGTTTCATCAAATATTTCCCTACAATGTGGAAACTCCTTGTTTGCCTTATACTCCGATGATCCTACAGCAGCAACCAGTGGCAGATCCAAAGTTGGCTGCTGTTCATAAGAGGCTCTAAGGGCATTTTTCCTCCATCTAGTATCCTAACCTTCCCTTGGGGGTACATTCAGTACTGCCCATTTCAGTTAATGTAAAGTTATGATGAAGCAGGAAGGGCACACAGTTTGGAGAAATGGAAAAAAAAAAAACAGTGCAGTTATGTACCAGTCACATCAGTGCAAGATTTTCTTAAGCAGTAAGTTCAGCTACAGATGTGGAGATGAAATTATTAACTATGAGTATGCCCAGTTAGGTAAAAGTAGAACAACAAAAATGTATTTGCTGTTCATAGGATCATAGAATGGTTTAGGTTGGAAGGGACCCTAAAGATCCTCTAGTTCCAGCCTGCCTGCCATGGGCAGGGATGCCTTCCACTAGACCAAGTTGCTCAGAGCTCCATGCAGCCTGGCCTTGAACACTGCCAGGGATGGGGCAACCACACCTTCTCTGGGCAACCTGTGCCAGTGCCTCACCACCCTCACAGTAAAGAATTTCTTCTACTCTAAACCCACCCTCTTCCAGTTTGAAGCCTTTCCCCTGTGTCCTATCACTACCCACCCCTGTAAACAGTCCCTCTCCAGCTTTCTTTAGATACTCCAGGTGGAGCCCCACCAGAGTAGAGGGAGAGAATCACCTGTTCTGTGCCCCAGCATCAACTACTCCTGTTTCTTATACATGTGCTGGCAAGGTCAGTTTTGCACTCCATTTCCCAGCTGAAGAGGGAAAGCATGGACTGTGGAAGTGTAATGTTCTCCTCACGTGCCTACGGCTTGATCTGCAAAAAGCAATTGAACAGTAAACTATGAGAACAACATCCACAAGTCCACAATCCTTCATCTTTCATGAAGGCTTATTGGAGGCGATGCCAGTGAAAGCCTCTCTTCTTGGTGGTATATATCCCCCAAAGCAACTTCCCACAAGTTATTTCTGGCACCCTTGTTTGAATTCGAGGCATCTGAGATGAGAACAACTCCTCTGTCCTGCTTCTCTAATTCTGTTCTTTTTAGGGCCACATCTGTTCTATTCCCCATAAAACAAAGAAGATTTTATTCCCACAACCTGGTGCAATTTATGGTAGTGAGAAAAACTGTAGTATATTTTACCTAAGAGAAGAAATTGGTTAGTGTCAGTTTACACAAGCTGGAATGTGATTCAGTAAAATTCTAGCAATTTTATTAGTTTTAAACCATGTAGATGAGAATTACATCTAAAGGGCAAATGAAAGAAGAATTTTTAATTTTTTTTTTTCTTTTTATACAAATTAAACAGTTGTGTACAACTGGCCTTCTCATGCATTTCAGTTCCTCTTTGAATGTAAAATCAGCTCCTGATGGGAAATGTTCTTCAGGTCTTATTTCCAGACAGAATTATCTCAAGCTCCATGCTTATAGTAACAACGTCCTCTAGCTCCTTCAGATGGAAAAAAATATGAAAGAGATTGCCCAGGAGAAAATAGGAACCAAAGCTGGTTTAGAATTAGAGAAAGTGCCAAAAAGAGTAGGGAGGTCAGCTTTTGTTTACCCCACTTTATTTTCCAAAGGGCAAATAAAGGAGGGAGATGCATAGTGACTTTCAGAGGGATGGATGTGCACTCCACTGAGAACATGCTTTTGGATTTCTGCATATAAGCAGCTGTTTTCCCTGATTATCGAGAATGGGCAGTACTGCTTTGGTAATCAGTAGGAGAGTCACTTTTGTATTTTTTTAAGGAAAAGAAAGCAAATCAGTGTAAAGAGCATTCACCAGTCCTGCAGAATAGATTCTGAAATGCAGAGATGCCTTTGGTGTCTTCTATTATAAAAGTAATTATCAAAACAAAAAAAAATGGACAGGCTGAGTATTAAATTTTTTTCTGTCAAAATTTGTGCTGTTGATCACTGCTGTGGACAAAATTTGCAGGTAGCTTGGCAAATAAATGTTTTTGTAATTGTACATCCAAAACATTGGGTCCTCAAAGTTGGCAGATCTCTCAGAAAATTCTAATTGGAAACTGTTTGTTCCTGCTTCCCCCGCTTCCCACTTCTCCCCACACCCAAATTTGTTTCCGTCCAGGGCTGTTCATAAAGCTACAGCTCTGTCAGTTCCAGAGATGCAGCAATTCCTAGCTCAGGGGTTCTCTGACACACAGAGCTCTGCTCACCTACCATGCAGTTTGGGAGGCTGGAGACTCAGGCAGGGCAGGCAGGCAGTCAGGGACACTGGGCCACTGCAGCAGCCTGACAACTCTGTGTGCCAGACTCTGCTGTTTGAGTTTTCAAAGCCATCATCTTATGCTACTTCCATCAGTGTTCCTGCTGCTGCCTGCACAGTGAAGGCTGCAATGGAAATCTGCCTCTTCACTTCTTCCCAGGCCTCATGTTGATCAGCTTTGCTTTCGATATCAAACATGGCATCATAGATTCCTGGGAAGGATTCTCCTGCATATTTGTTGTGGCTGCTTGGAGCAAAGATAACATGTCTGTGCGAAAAGAAGAAAAAGGCAGTTGTCCTAAATAAAAGAAACTATTAACGGGGTGTGTGTTCATTGTATGTGTACTATATAAAGCAGCTGTGAATCCCAGGAAGATCAGAATTTACTAAATACACAGGAAATTGTTCTTTAAAAGGACAGGAACAGTCCCAAGAGCAAAATCTGTTGGAAAGGGTACAGATTTAGGTCAGGTGGCCTTCTCCTTGGGAAGAGATGACGCATTTGTCTAATTAGGAACAAAACCATGTTACACTTTTTGAAAATGGGAGCTCAACAGACCTGTCAAAGTAATTTGGCAATCCGGAACAGGGAATAAAACTAGTTATAGGTGTGTTGTGAGAAATTAAATAGAAACCTCAAAACCAACTAAGTAGCTGCATGATGGTCAGCAGATTACTTACCTGGGAAAGGAATTTAAAACCAGGGGAAAAAAATCTGTGGGTGAATTCTTGAGAAAAGCATGAATTCTTCAGAAAAGGAGTGATCATATTGGATCAGAACTGCACAAAATATCAACCTTATATTTTGGTATAGCTTTTTTTCCTAAATAATGAATAGCTGCAGATCTGCTCTTAAAGTGATTTTAACTATTAAGTATCAAAGTACTTTTACACCATGTGAAAGAGTCCTCCCAAATGAAGAGAAACATTAAAATTACATTAATAAATGCATGCAAGTAAGAACTAATAATAAAAAAGCCCCAGACAGCTCCAAATGATACCCATCATCCAACAATAAAATTTCTAGAAAGAAATTACTTCATTCTTCTCAAAGTGTGAATGACAGTTTATCCCAGGAGGATGGAAGTGTGATTCTCAGTTCTACCTGCCTGAAAGACTTCTGGCATGGCGTGAAAGCCATCCATCAGTGAGTCAGATATATCCAGTTGTTAGGAAAAGGGGGCTACTGAGAGCAAAGTGAGATACTCACACCCCTGACACTGAAAGCTGGCTTCTTGTCAGGTATTCGTAATAAAAGCACTGGGTTAGTAGAAAGGATATAGTGGTTAGCTTTTTGGAGCACCTATGGAAGCAGCCAAAGCTGGGACAGATGGGGCTCTGTAGCACAGCTCACAGGCCTTTATCCTGTGCTCAAAGTCTCTCCCTCTTCAAACTCTCTCCAAGCTCTCCCTTCTTGGTTTCTCTCTTCAACTGACCCTCACTTACACATCTGTTCTCACTGTTGTCTCCCTTTTACTCTTTCCACCTTTCTTTTCAATACAGTTCATTCATTCTCCACTCAATCCTCACTTTGCAGACGATCACAAGAACAAGTTGTAACAGCTGTAGTACTGTACATCTACAAGTAAAAGAGTAGAATGATGTTGTAGTTTAATCATAGTTGATAAAAAGAGAGCTAAAAGAGGAATTTGGCTCCACAAGACTGGTGTAGCCAAGGAGTTCTCCTTAAGGGTTATAAACAAAGTCCACTACTCACTGAATTGTAGTTAACTGTAATTCCTGTGAGACCTATACAGCAATTCAACTGACCAGTCAGCTGCAAAAATAGAATGCCTTAGACAGTAGGTCAAGAAACTTTTAGCCTTACCTGTAAAACCTCCTTCCTGGCAAGCCCAGAGGATCAGTGAAAGCTCTTTCTATCAACATCAGCTGATCGTTCATGATGCGTACTGCAACTGGACTGCAGGAGAGGGAGACAGAAATGTCACACAGCGGGGAAACGTGACTTCCCAGTTTCATTTAAAACACCTTTCTTCTCCTTTTTTGACAAAAAAAGGAAAAAAAAAAAGACAAGTGTAGTCTACAGTTCACAAAAAAAGGTGAGGTTTTGCAAATGGAGATGCGGAATCTGTGTTATATTAATAAATTGATATTTCTGTGTTAGAAAACAACATTTCACACTATACAAAACAAAATGGGAAACTTTCTGAGAGTGTCAGATACTTACTTAGTATTAAATGGAACTGAAAAGATGCCACTTAACAGACAGGAGTGGAAGACTGAGATTTACATCGATGAAGATAGCTAAATTTTGGTGTCCACCCTTAAGCCAAATGTCCATAGTCCTGTTCTAATCTATACAGTAACATAGTAAGAATGGGAGTCAGCTGCCTAAACACAACTGGTACCATATGTGCCCTGCAGTCACTGCACTCAGAGGGCACAGGGGCCTTAGGCTCTCAAGCATCATATGGATATCTCAGATATTCTGAAGCATCATCCTCTGTCTTTGAAGTGTGCTGAAAGTACAAATTCTGGCATCACCTACAACAAGCAGACATTCAAGTGTAGGTGTCTAAATAGAGATCTCAAGTCTATTTAGACACTCAAGTGGAGGTGTCTAAATAGAGATCTCAGTCCAGCTCTAATGCTCATTGCTACCTGCCTTTCCATGTATTACAGTAATTTTAATGACAACCTGATACCAGTAATATGCTCTACAGCTCATACCATCAATCACAGGGAACATTCTTGTATCTGCTAATTCATCTTACAAGATACTGCCCGTCTGAGGGTTCAGAGCTCTGTTCTACACCAATCAGAGGGAATCCTTGTGTAGTAGAGGAAATAAAGAACTGCCACTCTGGGTACCTAAGGCAAGCCAGGACATAAATATATTCATATACATAACTTTTTTTTTCCTGACTTACTCTTTCTTGTCAACTTGTTCAAGTCTCCTGTGAAATTCAGCAGCAGCCTTTGAGAAGTTCACCACAGCAGAAAAAAGAGGATCTAGGAATGGAAGGACAACATGAACAACTTCACAGTATTCACTAAGCCAAATATACCTTTCAGTTGCTCAGTGGGAGAAGAACTACATTTGTCTTGCTGATATAATAGCATTAATTTTGTTGTCTTCACATAATTGATTGGTTTCCCCAGTGCAGACTTTAAAGAGCTGCACTACTAGCAAATACCTTTTGCAATGAGACCAACAGTAAAGCAGAGTGCTTGGGAAAGCTTTCACAACCATACATCTTCCCTCTGCCTTGCAAGCAAAAAATTGGCTGTCGGTGCAAACTGAGAGCTCTGCAGTTTCCTGCTTAACAAATGCACTGCAATGCTCAGGTATAAAAAGCCTGACTTCCATCAGAAGTACCAGCTGTTCCAGAAGGCTGTGGAAGAACAGCAGGATTTCGCTCGAGGAGAAAGATGTCCCATTCACAGCACAACAGGAGAGTGCGATACGTGCATTGAGCAGTGTTAGGTCAGGCACAAAAGGCACAGCTGTCGTGGCACACAGGGACAGACACAGCAGGTGAAAGCAGCCAAGTCCTGTGCTTGCTGCACACTGGAATTGCAGCACAAGAGGTGTCTCTGCCACGTTCCTCCGTGCTGTCACACAGCACTGCCACTCAGACCCCAGGGGTCTGCCTGACTGTGCACAGGCAGGTGGGCAGGAATGGCTGCTGCTTTCTCCTGCCCTATCCCAGCCCAGTATGTCTGAGACATGTGGAAAAACTTACTTAGAGAAGCAGCAGGCCTTCCTTTTAATGGCAGTATCAGCTGAAATGATTGTCTTGTGGAAGGCTCTATTTAATACAGACCTGGGAAAAGTATCAATTTATGAAAGAAATTTTTGTAGAATAAATCACAGGTGGATGTTACAACACTAACTTCTGGCCCCACCAAAACTCAGAAAAAAAGAAAGTTTAAAACTTGTAAATTTTCCCCACAAGTTCCAGAAAACTTTGTCTAAACCAAAGTATCCTCTCTTCAGTTGTGCAGGAAGATGGGACATATGATTAGATCAGCCCCTAAATCCAGTCCTCTGTTGGCAACTATTATCCCTTCACTGTTTATAGATTTACCACCCAATTTCACGTGACAGGCTTTATGTTCCCAGGACTCCTATTGAAAGCTTTTCCTCAGACTCATTTGCTCTTCTATTTCTAGCAAACTTATTTATTCATCACAAGCCTACACTTAATTAATTCTTCTCTTATTGCTGTTGTTTAGTTGGTGCAATTGGAGGCACAGATTTTATGTATGCAAGCTGTTTACAGAGTGCAGCTCAGAGGGACACGTCATCTTGTGAGGGTGAGAATTCACACTTGTCCACAACCCTGTGGCGAGAGCTCTAGGTTTGCCAGGGGGCACAGTTCTGCCCTGCTGACATCATGGCCATATCACAGCAACAGATTATATTTCAGAAGCAGTAGGAGGGCATTTAAGAGAGAAAAAAAAAATAAGCTGAAAAATAAGTAAGAAATTTTGTGTTTGTGTTCACTAGCTATTCAGTGTTGTCAATGTTGGTTATTTTAGAAAACATCACATTTCTTTTTTCCCCACTTGAAAACATTATTTCCTGATAGCATATGACTACAAGTACATATTTTATGAAAAAAAATTTCCAGCCTTCGCTGTTGCAGATGAACAGCAAAAATGTGAATCCAAATGCAAATAAGAACCTTAATTTATTATTTTAAAGGACAATTATATGATTTAGTCAGGCTTAATCAACAATTTTCTGACATTCAGTGTTGACAATAAGCAATTCTATGAAAATGCTGAGTGAAATAAACTTTAATTTTCACAGTATTGTAAAACCTACCTATGTTATTTATTGTATTATGGTGCAATACAATAAGTAAAAAATTGGAAATTATAGCTTCATTCAAGAAATAATTTAAAACTCATCAGAAATCAGAGAAGAGCCATGAAAATAACGATAAGACTGAAAAACATGCCTTGTAAAAAAACAGTCAAAATGACACATTTATAAAGTTATTAAGGAGAGGTCTCAGTGTTATTTGGGTGAAAAAAAAAAAAAGCTAAAAATAGAAGATTGCTTCTAGATTCTAGGAACAAGAATTCCTGGTCAGGAGGTAGTTTGTGCAACTTTTAATCTGAAAATAGATAGAAACTCAAAAAATGAAAATAAATTATTTCACAGATATTTTGATAGATGTTCTACTACTGCAAAAAAAATAAATTTAATCTTACAAGACATGCTGCAGTGAACACTAGAACATATTGAAATAACTCTTGGTGTTTTACAGAATCTCAGACCAGATGATCCATCACACAAGGCTTCCTCTGTCTCAAGAGGCCTTTTTACAAAAAAGGGTGTCTTTTCAAAATAGTCAACAATTTTTCACCTAAACCATTACATGACGTTTCAAATGTAATTTTTAATTTCCCTCAAATGTGGGTTCAATTTGAGTTACTTACAATGTTTCACATACCCCAAATGAGGACTGCATCTCCAAAGGGTGATTTGTATCTCTAAATCATGGGTTCATCAGATAGCAAGTGAATTAGGACCGACTGAAAAATCTCCTTGGTGCAGAAACACAAGGAGTGATCAAGGCAAGAAGGAAAAGAAGTAAAAAAGGGGAGACAGAAAATGACTGTGGAAGCTATCCCAGCCTGGGATCCAGAGCACTCTGCTACTTTAGACCTGTTTCATGGGCTCCAGAACAATGTGCTCAGGTGCTCAGCAAATGGAAGTATTCATGAAGAAGAGCTGGAAAAGTGCTCCCATGGCTTAAAAAGGGCAGCCAGGAACTGAGTGAGATGGTGAAGCTCCCCAGGGTCAGATGAAGTTTTGGATGAAGAGGAATGGATACCTATATCCCTTAATTTCCAAGCAGTTGCCATAAGCACTTGACTTGTCTTCTTTTTTAAGCAAGGAAGTGAGAAGCAGGCTGAGATACCTCTTTGCCCTACATTTGAGGTCCTTGACTGCTCATGAGCACTGTAATAATGCCTGTAATTAATAATATGCATGAAAATTGTTATAACCCTCTGTTATAACCTGTCATCAAGACAATAATATGTTAAACCTGTGTTGTGTTTAGAAAAAAAAAAAAAAGAGGCTCTTTACTGTGATGGCAAAATTCAAACAGGAAAGAAAGGAATTAATTTGCAGAGCTATGACAGATGTAACATGTCCCTGCACGATTCTAATTAATGCACATAAGAAACAGTGCTGTGGCTGTTACTCACCAAATGATACTTTGTAAAGTTTCAGCTGTTCTTCATGCTTCTTGGCCAATTTATAAATTCTGTTGCTGTATCCTTTTAAGGCTTCTCCATAGTCTCTAGAGTCGAATGGAATGACCTGGGAATCTGCCAGTTCATAAACCAGTGTGCCTCGTAACTGGGCAATTGTTAGCTGTTTCTTGAAGGTGGGGTCATAAAATTTTTCCACTAGCTCAAATGTCTCATACACAGTGTGATAAACAGGATAATTGCTGAATTTGTCTGCTTTCTGGAAAAGAGCAAGCAAATTTGTCAGTGCCCTGTATTCTGACTGCAGTTAAAAGATGTATTGATCCCTTTACGACTGTGATGTTTTGTTTGGTTTCCAAACCAAAAGCGCTATTTGCTCCAAAACACAATTTAATATCCTTCATTTGTGAGTGTTTGAACTAAAAAATGAACCCAATCTGAATCCATGGACTCTTGCACAGGATTAAGTGAGCAGGCTTCCTTCTCTCTACCCACACAGACCTGCCCTCAGTTCCATTGCACAGAGGTTGCCTTCTCCAAGAGTGAAAACAGTTTGGAGTTTGGATAGCAAAAGTCCTTCATCACAGCCCCTTTTCACCTTTTGTAGCTGTTTCTGAACACAACTATGGAAGATTTGTATATTAAGGGGACTATTAATAGCAGGGTGGAACAAACTATCCACCTTCAATCAGACTCTATAAATACCTCTCCGTGAACTTGACATACCATAGAATATACACATCACTGTAACATGTTTTATTCTCCAAACATTTAGGTTTCTTGCTAAATTAAGAAATGTCACTGATAATACAAACCAGTCAAAGATGCTTTGAAGATTTTTTATTAATTATGAATAAATGCTTTTAACAGGATGACTTCTCAGCACTATCAAACTTCTTCAAGCAATCTGTCAGACTTACCCTATTCTTGGTGTAACGAGCTCTGCCTGATGCAATTCCCAGTCGCTGGAAGTAAGCTTCAAAATCACTGCCTGACCCCAGTTTATTTATTCTGCATGCAGAAAAGACAACATCTTAGTGACAGCACTTACTGAACAGTATGGTAGTAATTTATGCAAAATGCAAATTTTTCCAGAGAAATTGAGGTCAGTTCTTCTGAAGGGCACATCAGGGACACTAGCAAGATCAAAGACTAGATGAATGGTAAGGTTAACTACTTAACTGATTTTATTCCAACACTCTGATTCAGTATCCAATATTGCTAGGAAGGTCTTTTAATTGTAGCAATCCTAATTATGGCAGTGATGACATTAAAAATATAAACAAACACTTTATGCACAGCAGCCATAAAATTGTATCAGGCATGTCTCTGCCGTCTTAAAACATCAATCATCTATTTCCAAACTAATACGAATTGGGCAGCAGTATGTGTAAAGACAGATGTGTTTGTGTACTTGGCACGTTCCGCAGCACAATCCAAGACCGATAAATATTTCCCACTCGAAAGGCACGAGCGGCATTCGGCACCTGCGGGCCACCGCTGCCATCTGATGGGGAGCTACGGCGTGGCAGGGGTAAGGAAACGGCAGCAGACAGACGTAGCATTCGAAGTATTTTCAAATATTTACGTTTGAAGTTAAGTTTCAGGTTTATATGTCTGGCCTGGTGAATAATTAGTGTTTCTCAGCTTAAAAAAAAAAAAAAAGTTTATTCTGTTCTAGCTGAAGTTACTGCACATTTCTGCAAGGAACGATGTGCATCAACTAAGAAAGATCAGATCTGGCAGCTTTTTCAAAAGTAGGAAATCTCAGTGAGTCTAATGAATCCAGAAACTCATATTAGCAGGGCCAGAAACATGCATAAAATTTTTGTCAAATCATAAAAAGGGGCAATTCTGTTTACCTTATGTCAGTAACTCCACATTGTGAATAAGATTTAGCCTTTCTGAGTCAAAGGTGGAAAGAGTGTTTTGGACTCGTAATACCTTCAAATATGAAGTCTTAATACACTCATACATAAATTTGTAATGTAATACATTTATATCCATTGTATAAACAAGGAATAATTATCTCAAGTTTTTTAATTACTGCTTTTTAATTACTGCTCTAGGCAGCTTCTTTCAACTCTTTGCTTATCCTAACAGTTTTATCTCATCTAGTAGGTGACTAAACTGTATTTTGAACTCTTTCCCCACCCCACTTTTTTTTCAATGTTTTTCCAATTGCTTTTCTACTAAGGTTCTACTATTGCTTTTCTAAAAAAGTCTTTAGAAAGTGTGAGGTTTCATTTCACCATAGGAATAATGTCACCATCATTAAATAAAAATAATAAAATTGTATTTTATTTTACTATAAAAGATATTGCTAGAGAGTCACCTTGTGCTAAAAGGTTTTGTATTGCTGCCATAAATAGCACATCTCAAAAAATTCTGGTGAGTTGCCATGCCATGATATGATTAAAATATTGGGTAAAAAACCCCCAAACATATTAACAACTTACCTGGGATAGGTATTAGTTTCAGATGCAGGATCTTTCTCAAGCCAGCTCTCATAAAGAGATTTATTTTCATAACCCTCATCAGGGCTTAAAATCTGGAGAGGGAAATATTATAATCTCATTGGAAGTACCTCTAACTCAATTCATTATCAAAGGAGATCTTTGCAGCTCCCTGCATCGTTCTTAACCAGCAGTGTTGCTGCATGCAGGGAAGTGAATATTGGCATTTTTTACACACATTTATGCATTCCCAAAAAAGGAAAGCATCTCTCAGGCACTTGGAACCAACCACAGACTGTAGGAAAGAACGGGTTAAAAGCTTAAGGATGCTACCTGGAGCTCATCTACTACAGAGGGAATGTCCATGACACACACAACAGCAGATATAATACTATGGAACTCCTCCAGAAACTAGAACCTGCTTTCCTTTCAGCAGGCATGGGGAGATGACAACCACAAGCCTGTTTGCCCTGAGGTTTCCCCTACACAGCAGCCATATTCTCTCAACAAGGCTAAACCTAAAATTTGACTGTTTGTTCTGTAGGAAAGGTACAAAAGAAATGTGCTAGAAGGAAGGGTCCAAACCAGTCATGTTATAGCAGTTCCAAGGGGACTCAACCAAGCCTGGAGAATCATTGTGCAAAACACTGTATGTACAAATGTAGGTCTCACCCTTACTTCAAAAAAACCCCCAAAAGCTCTGTAACCAGGATGGAAAAGGTAAGTATTAGTGCTGTCATCATGCTGCCAGCAAAATTATGAAACAGTAAAAAATAAGTTGACCAATGTTAGCAAATCTGTGACAGAGTAGAAATAAATCAAGACTCCAGCCCTGGTCTCCACCTACTTAAACAACCTTTAATAGACACGGTCCTTTAAATATAAGATTAGTTATGATGTGCAGAGGATTGGAATTTTTTTTTCTGAAATACAAAGCATAAATGTTCATGGACACTTACATGGTCCCACCATATTTTTCAACTTCAATTCAGCCTCAAAAAACATAGAGACTCCAAACTGAAATTCTAAAGAGTTCTGACCTCTGAGATTCTGTCAGCAGCTAGCAGGAAAATAACAATTTTGTGAAATAACTGCTTGGCTGCTGTCATTTTCAGAGTACTCTAGTCAAGTCCTAGGGCTAAAGTGAAAACTGCACATTAGTAAGAGCAAGGTGAACTCTGACACATGGGAGGAAAAGCACTCTGTGCTCTGGCAAGGATGTTATTCTAACAGCTCTGGTCATGTAAAAAACATTGGTCAGCTTTTTCATACAACACTGAGAGCACAGTAAAACATAGTATTCGCCCTGACTTAGATCCAAATCTAGGATCAGCATAAGCTTCCTGCTAACTCAAGAGAAGATGAAGAGTTCTTCAAGTATAAATGCAAAGGAAGCAGTGATAATCACAGGGGAATTGGAGTTGAACTATTGCAGACACCACTTGGTGGTGACCAAATGTCTAAACCCTGGCAGTAAAGCAGGGCCAAAAAGCCAGTCAACAGCTAAATGTCCCCTCTGTATGCTGGACCACACTTAAATGCAGAGCTCCCTGAAGGAAAACACTTCAATTGTACACTACTCTTCTTTCTGGTGAGAAGTGGCTCACTAAAAAAAAAGAAGAGCAAAGAGATCTTTGGATGTTGGATAACTGGATGTTGGACGTGTTAATATGAACAGAAATAACTTTCCTTTGGACATGCATAATCAGGGATCGGGCTGCCATGTTTTCTATTGTTTACATCGTGCTTCTACTCAGTGAATATGACATTTATTTTTACAAGTCAGTCTCAAGTACTTTGCATGGTACTTTAATGGAAGTTTTCTACTCAAACCAGCAACAGCTGAATAGTTGACTTAAGATCAAGAGTGAGGCACTATTTTCAGCCCAGAGCACTTTTTTGTAGCTTTGTCTTTTGCAGTAAAATGTCTTCCTGAGTTAGTGGCTTACTGCAGACAGAAAGTAAATTATTTTATCAAGGGCCCTGCAGCACTGAGGACATGAAAATTTTTCTAGACAAAAGAGAATGCTCTCCAGTGTGCCAAGTGTCAGAGCTAATATTTGAACAGCACAGCTTCTTCCCTCTGCAAGGATGAAAGATTAAGATAGAAAGAATTGATAGAAAAATAAAATGTAGAAAAGAAAAGAAAATCATGGGAATAGCATAGATAAACTTCCCCAGATCTAAACCATGGCATTACTGGTGGTAAAAGTATACTGTGTTTGAAAATAACTAAATATGAATGCATCTAGCAGGATGGGAGATTGGTACCTGGAGTCATCCTACCAAGTGCCATCCCAGGGCAGATTTTTACACTGGACCAAGTGACCTGAGTTCCCTTGAGATCGGGGGGGAAATAGTTTGAGTTCAGTACATACAAGGTAGACAATGACATTTGGCCAAATGAGTCCCATCCTAATGGCACCTATTTCTACCCAATGCCTTTACAGTCTATGTTGCTTAAGTCAGACAGAGCTGTCTTCTGTTAACTGAGACGAATCCTCATCTGAGGATGGTGGCAATGGCTCATGACTGGTGCCTAATCTGGGTAACTCCTCATATGGCAAATAAAGTTCCATGCTTTAATGGATCACAACCTTTCAGCCTTATGATAATGTATCCTGAGAGGTGAAAGTAAAGGAGTCGTGGTTAGACCACTTGAAATAATGCAAATCCATACATCAGACCTGTTAAAAAACCTTCTTAATCCTTCAATATTTATCACAAATTTCAGGGGCGCAGTGAGATATGGAGGAGATTCAGGGGAACAGACAGAGAGAAAATGGTAGCTAGCCAATGTCAAAAATATTTTCCTTCAATGTTTATAACTTTAGAGAATTGATCTTGCTCAAGAGTTTTACCATCTTGCTTTTATTATTATTATTTTTACTGTATATTGCAAATAAGATTCCACTTATGTCAGTGAGATATTTCAATTCTTTTAAGAATACTGAGGAACTGTGAACATGGACTGTGTACTGCTGATCAGATGTTTTGCTATTGATTTTGATGGGACCAAGATTCTTCCAGCACAGCAATAAAATAAATTTGATATTATTCAGTAGTCCAATTTTATCAAATAAGCTTGGAGTCTTACTTATTCTTAGAAAGGCAGAAAAAATAGATTGATTCTGTACCTCTTTTGTCAGATTATACACAAGTTTGTAGAGAAGAGGGGTACAGTCAACTCTTAATGTGTAGTTACCTGAAAATAAAACAAAGACATGGAAATTTTCATTTCATGTAGTAGTGGCATTATCTTCTTAATGGATTAAACCCTGCAGTCCTTTCTTAGAAAAACTTTTTGACTAAGGCAATAATTTATATCTTGCCTCAGAATATATACAGAAATAGACTGCATGGTCTCACTTTGTAGGCTACTGCCACTACGAGACAATAATGTATTGGTTATAGTACATCCACAGGAATGTAATTAAGCCTTCCCAGAGCTCTAAAGTATGCCTAATTATCCTTCATTAGCTACAAGCCCTTGTCACTAATACACTTCCCAAAGCTTTTGTTGAGCAGAAGGCAAAAAGTAAGATGATAAAAAAAATACCAGATAATGTTAATGATGTGTCCGTATGTGAAAACTGGAAATTCAAGCTACAAAAGTGCCCAAAACAATGACTTGCTTTGCTTCTTTTCATTGCTATAGGACTATAAATATAAATAATTTATGTCCAAAAAAGTGGTATAAGAAGCATTGTGGAGAACATATGATGATAAAAAAATAATTTTCAGAGTACATGGATGCTAAGAGTCTACAGGGGATTTTACTGCTCAGGTTAGAGATGTCCAAGATACTTAAACCAGTGCACTGGAAATGGTGTTCTTTTCCTTATTACACACTTCTTTTCCAGTTGTTTTCCTTTCACATTTTCTTTAACGCATAAAGCAAGAGACATGTCTGAATAATTAAGATTTAGAAGAAAATTGTTAAGGCAGCAGCATGTTGGCTGCAAACCAACTAAAAAATATGCGTTACAATCCATGGTGAGAATATGAAGCAGTTGTAAAGCTATTATTTCATTTGTGAGATTTTCTAGGTGTGAAATTCTGCTCTACTTTTTACACAGCATGTAGGCAGCATAAATGAAGGAACAGCTCTAATCCTCCTTATTCCCCAACTCCAACTGAGCATTTAGAAACTGGGTTTGGCTTTTCTTTCTTTCCAATCCTTTTGTGACAGACAAAATTTTTAGCTGACAGGAATAAAAAGAGTTCCTAAATATGCCTGTAGATACCCATTTTATTCCCACACAGGAAGCCCAAATAAGTTGGATTTAACGTGGGAAGAGTAATGCCCTGAATAACTAAGGTCATGATGCAGAGCAGCTTCACAGGACTCTTCTGACTATTATTTCAGCACAGAAAACAGTAAAAAAGGTCTTTCTATAAATAAAGCGCAGCATAATTTCAGAAGGATTTTGTCATACATTGGGCACTCTCAAAAAAAAAAGCCAGTTTCTAAGCAGCATTCCAAAATGACATATTCTTCTCATAATCGGAAGGACACAGTAAATTGGATAATAGTGGATAAGGTTTTTTTGTGAAACACTTTTCAGTGTTTATTTTTTTAAAAAAGTCCTGCTGTAATAAATATATAACCCACTGCTCCTGGCAATCAACAAAGGTAAGCACACTGACTCTAAGTACCAAAGCATCTCCCACCCCACAAAATGTAAGCCTGAGGTCTTAGAATCACAATAATTTATCATCTCAAAATACTATAATTCCACAGGGGAAGGAGCTGGAGCTGTGACCAGAACAAGGATAAGGCTGTCGTATATTAAAATTACAATTGTAAATTAAAGCTAATGCAGTTAAGAGACAGTTTAACATACAGAATGCTCAGTTCATTAGCACAGAATAATAAATTCCTCCAGAGGAGACATTCTGGACTCAGACACGTGGACTTCAGCTCATGCATGGCACTATTTGCAAAAGAAAGCAACATGAACATTTAAATTGTTCTCTCTCTCCACTTAATTCTGTATTTGCTACACTTATTCTGTACACCACAATACCTATCTCATGCAGTAAATAATTCACGGACAACTAATAAAAATCACATTTGCAAAGTCAGGTAAAATTTAAAATAAAAGACCCACCTTCTATAGAAGAATCTGCATTGATGTAAGCGACTGCTCGTTCCTGAAGGACTTTGGCATTTTCCTAGGGTTGTAAGTGTGTAATTCTTACTTCCAATAAGTGGCATTTAGTCAAGAGCATGTCAAGTGCACTGTTTTTTACAGCATTACCTTTAAGATCTCAGTCAGGATAATTAGTACTGTGTACCTCACTAATTATATTGTTTGAGGATGGGTAAATGATCTGGGCATGTGAAATTCACTACTCCTTTCTGGGACTTAATTTGTTGTGGAAAACATCCACAAAATATAGGTGCTGCCTGCTGTATCACACAGGAGCAAGATGGAGCAGGAAAGTTATTGAATAGAATTGTAACAGAGTAAAATAAAGTTATTACATGCATTTTAGCCCTGCACTTCAGGACTTTCTGAACATGCAACATGTGACTGTGAGATCATCCAGAATTCCTCCATGCTTTTAATAGCTAGTTTTTCACATGTGCTCCCAGCACTGAACTCAATTTTAACACTGACAAACCAAGCACTCCTGTCATATCTACAGTCTTCCATTTCAAAAGGGGATAAATCAAAGCACTGAAATTCTCTACTAAAATGCAGTTGACTGACTATTTAGCATTGCTTTCATGCTAAATATATACAGACCTCTTGCTTATATTTTGCAAACTGGTAATAATGTTTGAAATTGATATTCTAATCAGTAAGTGGTATTTCATGAGATTTTGGCTTTGTGACAGGTATTTTAATTAGGTTAGCAATTGTTACCTGATTCATTCCATTTATAACCCAACTAATAATTTGTAAGTCATGTGAACTAATAATTTAATTGGTAATTGATAACTACATAATGAAATTAATAGCCTAAAAAAAAAAACAAAACAGGAGAGGAGATCCTGCAAAAGAATACAATGGGAGGGAGCAAGACTGCCTATATGGGGCCTTGCATATATGCAAAACCATATTTACAGCATAAGGAAATTCCTTTGTTTAGGAGCAATGGAGATCGTCTGTGTAGCAAAAGGATGTTGCCACAGTGGAATTCTTTCTGTTACACAGAAGATGGTGAATATCATGGGTTAATTTTCCTCGAGATTTAATACATGACAGATCTGGCAGCTGCAGAGAAGAGGAATGTAAGCTGTGAGGAATGTCTCTAGAGAAACTGAATCTAATTTAAGTCTAAAAGAGTAGTAATGCATACTACCAAGATGAAGCAAGGAAAAAATAATATTAAAACACATGTTCAAATATGAACTGTGCTTACAGTTTTCTAACCTTATACAGCTGCCATTTCATGAAATAATGAAAAATAGATTACTAGATACCAAATTATTACACAAAACCCATTACAGAACAGCAGTAGCAATATTTAACAAATAGAACATAAGAAAACTCCCTGATTTATTAATGACGTGCTCAAGAGAAATTGATCTTTTAAGTATCATTGTTTCATATTCCTCATAATTAAAATGTGTGGTTTTTTTTCCTTGACAGCACCTATTTGTATGCAGAGATACACAGACAAAGAAATCACAAATAAAGTTTTACATACAGCATACTTTTGCCACCAGTGGAGTTCAGGTAGGATGAAACATTAATGCCAACTATTTAAAATTTCTCAATAAATTATTTAAAATAATTTAAATTACTTTTTCTTCATCTAATATTTCATAAACCAGCAGTAAGATGAAGACATTGTTACAGCTGGAAGCCAAACAGTTTATGGGTGAAAAATTAGTGCAAATCTAACGGAACAGAAATCTCAGCTTTGTTAATAGAAGAATGATGGAATCCCTTTGGTGTTTGGGAGCATTTTTCTGGGTTTGTTACCTCCTCCGACATGTTCCATTTTGCTATGCAATTTGGTGATTTGCTGAAATACATGCCAATAAACTAAACTAAAAAGATTTTTTTTTTTTTTTATTTTATAGACTCCGAAAGCTCTATCCACACAGCTAAATATTAACTTGTAAATGAAATTCTAATAGAACAAGACAACACATTTCTGTTAAACCATTCAGAAGTAATAAACTGACAGTTCAGCAGAAATGTGTTTCATTAGGCAATTTTCTTCCTGCTCTATTCCCAATTTGGATTTTACAGACAAAGCAATGAAAACTCTCATAAGACCTATATTTCTTATTGGGGTTGAACAAATCCACTAAGAACTGAACATGCCCAACAGGAAAAGGAAGATAAAAGTATTCAGAACCTCACTTCTGAATTTCCCAACATTCTTCTTTCAGGCACTTATATAGTCAGGGATCTTCCTACAAAATTAATTGACTGTCCTGCCCCTGAGACTCTACAATGCTGGGATTCACAGGAATTTTGATCTATTCACTCATAGATCACACCTATTTTTCATTTGCCCAGTAGGCTTGATTTTCATACAAAGGCTTGGCATGCTTAAGGATGAGAGGTTCAGGATCTGGACTTGAATTTATAGAAACTAAGGAATTCCTCCAATAGAAAGTTAGACCAATCTGGGTTAAATGAAATGCTATCATTCTGTTAAATGATGGGATAGATTTCCACACAGAGACCACTGTGGGATATTAGCTTTGAATCAAAGTAGATTTTTAAATCTTACAAGAGTTAGAGTACTTATGTTGTAAGAATGTAGGTAGGTAGGTAATTTATATAAATACATGAGTGCATCGCAACACCTAAAGGAGTCTGTTGTGCTCCAATTTTACCATGAAGTTTTTTATTGCAGTCTAGGAATAGATCCTGGATACTGCAGTCACCTGCAACACACTTTCAAGTTTTCTTTTGCTTTATACAGTTTTTTTATTTACCTCAGCCCACTCAGTGGAACCCAATAATCCAAATTCTTCTGCATCCCAGCTAGCAAAAATAATAGTTCGCCTAGGTCTCCAACCTGCAATTACACAGTTAAACTTGAAAATTCAACTTATACTTTAAAAGTCTACTGATCACAGTTAATTGAAATTGCTTTAAAAACAGCACTTAACTGATATAACAGGGAAAAAAAATCCTCTCTAAAATCCTTAGAGGAACATATTATTGTAGAGGCATTTCTTCTTAATGCAATATTTTCATTCTGCACAGCTAAGAGGGTACCATTACACTCACGAGGGAATCAATTCAGCCGACTACCACACAATGCCACATATGCATCTCTTCAATGAATTTGCATCTTTCATAATGAGAAGTAAAACTTTCTGTAGAGGTGAAAAGTTAAATCAATACAGCAGCTTATGAAAGTACTGATCCGCAAAGCTGCTCTTTTCCACATCCATCATTTTACATCTGTAGTAAGTAAGTTACCTTCCATCTTCATTTTACCAAAACTCCGTACAATTTCTTGCAGAACAGCGGCACCGGTCATTGGATCAATACCACCGAACACCCAAGAGTCTCTATGACCACCTAAAATAATATATCTGTCTGGAAACAAATATACAGTATCAATTCATATTAAAAAATGCACTTGGATTACCTGTGATTTCCTTTGACTGAATCTTTACTTGTATGAAATCAAATATGAAGTTCAATACCAGTGTTACAAGTTTATTTTTTAAGGGAATCTTTATTTTTTAAGAGAAATAATTCACTTACTCTACTAAGGTCTGCCAACTAAAGACAAGAAATATTAACAAATATTTTTCCATCTAAAAGTTTTTCTTGTGTATGACCTGCTACTGTGTATCAATAGTATAATGTTAAGGTCCCAAATCATCACTAGATTTCTGTAATTTGAATGATGTTAATTTTTGCAAAGGCAAAATGTATGACTGATACAAGGGGAAGCCTACTGTAAAGTGACAGGCATTATAAAAAAACAGTCTCTGATGTCTATCATTGTATTTTAATGGGAATGCTATTCTTGGGAATGCCAATGACAAATAGTGTGATGGGAAGGACAGAAAAACTATTAAGAATTTCTCAAGACTCCATATTATATGGTTATCTAAAAAAATTTAAGTTTCTTACAACACAAGTACAATTTCAACAAATACAAAAGAAAGAAGGAATTAAAATCAACAAGCACCTGATGCTCACCTGGCTCCAGAGCTCCTCTGAGGATGCCAATGACGTTGTAAATTCGTGTTATTTTATTGCTTGTATGAACATGCATTCTGACTTTTCTGAAATGGAAGGGAGTGTGGAGTAACCATTTCTGAGTAACAAGCCAATAAAAAGCCAATGCTAATAACACATGAACCAGAGAGTTTGTGCTTCTGTTCTGTTTTGTGTGTTCAGCTCTGATCCAATGTGTGCTCAGAATTGTCATGCTGTCTCAGAAACCCATTTTCAGTTTAGCCTGCTGCTGGTGGCTTAGAAAAAAGCCTATGACCTGGGCCAGTCTATAAATTCGCAAAGATTTACAGAATTTATTGAATTTTTATTTATGGGAACCAATCAGATAATTGTGTACTAGAGGAATAAACTGAAAAACGTGCACAGTAATTAAGAACACATCTACATTTTGACCGAAATTCTAATTGTGGATTTGCAGATGTTTATAAAGAATACATTTTGGTTTTCTAGCACAGGTCCATGTAATAACATAGACCTTGGAGAAAAGGTCATTAGGAATATTCATCCAGGAATAAACTAAAATCTCTGTTTAGGACAGCAGATATAAGTGAGCAACATTTGTCAGTCACAGAATCACAGAATGGTTTGGGTTCGCAGGGACCTTAAAGGTCATCTAGCTCCAACTTCCCTGTCATGGGCAGGGAATCTTCCATTAGAGGCAGAAAACCTTCTACTAGAAGCATAGTTTTTTCTTCCTTGTCCCCCACCAGTAAAATCCACTTGTAAAATTTTATAAAAACAAAGGGAATCCAGGTATTCGGAGCGATAAAACTAACACAGCATTCAGCCCCCTTAACCTGTGGAAGAAACAAAGCACCAAACAATGGAGGGGCTGTGTCTGGCAAAACCTCAGGAGACCCACATTTGAAGTTATCTTTTCAGCAGCAAATCTGCATAGCTGTCAAAATGAAAACCTACTTCAGGACATCCACTGGATCTTTGCCCAGAAAATAACTGACATCAGTGCCTTGAACGTGTGTATATGTGCACACTTTCCATGTGCAAGTGACTTTCTACCTAGAACCAAAAGTTTCATTTTGATATGGAACTACTCTGAGAAAGAAGTATGTGTAGAATTAATCCATATTTACAAAAAAAAAAAAAGTTACTCTACCAAGTAGGATGATGTTAAAAAGTCCACTCAAAAATACAAGTTTTGTGGATGAATCATATTGTTTTCTGACTGTTGCTCTTCAAGATACTCCAAACAGCACAGTAATTATGTTAAATATGCTTTCTTATTGAGTTATTCCTACTTTATTCATTTTCAGCTAGTGTTAAAGAAAACACTAGCAGAAAAGAACAATGATAAATGAAGGCTTTATAAAATTATATATTCAGACATACGGTTGTTATCCAGGAGATGGAGTAGTGATAATGATACACTATTTTAACACACTGTTCATCGGAGTCCACTAACAGTCCTCACTGAATAATACCTCATGTAAACTGAAACTATTTTTATGTGGAAAAGTCACAGAAAAGTGATCTTTAGCTTTATTGCAATTTGTGGCCTGATCTTCTAATTTATTATCTTCTTCTAAGGCAATTTATTTTCGAATTCTAATAATTATCTCCAAATGTAACCCTAGCAGAAGGAAGTAAGTATCTCCAGAGTATCTCTAGATGTATTGTTTGAGAGTCTTTTTCTCAGAGGGATTTTTTTTTTTTTTTTTGCAATATTGTATAAACAGACAAGTATTAAAACAGACCTTGTCGAAGAGTTGCCCGTGAATCCCGGCCCTATGTTATAAGACACATTGAGATTTCCCTTCCAGCTGCTGTCTGGAGCTGCAGGTCCTCCCATTGCACTGTGAAGTGAAAACCAAGAAAAATGCAGGTGACCATTAGGCTGAAACTTTAAATTCTCTTTATAATTATTGCAGCAAAACCTAGGTGGTTTTACAAAATTCTTAAAAGCATTATTGCAAAAACAGATTGATTTGAATTTCCACATTTTCTGAAGCACACATTACTACAAAAGAATACCAAATGCAAGTAACAGCATAGATTTTGCCATCTGAATATGAAAAATTTGTCTCCACATTTGTAAATACTGACTTCTGGAGAGGAGGACTGATATAACAGCATAGATTTTGCCATCTGAATATGAAAAATTTGTCTCCACATTTGTAAATACTGACTTCTGGAGAGGAGGACTGATACATACTCACCGCAGTAATACTTCTGCATCATGATATCCAATGGGATGAACTGGGATTTTGGGAATCCCCACACCTTCATTAACTTTATACCTGAAAGTATACTCTGAGAAACCAGAACAAAATGTCAAGTTCATAGTGTTCTTAGCAACTTTCACCAAACTAGAAACACTTTTGAGCAGAGCAGCCACCAGCATGCATGATTCTTTTTAATTCTTACATCATTTCTCACACACTGCTTCTAGAAAACCAAACTGTAATGACAGAACTGCAAACCCAGTAATGCATCTGCACAGCAGTGCAAAAGATGTCCCCACACTTGATGCAAGGCTGGATTTGCTGTCCAACCATATTATAACATCTCCTTCAGGCTGGCTCTGGGGTAACCAAGCTGGTGTGTGAGGTGAGGCTGGCACCTGTGCAGCTGCTTGACAAGCTGCAGAGGACACCCACAGATGAATTTACCTGGGTTGAAGACAGCCAGTGTTTCTCTGAGTCTGCTGGGCCTGGCACAAACAATCTCTCCTGATTTAGGATGTCTTATGCCCCCAGCAGTGGCCACACAAGCCCATGAGCTTTCCAGAAGCATCCCTGTATAGCCATCCTATCAGCACCCAGCATTGGCAGGAATCTTAGTTCAGACTGACTTTAGGATGCCAACAAGGACAAGAGAAGCACATGGTGACAACTTTGGAAAGTCTCCAGGCTGCTTTTATTTTTGCTACAGCAATTTTATTCTCCTTAAAAAGGATTTTAAACTGTTTCTTTCTGCCTGGAATTTATGACCAGCAAAGAAACATACCTCCATGTAAAGCTATTAGCCCTCTTTGATGGCAAAGTATAACCTAGTTTAAACTGGTCCTCTTGCCAAACACATATATTTTAAAATGGCTATAAATTCTCAGTCATTTTCTGCTGCTTCACAGTCTGTAAACTACACATCCTGCTTTTTTAAGTGTCACAAGGGTGGGACCATACAAAGAGTTTCCTAGAAACTTTATTCCCTTGTCTAACTGAAACCAGTTAGAATGACACAGATAGAACTTAGTCTGCAATAGAAAATTAACTACTGTCAATAAGAATTTCAAGCAGCTTTTTTTCTGTACTGAACATAAATGAATTTCTAGTGCCACAATTCCAGCAGCAGGTTATAAAGTACTTGATGGCCCAGGCTACAGAACTTGGACTCACCTTTTGCAGGATAACCTGGTGTTAGAGGGTCCCCAGCTCCATTCAGGTTTAATACATTCCCACGCTGGACTCCTCCACCTGGAAGGTTCCAGCCACCTGGATAAGCATCTACTCCTGGGGCACAATAGTCAGCAGGGTCTGAGTAAAGTATGATCCCTTGGGCTCCTGCTAATATGGCATTTTTAACCTGTGAAATGACTCGGTTTTAAGATGTGGCTTTTTTTTTTTTTAATGCAGAAATAAATCTGAATGTTGAGATTTGCTTCCATGCATAGTTTTAGAAGACGAGTATGTGAAAGAGTGAAAATTACCCCAGATTCAGCAGAAGAAGAAAGCATAGTGAAACGCAGTATGTTCATTATTGTGTCAAACCTTTAGTCATAGCTCAAGGCTATGAAATAAAGCACAGAACATAAAAATGAGGCACGAAACCTGACCACCATCCCCACTGCCCCACTATCACCAATTTTGCCAGATTTGCTGTCTAAAACCAGAGGAGATGGTTAGTTTCTGTGCATCAGACTCCTTGTCAAAACACTACTATTTCAAAGTACTGCAGTTCTATGGATGGCAAGTATCAAAAGACTTGGCTCTACAAACAACTCAGTTTCCTAAACTATTCTCTTGCAAGAAACTTGCCTAGGGTGTTTGCAGCCATCTCTATCTCAGGAGTTTAATACATTCATCTGGTTTTATTGTTTTGGAAGTTATTCTTAGACTGCAGTCACAATGGATACATTGCAGGCTTCCTTCTGCTCATATGTTCCAACAAACAGGCCTTACTAATTCCCTCAAGCTCTACCATGAACAGTGTCTGACCCACGGATGAAAAATTAAAACACAACCCTTACTTTGTTTCCTCTGAAGATCTTCCCGTATCTGGCAATGACAATCTTTCCTGCACAGTTAATTCCCATTTCACGCTCCAGCTTCAAAAAATCTTCCGTACGGCCATAATTCACGTACAGCAGATCTGCCTGGGCAGAAAAGAAAAGCAGTGTTGTGGCAACTGGTCAGTCAACAAACAAAATACCCATTATCAGAAATACAGTTTCATTCACTATGCATGATAGAGGATTTTTAATTGTTTTTTTCATTTCTACAAATGAGATCCAGTGCCCATAAAACAATAGCAAAAGATATCCACAATATTCTATAGGAAGTTTTGGCTCAAACTTCTGACATTTGTATATCATCCTGCACTTAACAACAGTCCTAAAACAGGCTGGAAAATAAACCAGAGTACTTTGGTAAACTGACAAACTTCTCTGGCTGTGACAAAGCAGTGGTATGCCTTGCATACACAAACACTTACTAATATAAATTTTCACTCATTTATGCAATGCAATGTTGTCCCTAACCTGTTCCATAATGAATTAGCAGATTAAGTGAGGAACTTTTGTGGCCTTTGAAGGCATTCATTTAATCTGTCTTCCAACTTGATATAAATATTGCTACTTCTACCTGTGCCTTAAGCAACTCCTCCACATATGACTGAATAATATGGAGCAATCTGAGATGTATCCAGAATTTTCCATCAAGATAAAAATTTTTCACTCATTATGTGATTCAGAGTTCTAGCAATTTGAGAAAGCTCTTTTTTTTGTCTTAAAAGACTTCTAACCTTTGCATAATATGTGGCCTATCTGTGCCCAAATGTTCTTTAATTAAGACAAATGGTAATTAAAACTACTGCAACAAATATTTTGAGAAGTTGGAGCAATCTGTCCCAGAAAGTGTTTCAAAAATAGGTAATAGTACCATTACATAATTTATTTTCTTACCTCTGGCACTCCTTGTGCAGAAAAAGCATTATATGGTGGTAGTATATCAGTAACATTTTCATACCCCTGTGGAGGTGGTTCAAACAATGATGTATTGAAAACCTATCAAAAAAAATAACAGTAGTTTTTGGTCAAATATTCTAGGCACAAATCCACACACTAAGGAAATGCTAATTATAGTTTAAACTAAAGTCAGAAGAGACAGTTATTCAGTTTCTGTGCATCAGAGTCCTTGTCAAATAATTACTATTTCAAATACTGCAGTCTCATGGTATGAAAAGTATCAAAAGCCTTGGCTTTTGCCAAGTTAGTTAGCTTTGTCAGCAGTTTAACCTATAGTTTCCATAAATTGATATAAAAAAATACAGTTCTAACTAGTACACATAAGTTCAAACAAAAACACAGGTAGGGATCCAGAGCTGAAATTTTGTAACAGAATGCAGACATGAATACAAAGAGATAGATCACGGGCCAGAAGATGCTCATCAGTCAGGGCCTGAAGCTACAGAAAGAAGCAGCTGAAAATTGCCAAGAGGTGGTGACAGCAAAAGACATCTGGTTCATCCATGCCATCCCAGGTGTCTTTTGTGGTTTCTCCCACCTGCATTATTCTTCTTTTTTTCTCTTATCTAGTAATACTCCAGTTAAACGTGTTGCCTTTTATCCCTATGCATTGTAACACTCATGATGCTTTAAGGTGCATGTCCACCTTTTGTCACCTTGTGAGACTGCAGCTGAGACACTGGTACAGGGTTTCTGGAAGAACTTCATTCTTTCACTTCTAAGCTCATGTCATCCCTGAGAACACATTCCTTACTTTCTACCTTGCCTCTTCATCCTTACCTATTTGCTACGATGCTGCTCTAGCAGTCCCACCTCCTCTCCTTGCTCAGGATCCTTGTCAGAATTTACATCTACTTCTTTATTTCCCCAGGTATTCAAAAGGGAGAAGATGTCTACAGACTGACTAGTTCATTGGTACTTCCAACACCATCTTAGAACACACCATAGGAAGCCAGTGGGATCAGGTTCAGAGCCAGGGAAACAAGGCCATACTACATAAAATTGATAGTATCTCTGCAATTCCTTACCTCAGCATGTTGTGGAAGCAAATATTGTACAGATGTTCAAGCAGGGTTTGGATAGGTACTTGGAAGAGAGATGTAATGAGGGTCACTGACTGGATAAATACTTGGAAAAGTTCCAATGAGGATTTTTCAAGAGACTAATTGCAGCACATTCAGAGAAGCCCTAAGCTGAAAACAGCTAGACACTGGAAGAACTGCATGTCTGAAATACATTTCTTTGTTCTTAAATGTCCCTGTGCATCAACTTAAGGCTGTTTATGGAAACAGGATATTAGCCTAGATGTATCCTTAAGCTACACCTTTCTAACATCTTATGTTCTATTGGTGTTAACTGCAGCCTCTCCACACACCCTCTCTCTTCCATATGAGGCACTGAGATCTCAGCCACTCTGTGGTGTTACTGCATAGCCTGGAAAACCATTTCTAAATATGAAATCCCTTTGCACTGGATTTTTTTTTAATAATATAAAGCACATTATGAGCTGAGTAAGTGAGAATACAGAGGAAGGCACCTTTTTTAACAGGATTTTTTGGGGGTTCTTTAACAGAGTTTTTTTTTGGTTTTACATAAACATAGTTTTGTCATTGAAAAGATCACCTCATTCCCTTGATCATCAATTAGTGAAATGTAGTTTGGCTGCTTTTCATTTGGGTATGAAAGAAGCACATCATAATTAACAAGTTCTGCTGAATCCAATCCAAATTCCTTCCACTGGCCTTGAATTTTTTTGGCAAGAAGAAGATTCTGTTCAGTTCCTGCGAGGTGAGGCAACTTGGTAAATGAACTAGAATAAAACAGAAAACCACTAGTAAGCAGCAAATGCAGAGATACAATAGTGAAATAGGATCAGTGTGTACAAAGCTAATCTTCAAGACACATTGCATGGACAGTAAGGTCTTAAAGTTCAAGCTGTATAACATGATTGCTTGTCAGAATCTGCATCAGGACATGTACAAAATATACTCAGAGCAGAGGATCTTTCCTGAGACCTTAAGGTAAGTGAACTGAACTTTTTTTCTTTGCATAACAGGAATAGCCACATCTACACACAAGCAATGAAAATCAATGTCAAAGATACAGCAAAAGAATATTAGCAGTATGCAAGAAGTAGAAATAAATAAAGGAAAGCTATGCATTCAGAAAGGAGCCTTCCAGATAATTCTGGTATCTGATCATGTATTTCTACTATTGTTGTAATATGTCCTAATAAGTTTAACTTGAAAATCATTACATTAAATTATCTTCACAGGTTTGCTCTTTTTTCTTAATCAAAAGCCTGAATACGAAAACCTCCTTAACAACATTTAATTCCAAATCAGATATAACACATAATGGTGATAAATAGTCACAGACAGAATCCAGTCCTTCTGGGCTACCCTACAGAAATCTGTGTACAATTTGTTTGGCCCACTGAACAAGTAAGGAATGGTGAAAGCTCATCAGTCAGCCAGGTACTCTGCATCAGCTTCCAATTCCCAACAGGATACTAGTCAATGGCTACTCCACAGGTGTCAGATACCAGCAATTACCATTAAGCAGTGGTAGCAAATACCATGATTAATATCACTTCAGCCTGTCATTTCAGACTGTTTTCAACCCTGCTCTGCAGTGTGTACTTCCTCACCTTCCAAAGGAGAAGGATGTTCAAAGCCTTGTTAAAGTCAAGGTTGTTACAGCCACATAATGTCTCCACTCATGCATGTAGCCACTCATTTCCTTACAGAAGGCAATATGCTGACCATACATACAAATACTAAATAAATGCTGACTCTTCCAAACTATATTTATGTCCTTCATGTGTTTGAAAACAGATTCCAGAAGGATGTCCTGTCACCCTTCCAGACCTGAAGCTGACCAGCTCAGAGTCCCTCCAGGCTGTCCTTATTAAAAGAGGGGCACAATATCAGCCTTTTTCAGCCATCTGGGGCCTCTTGCAATCATCAGAACTTCTCATCTACAGCAACATTGCAATCATAACATAAAGATCTTTCACACGTGTCCCAGCTGGCCCCAGGATTTGAATGCATCCAAATTCTCTAAGTAGACCACAACCTTTTGCTCTCTGCTGTTGTTGTTCCCTCTCTTTAAACTGTTAAGGTATGCACCAAAGTCTGAAAGCAACCTTTGCCAAACCCTGTGGCTTGTTTGCTTCCTGCACTTTAATTCTCACTAGTATTTTAAGTACCTTTTAATTCTTTAGGTATACTAAATACTACATATGCCATCAGGAAAAACACACATGATTTTTTTTTTTTTTTTTCAAATTTTCCCTTCAAAACATTTTAATCCTTTCCAGAGCTAGGATACAATGCTAAGACCAAAGCATCTGCATTTTCTGAGACTCATAGTTTTTATCCCCCACGTGATAAAAGCAGATGTAGCAGTCTGAAAAATGAAGAATATGGATCAAAATTCTCAAGTTCACATTTTTTTATGCTTTTCACTAAGTTTTTGGATACTGTGTTAATACAATTTCTCTGCATTGAATTAGGCAAAAAAATACCCAAACAGCATGAAGCATTTGGCCCATCACCAAAGCAAGCAGACAAATGAGAAACCATTAATATCCCACGGCCAAGAGACTTTGGCATAATTACAGAGCTATTTCATGCTATGTTGCCTAGCTTGTCACTCAAACATAATTTTCAGGAATTCTCCAATCTACTGAAAGCAATGAATACAAAATAAGATTAGGCCTGTAGACTTAAAAAACTAATTGATGTTAGGTATGAAACCTTTTGGGTTTAGAATAAATGTATAGAAATCAAATTTGTCCATAATCCTTTGATGTTCTTGATGCAGCTGCTGACTTACATGCTGAATACAAACATTTTACTAACCAGAGTTAGTATTTATTTACTTTTCATGTGAATATATTTGTTCCTCTATAGAAAATATAAATATACACAATAATGTGTTTTCTTTTTTTCACTTTTAGTGGGGAAAAAAGGGATATTTTTAGATCCCTAGCATTTTAGATGCTTAGATCCCTAGCATTTTAGATGTTTTGAAAGACCTTCATGGATGCACTACGATGCAAAAAAGTATATTTACTAATAGTTACATCATGCAAGCCTTAACCAACCATACATGCACACTGACCATGGACAGAGCCCTTTATCTCTGAAACAGAAGACCGGGTATCATGGGATGCCAGAGCTCCCAATTAACAGCACATTATCCAGCACAGCCACATTAAACGAATTATAAGTTGTAAGTATACATGCAACTCAGTGCCATGCAAATTTGTAGCATTAATTTTTAATAGATTAATTTTCTGCTTAGACTAGCTGCTCACACTGAAAGTTTAAAAAGACACCAAACAGATCATCAGTCAGATGTAGTTCATGTCAATCATTGTATCTCAAACACAGTAAAATCATCTCAGTCTGAAAGAAAAAAGTTATCTGAGGTTAGAGGTTCAGATACTCGTGAAGGAAAAAAAAGGCACACTTCATTAAATCATGAAGATGGGAAATCATGAAGTCTGGTAAGCACTGGCAGTAATGCAGCTGAGGGAAGTACACTTGACAGTACAACCACTTCAGAAGGGCAATTTCAAAAATGGGGAGGGGGGGAACCAATGAGTTGTAAGCCTCTCCCTTCTTCCCTCGGACATTTTGTACAAATCAAATACTTCTAAAACATCTTACAAGCTCTGCTTTCAGAGGTCCTTCCTTGGAGCTGATGCTATCACTTTCTGACTTTTTTGACTGATAAAATTGTTCAAAACATGATGCACAAGACTTACCGAAGAAATTCCCTGATGTTCTCTGCTTTCATCTCAGCCACAAGTTTCTGTCTCGCATTTTGACGGACATCTGAAGAGTTGGGGTTGTTCTCGGTCAGTTTTGTAAACCATCCTGAAACACATTTGAAAATTTTCCTACTTAGCAAAAATGTCCTCACATGTTTGAGCGCAGGTGCAACCTAAACAGCTAAAACCACAAGGATNATGAGCACAGGTGCAACCTGTGGTACTAAACAGCTAAAACCACAAGGATGAACAGGGCTTAGAGCACCCTCTGTCAGTGTCTGAGGGCTCAAACAGAAAAGTAAGATATACTTCATTGACTGAAATGCCTAAAAGTGACATAATGAAAAGAGTAAACCCTAAATCCCAGGTAAATCCCCTTTTTAAAGTAGACTCATCTGTCATTAAATTTAAACTATAGTTGAAATTCTCAATTAACCGTTTGTAGTGTGAGGTTCAAACTCCTAATACTCATGATGAAATTATTTAGTTTATGCATATATTTTAAAATAGATGTGTAAGCATATTTAAAGTGAAGGTCTAGGACTCAACAGCTGCCCTTCCAGCATTGTAATAGTTACAGACTTGGGGAAGGGTGGGGTTAGTCTATTTAATAATTAAAAGAATAAAGTTAACTGTCACCCAAGCCAGTTTTAAAATGTTTATTCAGTAGCCATAAGTAGTAGCAGGAGAGGGTATATAAACTGTATGAGTTTGTCTTAAGAAAAAAACCAACAACCACAAAATCCTTTTATTATTGTATCTAGACAATCCCAAACTGAGAAAATTTTCATGAGAAAGACAAATACACATGCTGTCACATGCACAGCATATATGACCTGTCACACTTAAATACAATTGAAATAACACACTGAACTGAACAGTGATGCTTGACCAGACCAAAAGTCCATCTTGCCCAATATCCTGTTTTGGACCAGGGCCAAAAGATGACATTCAGGGAAATGTATGAGCATAGCACAACCACCAGAAATTAGCAGCTTATGGATCTCCTAAATTAAACTAATATTTTATATATTTAATAGCCCTCATGGATTTTTCTTTCATGCTTTAGTCTTAGGTTTGTGCTACAACACAAGTTAAAAAATAGGACATGCAATTTTAATTTAAATCAAATGCAAGTGACTTCAGAAAAGAATCCCCAGTTAAGTTCAATGAGCATAATGAAAACTTCAGTAACTTGGCTGTCAGTCAAACTCCTCCTCTACATTCTACCCTTAATTTCTAAAATAGCAACAGAATAGGAGCATTTAAAAATATCTTCAGTAAAAAAACAGGAAATGAAAATAAAAAAAAATCTGGGAGATCTTGCAATCGCTGAAGTCTCAAACTCTTGTATTAATCTTTTCTCTTTGAATGCCTGGCTGCCTGTTTTGGGAAGCTGTCAGTTCACCAGGGCTCGTCCTGAGCTGAAGCACAGAGCCGTTCTGTTCCTCACTCTCTGAAGACTGAAATTGCTAGACAGAAAAGCTTAGAAAAGCAGTGGGACAAGTACTTTATCATGTCCCTAAAGAGCAGTATAATCTCCCTGCTGGTGAGTTAATCCCAGCAGGGGTTGCACTCGAGTGTGTGCAGGGGAAAGAAGCTGGGGCTGAGCCCCTGGGTCTCTGCACTCACCTGCAAGAAAGCCCAGCAAGAAACAGCCGAGCAGCCCAGGGCACACGAGCCACACACGGAGGGTGGCCTTGCTCCTGCTCCCGGCCATACGGTCAGCACTGGCCAGCAGCTTGGCAGGCTCTGAGGGCTGGCAAGCAGCTGCCTTCCTCCTCCTCCTCCTCCTTCTCCTCCTCCTTCCACCCACAGCCCCAGGGCTGTCCCTGCCTTCTTTGCTTCTCAGCTCTCATGCTGCCTAAACAGCCTTAATCCCTGGGTGATGGTGATGATATGATTTTCCAAATGCAATGAAACTCTTCCATTTCTTAGTTTCACCCCACCAGACAGCCCCTGTGTAGCTGGTGTGTATCTCTGTAACAAATATGTATCCAGGCTGTGTACTAAGTAGTGTACATGTAGTATTTAAAATGCTAATTTCTACCAATTATTAGGACTTTCTGGTTTGAAAGCTCATGCTTTAGGCTTGTTCACAACCTGTTCCAGTGGAAGTCGTCAAGAGATGAAATTAAGGAAAAACTTGTTTCCTCTTTACCAACGAAACACTGAATTGCTTCCCTTTCTAATCCATGGTAACATTAATCCTTAGCCAGGAATGTTAGAGCAGCTGAGAACATAATTTAGATTGGCCAGTAAGAACACTTCCAGACATCATCCAATTTGCAACTAGGAAAAGTTGCAAATTTATTTCCTATATTCTCTAGCTACTTGCACTAAAGATTACAAGATTCTTAGAATCATGTTTTCCTAGTCTAATTTAGTCAAATCCATCAGCATCTCACAGGGAAGGAAACAACTGCAGCCCAGGGAATAGTCAAAAAATACATTCACAGAATCATCACATTTTGCATAAACATACTCTGACCTTGCACATCACTCCCTGCTGCTGAGTTCCTTCATGGCTAAATGGAAGCCAAGACTGATCCTTCTGGAACTGAGGACCTGCCCAGTTGAGACCAGTTACATGGCTGAAGGCAGGAAAGCTTTTCTGGGAGCCTAGGCATGCTCCAAATCCCTACCATTCACTCCCAAGTCCAAAGTAGATACAGTTTGTGAAAAAAATGTCAGTACTCTGAGTATCAAAACTTTCTTAAATATATTATGATGAGCTGAAAATATTTAAAAAAAAAACAGAAAAGACTGGTTAATGTCCTAATTACTTAAACTAAGGCTTTTCAGAGAAAAAATTACACCACTTGGGTATTCCACACCAGTCACAGCCACTGTCTTAAGCACAGGGCTAGATGTCTTTTTTCAAATGATAAGCAGGTCCAGTCTTGTGATTTTTTTCCTGTCATTTCCCAACTGCTCATAAACCATCACAAATTCTGAACAGCAATGACATTTCACACCAGCATCTGAATTAACATATACAAACCAGATGGAATTCCACCTACAGAACTCACAAAGAATGAGCATATTGATGTATTATTAGCATTTATATAGCACCACAGGTGTAGGACTGGCACATAATAGACAGTAAAGTGACAAGGGCTTTTGGAGATTACTATCAAAATTAGACCTCACATGATAATAACATCAGTGGAGGAACAAGGTAAGAATAGCAACAGTGAGAATGTATGAAATCCATTTATTTCTATGTGAACGTCTTTTTAAAGTGACAAGGGCATTAGCAATGCTGAGATTGAACAACAAGCAGCAGCCAAATGGCTTCTACCACTTAAAAAACAGTCTCATTACTATTAGTTGTTAGTTGTGACATGTTCTTACATGCCATGGATTAGCCACAGGTGGAGTATATTATGTTATAATTAAATGCAAGTATAACTTGCAGTGTAAATCTGTCTTCAATCACATGCCCTCCTCAAAAAGACTGGGGCAGGAAATAAGACAAAAAAGCTCATGGGTTGAAATGAACACAGGGGTATCACTTGCTGATTACCATCATTAGCAAAACAGATTCCACTCGGGGAAAAGTAATTTATTACAAATTAAAACAGACTTGGATAGTGAGAAACAAAGCCAAAAATTAATACATCTTCTCCCACATTGCAACCATTTCCTTCAGCTTAACCTTCTTTACTCCCAACTCCTTTGTGTCATAGGGTTGCCATATGCAACACAGGGGCCATCCTGCGATCAGGCCAGACATCTTAGGGCATCTGAAGTGTGATAAGCACCTAACTTTAGGCACTTCAATTATTCTGTACTGAGAATGTTTATTTCCTAACAGGAAAACAGCCAGTGCCATTTGGGAGCTCATGGAGCGTCCTAAACCTCTAGACAGAGCAGGGCAGGGCAGGATTTGTGTCTTGCTCTGGGGTAACAGCTACAGGCCAGGTGAGACTTCTGAATACTGCTCTGTGCAGCCAGGGTGCTCACCATGGCCTGCACTATGGGCTCCAGAGGAATCTCTGCTCTGACACTTGGAGCACCTCCTTCCCCTCCTTCTACACTAACCTTGGGGTCTGCAGGGCTGTTACTCTCACATGTTTTTCAGTCCTCTCTAGTCTGGCTCTAATTGCTTCTACACAGTAACTTTCTTCCCCTTCTAAAATCTGTTATCCCAGAGGTGCTGCTACCACGCTCAGCCTTGCCCAGCAGCCGTCTTGGAGCTGGTTTGCATTGCCTCTCTGTCAGACACAGGAGAAGAGTCCAGGGCTGCTCACAGAAGCCACCACTGTAGCCCCTCATTATGAAAACACTGCCACACAAACCCAATTCAGATGAGGACAGACTATTTAGTAGGGCCTGTTGCAATACATCAAGTCACGGTTTTAAACTAAAAGAGGGTAGATTCAGACTAGATATAAAGAAGAATTTTTTTACAGTGAGGGTGGTGAGTCACTAGCACAAGTTTCCCAGGGAGCTGGTAGATGCCCCATCCCTGGAAACATTCACGGTCATGTTGGACAGGGCTCTGAGCCACCCAGTCCAGTTGAAGATGTCCCTGCTCACTGCAGGGGATAGAGGACTACATGGTATTTGGAGGACCCTTCCAACCCAAACTGTTGTATTGTATTCTATGAATCAGCTTGGTGTGCTGTGGAGGCCAGTGAAAAGAGTGACATTACTACATAAGAATTTTTGTTGTCCCCCTGGGATAATGTCTGTTTTATATACAAACATTTTGTATTTGCTTGCTGACAGGTTGCCAAAGTATCCCTGAGTTATCTCACCTACAAACTCCTTGGAAGAAAATCAGCATATGAAGGCTGAGCAACTACCATTTAACCAGGTGAAACAGAAGCGAGCTGGTTTGGTTGCATACATATATACACACACACACATTACTCAATCACAAAGCCAAAGGTGTAGTATGAAGTCTTACAAATGCTCCTCAGAATAACTGGAGTCAGAGAAAAATGATCCTGACATGTAAAATCCAAAATAAAGCATGTCAGCAATGCAAAGTCACATATGTGAGAAGGTGGAAGAAGCTGCTCCAACCCAAACCTCATCTCACTCTTAGTTGTTACTGATCATCTCATTTCGTACCCAAGGAGAGACCTCAGAACTCTTGAGATGATCAGCATCCCAAAAGACTCATCTTCCTTTGGGTCCTTTCCTGGCGATATCAAGGCCGCAACCATCAGCCACCCTGTTATTTTACATGCAGCTTTTCCAGCTAGAACTAAGATATTACCAGTGTGAGATACCTCTACAAGTGCATTGCTGATAACAGCTGAGTGTTTTACTCAATTTTGAAAACACCCACTTCAGTCTAAGTTTAATCACAGGTTTGAGGCTAAAAGGAGACAAGACCAACCCAAAGTAGTCAGAGAAATCATGCAAAACAAACTGTGAAAGCACTACAGGGTAAAAGGACTCCATTTCTTAGCGCAGGTGAGAAAAAGGGTCCAAACCATAAACTGAGTACACAATATTTCTTTAAATTAGTATCACCTTTAGAATTATTGTGAAAATTATTACTTACTGCATATGCCTCATGCTGAGTAGTGAGATTTGCTCATTCTGACAGTGAAAACAAGAGTGAGGTTCAGCTGAAGCTAGGATCACTTGCAGGTAGCAAAATAGACTGCTCACTTAAAACACATAAAACCCTGGTAAACTAAAAAAGCTCAAAAAATGGCAAGGATACACATGCCAAATGCAAAACTAGCATGCATTTTTGTGTTGAATGTGCAATTAGTAAAGCCAGTAATGGTACATGAAACACAGAATGAATGCCAGGGCTTGTAAACTGTAGGTTGTAGCTGCTCAGAAACTGGGCCCTAAAGCTTAATATCGGCAGCAAGACAGATACACTGTTATTGTGCTGCTTGACCAACTGTCTGACTAAAGGTTGAACTTGTGGCTTGAGAGATCAAGGGACCCTGATCTGTGGGAAAGACAGCTCTGGCAGGAAAAATGGCAACAGGGGAATGCTCAATCACAACTTCAAATCAGTAGTTTCCTTCTGACTCTGCCAGTTGCACAGTCCCCTGAACTCTCTCACGGCCTCTGCAGTCTTTCTATCAGATGACAACGGTAGTAGATGTTGATTCTTTGAGTCGAAGTGTGCCTTACCTTGGGCTTCTGGAGACCATTATCAGATTCCAGCTAAAAGCTTACATTGCTGGCAGCTGACAAGTGCAGCTTGCAAACTTTGACCCTTTCTTCCACAAGAGGAAAGTACCCAGTGAAGCTGAGGGTAAAGGACTGTGCACTGAACACAGGGACTGTGCACTTCACCTTAAGGCCACTCCTCCTTGTCCTGTCGCACATGCCCTTATAAAAAGTCCGCCTCCAGCTTTCTTTAGGCCCTTTAGGTACTGGAAGCTGCTCTGAGGTCCCCATGGAGCCTTCTTTTCTCCAAGCTGAACAGCCCCAGCTCTCTCAGCCTGTCTTCACAGCAGAGGTGCTCCAGGCCTGTGATTTCATGGCTAGATTCCTTAGAACAGGTCTTCCTTACACTGGGGCTCCAGAGCTGGACACAGCACTGCAGGTGGGGGCTCCTGTGAGCAGACAAGAGGGATAGGATCCTCTCCCTCAACCTGATGGCCACGCTTCTCTTGGGGAAGCCCAGGATACAGCTGGCTTTCAGGACCACAAGTGCATTTTGTCAGGTCACGATGAGCTTCTCATCTATGGACACTTCCAAGTCTTTCTCCTTAGGGCTAGTCTCAATCCATTCTCTGCCCAGCCAGGATTTGTGCTTGGAATTTCCCTGACCCAGGCACAGCACCTGCCACTCAGCCCCGTTGAATTTCATGAGGTTTACAGAAGCCTATGTCTCCAGCTTCTAGTCATTAAGAGAGAGAAATTTCTGTTCTTGTATCCTGTTCCCTGCAGTGATTAGGGAACAGGCAACAGATTTTTTTAAGAGATGTTGCTGGAGTTTAAGAGTGTAACTACTCCTGTATTTTGTGTGGTCCTGGGTGAGGACATTGTATATTATCTGCTAACTATTGCCAAAAAGGGCCCTAATTAAATTTTAATGAAACAATGCTATGTTTAGGCCAGACAGTAAAAAATTATGTCTTCTCGGCTGAAAGCAAAAGTTGCTGAAGCAGCATACAGGTCACATAGGGAAAGATCTCCACAATTTTGGATTTTGGCACTTCAGTTCATCGTCCTCAGCAATAGAAAAATACTGTTATTGCATCCACCTGGTAAACAGGAGCTGTTTACTGCTGCCCCTCTCTGCATGGTGGATTTGGCTTATTTGGTCCTAATTGCTGCAGACAAAATCATCTAGGGTAAGATAACTAAACTAACCTGGCTAATTTTTTTCAGAGGTGGATTATCGACAGTCATAATGAATTCTCCACAGGTAAAAGTGGGGCAGTGGAGCAGCCAGCAGTGACAAAACAGAATCAGCAATGTCTTCCATCAGCACTGGACTTGGGAGAAGACATCTCCATCATTTTACTCCAATCAGTTTCATAAAAAATGTAAAAATAACTGGGCAATAACTATGGGTATAAGAGCATTTCCCATTATCTGGTAAACTATTTTATCAGAAGGACCAACAGTTAAGGAAAATAATGACTTAATTATGGCAACTTGTCTAAAAGGTTTTAATGTGAAGTGCAGAAATATTTATGATTGAATGAAGCCTCATGGAAAAGAAAATAATACACCATGGTACTGAAAACCATCAGATGACAGGACAGTAGTTTAAAACACAGTAGAGGCCTCAGCTAACGTGGCACATCAAATCACACAAAATATTACCTGTGCAAGAGGTTAGTAATAGTCAGTGGCAAAGTTTCAGATGAAGGGATCTGATTTTCTGAGTCTTCTCTGTCTGATCTTGGTTGTCCCATGGTCCGTCATAAGAATAAGCAGCACATGATAATCATACAGACTCTACAAAAATGGTAATAATTTGGTATCCTTTCAAACTAAGGACATGATGAATTTTCTTTGCTTCTGTCTTCATATTAGGAACACCTCTATAGGGACAAGGCATAGCAAGGGTAGATTTTGGTTAAAAGAATAACAATAGGTTCTTCATCTTGAAAGCCATTTTGTGAGATGACTTTATGTCTGACAAGATGTACTGCCTTGTTTTTATTTCAGTGACTAAAAGCTTCTTGCTTAAATTTATTTGCAAACAGCTGCAAGGTTCAGCATGTGAGGAAAAGAATGTCATGGATGAGTATTCTGGGCTGGCTGCCCAAAACTTGTTAACAATTATTATAGATACTGCACACAGTATGTGACAGTTTTCCCATCTCCATATCCATCCCAATCTCTGTGGAAAAGGAGGGCTGAGAGGTCTGTCTTGAGGTATAATTATGCAATCCCAGGGTAAATAACAAAAAGGCAACAACAAAATTAGTAACTGATAGAAACATGAAATGAGTTCTGTTTTCCTGAAGAACTATGGAGATCGCTATAATAATCAAGCTAGAAAAATTCAAAAATCTGAAGATAAATCCAGTGGCTAGCAATTCTTAAAATACAAAGATGAGAGAAAACCTGAAACATTATCAGTCTCAATTCCGAAGACATCTAAATCCTGAGCTTTTAGAATGGAGTACATTACCTTGTTAACATTACTAAATGCATTCCACTTGGGTATACTTTGGGTATATTTGCAAAGACCAAGATTTTTTTGATTATGTGTTCTTTGTCATAATCCTCCTGGTGTTTTCAAATGCTTCATTTTTAAGGCTTCTGCAAACTGTCACATTTAATCTTCATTGATGACTATATTGTTCATATTTATGCTACTTCCATCAGTGTTCCTGCTGCTGCCTGCACAGTGAAGGCTGCAATGGAAATCTGCCTCTTCACTTCTTCCCAGGCTTCATGTTGATCAGCTTTGCTTTCGATATCAAACATGGCATCATAGATTCCTGGGAAGGATTCTCCTGCATATTTGTTGTGGCTGCTTGGAGCAAAGATAACATGTCTGTAGGGAAGTTGAGGGAAAAAATAACAATATTATACATTAAGAAAGTAAAACATACTATTTTATGTTTCATAAACCAGCTGCAAACACTTGACACTGAAGGTGTAAATAAATAAGATTATTGCAGCAACAGTAGCTAAAGTCCATGAAGCAAGAAAATAACATAAGCTACATTATGTCATATGAATTCCACAGCCTTACAGCTACTTGAGATAAAGTTAATTAAAGTATTTTTCTTTTTCTCCACTTAGATGAAATGAAAAGATTTTAAAAAAAAGTGAGCTTTTTTTCTCACACATATACACAGTCTCCAACAGATACAGGTATGCTTTGATGTAGGAAAGACTTTGAACAGGAGACTCTTCTCAACAGATCTTTAACCATGACCTATGAGAGGTAAAAGGATTGCAGATCTAAATTTCTCCTTCTGCAGTTAGTTTTTAGGGGAGAGATTACTGTTCTGAATTATGCAGACTGGTAGAAGGACCAAAAGAACTAGACTTGATTCACTGCCTCTTAAATAAGATTTACTTCTTGAACTGGATGAGAGGACCACTGAATTCCTTCCTGCTGCTTCAGTACTTCCCTCCACACTACATTTGCTAGCATGGCTGTGCTGTTAAAATTGATCAAATTGTAGGTACTTGAATTATACACTATTTCACTTTCAAATATTAAGAACAACTTCTTGAAGTTTCTACAATTAAAATTATTTAAAATTACTCCAGGGCTAAACTTTTACATCTGTTTAGAAGCCAAATCAAATGAAGAGAAATTATCTGAATAGGCTTCCAGCAAGAATCTTCCTCATTCTGTTAGTGTATCACACTGAAGCTTTTCCCCTTTTCAATCTTTTTCCTCCTGTCTGATGTACTTTTGCTGTGTTGAAAAAATCATTGTAACTCCATTTAGAGACTTGTAAATCTTAAAGGAATTTTCATAGCATACCTCATGAGGAAAATGAAAAGTAAGCCTTTCTCACCTATAGAATGGCCTGCCAGGTAATCCAAGAGGGTCGATGAAAGCCCTTTCTAGAAACATGAGCTGATCATTTAGTGATCTGACAGCAAGCAGGCTAAAAAAAAAAAAAGGGGGTATGTTGAATATGTTAACTGCAGTGTGTTCAACCTACTCTTATCCGACCATATGCATCTGGATTTATGAAGGACAGTAGATATGTGATGTTGAACTTTAAGTGTAGCCCACAAAAGACAGCCCATGTCACCTAACCTGCATAACAGAATTATGCTGATCTGTGCTGTGAGAGTCTGGTTCATAACTGGAAAGTCTCTTAAAGCCATTTTTAAAGGCCACGTGATAGCATCAAAAGACGGCATTTCGGGTATTTTCTCTCATCTTATTCCTTTATTTCCTTATGAGGATGCTTAGGCAGACCATTCTCTTCTTTTGTACAACAGTTTTCTAAGGACCCTCTTTTCCAGAAGCCAGGCAGCCACAAATTACTTCAATAAAATTGCATTTGTTTTTATGTAAAATAACAAAATATCAGAAAAAGGAGCCCTGTGATGTTAAAATCCTCTTTTGAGCTATCCAATAATTGTGTATTTCTGATGGTAGATTTTAAATTCCCTAGAGTGGAGACCATCTGTGTCTGTGTGCTTTCAATAGCCCTGCGCATTCTATTGATGCTTAACAAAGATACTGTGACAAGGTTATACAGAATATATGTGGGCTTGGTGGTTTACATCCAAAGTAACTTGTAGACCTTCAAAGGCATTCACCAATAAAAAATGTTAAAATTTATATCACAGTAAACCTGGAGTAACTCTACTACCATTAAGGAAATTTTTTCAGGTTTACAGTGGTGTAAACAGAAACTGAAACTGGTTGGTATAATTAAAGCATAGATTTAGGCCATCCATCAATAAAGCCATTTTGAAAATGTCACATACATGTCATATGTCATAAATGTCATCTTTTGCATAAGAGATTACTGTTAACTCCTTTATCTGAAAGTTGCTGCCATTAAAAAGATGGCTTTTATTCTCAGTTAGTGTTCCATAAGGGTAAGCATATGGCTAAATTAGATTCTTCCCAAGAAATGGAACATACATATATGTATACACAAAAGGAAGTTTGGCTTGTCATTCTGGGCATGGCCTACAAAGAATAAATTAAGAATTAAGTCAAATGCAAACTAGGCCTTTTGGCATAAGTGGTGCATAGAATTTCTTGAAAGCTCATCAAAAAGCTTGCCACAACTACAGCTTCTTTATTTCTTTTTTTCCATTAAGTGGCAGCAAGTGAAGACTAAGCCCTCTTGAGCTCAGAGGACTACATGGACTGAAACATTTGACTGAAAGAAAAAAAGATTTGAACTTACTTATTGATATCTATTTGTTGCACTCTTTCATGAAAGCTAGCAGCAACTTCTGTAAAATTCTTCACAGCTGAAAACAGAGCATCTGGAGGGAACAGGAGGAAAGTATTTAACTTCAGACTCTGAAGATATCATTTAACAAATCAAATTCTTCAATTCAAGCTTTATCTTCCACTGTGATCATGATCACGAATTGTTAAAAGTCTTGCTGAGGGAAAAGAAGATGACTCCATAAACCTACACTAAAAAATATGTAATTCTGTGTGAAAACCTCTCTTAGAAACAATAGCAATAAGTATTGTTCTGAATATTGTTTACTATTTGCTACTTGAAGAATGTACAGAAATATCAAAAACCAGATCATGGAACCAGAACCAGACTGTTCAGGTAGGTCTGAGATTTTATAAATCACAGCAACCTGTGTTTTACTGTTATTTCCCTCCACACAGAGTTTTGAGAAAGACTGTGACTGTGTGTGTACACACATGCACGGGTACCTGATATTGGGCATCAGCAGCCAAATCCTAAACTGAATATTCTACAATGTTGCTAATTAAAAACAGGTTTCTCAGGCACAGAATTATCCAATACAATAAACTGCAAAACAGTGGGATTTTTTTTTTTTTTAAGGAAACATGACAACGATACATTGTTGTCAATACTAGCGAATCATACACAGGTCAAAGCACATGCAACAGTGTTAGCTCTATTTGGCAGTAGCATAGTCTGCACACAGGCATGCTAATGCCAAAATATTCCCATTTCAAATTAATGGAGGGTATTGCTCTTGTTTTATTTACTGTTCCTAAAGCACAAGGTAAATACCACGTCGTGACTAAGCCATCCATTAATATAAGGCACTGTTAGCACTAACAGAGGAGAAATGTGAAGAAAAACTGTACGTACCAAAGGACACATTGTGTGTTGCCAGCTCCTCTTCGTGATTCCTTGACAAATTATAGATGATTTGAGCATAGTTGCTCACAGCTGATGCATAATCTCTACAGTCAAAAGGAAGCACAACAGAGTTGGCCAATTCAAACACCAGCCCTCCCCGTACCTGAGCTACTGTCAGATGATTCTTGAAAGTGGGATCATAAAACTGTTCCACAATTTCATAGGTTTCATAGACACTGTGGTAAACTGGATAGCTGCTGTATTTTTCCACGTTCTGAAACAAAGGAAACCAAGCCAAAATAAAACCATTATTCAGCTATGTCTATTTCAGTGTGGCTTGAAAACCTTTGCTGTGGGATTCAAGGCATGGTAAAGTTTAAGTGTTCAGGTCACACTAATCCTATGTAGCCACTACAGACAGTCAAAGGAGAAGAACTGGTCAGTAGTGCTCTCTTAGACATTAACCTGTGCTAAGATGAATGGTCATTTGGAGAAATCTCTCCCCACTGACCATGTACACAGCCCAAAGAAGGTAGCTAAGCACAGACACGGAACTTTCAGTTGGCTAAATCCAGGTGAAATTGGACTTCTTCTCTTGCTTGGATTCAGTAAGCATTTGTTTGTGTCCTTGGATATTTCTTCTTTTTTAGAGGAAATGACCACGCTGAATAGTTTGCTCCTTGAACATTTCTCAGTTAATCTCCTCTCACAGTATGCTCCAGAGCCCAACCCATATTTTCAATAAAACATGAACCACTTTGAATTCAAAGCTTTGTAAAGTGTAACAAATCATTCAAAAATCACCATAAGCTACTCAGAAGCCTTCATCAACCATAAGTAAGTTTCAGCACATGCATTTACCCTGAGCAAAAGTCCTTTTGTCTAAGTGACAAGTTGATTATTCTTATTTATTACATATTTGTGTTGAGGTAGCACATAGAGTTGTAGTAATTAGACACCAATCTGACACACTGAACTGTACTAGCCTAAAAAGCTGGAAGTCTAAAAGTCTCTACAGGTGATGTTACTCAAGCAGTTACAAGGGACACCAAACTACAAAGACACAGACTTACCCAATTTTTACTGTAACGTGCTCTGCCTGAAGCGATGCCAAGACGTTGAAAAAATGCTTCAAAGTCATTGCCAGAACCCAGTTTATTTATTCTTTAAACAAAAAATGAGGAAAATGCCTTGAGTGACAATACTTAAGGTATAATTTTAGTTTGCTTCCAAGTACACCATGGCAGTTCTTTATTCAGCAGTCAGTCACTACACACTACATAGTCTTTTCCCAGTGTGCTCTTTTTTGTCAATACACCATGAACTGCCCTGGACCCCTGCATTACCTGCACCTCATCAGCTGCATTCTTGAAGGAGCAAAGTCACCTTTCTTAGGGTCAGAGATATACAGTTCTCAAGAGGAGAATGTACCTCACTGTCTTTTTATCACTGACAAGAACCAATGACCTTCCTCTTGCTGAACTTCCACTATCCTAAGCTCTCAACTCAAGAGAAATCACAGCAGTACCAGCATGGCTTCATGGAATATAATCAGTTTTTGAGATCCTGTAGAAACCCTCTGGTAAATTTGAAGGACAATGCTGTAAAATCCTGCCTGGTGTGCTCCCCAGCCACCAGAGGGACTTCCAGAAGACTTGAAAAAAAAATGCAAAGGAAAGCTGTTAACATCTTGTGTAGTTGCCACTGGCTTGTGCATACTACCCTTATTTGTCTAAACCTCTATAAACTAAATGAACACGTGTCATATATAAAGCCTCTTGCTCATCTACAAAAGCAGGTTCACAAACCTGTTGTACAATAGTGTATCAGCTGCAATCATTACAACTCTGGAATTTATACTGAGAATCACACTAATTAGCTGAGAATCACACTAATTCTCTTCAGGACTCAGCTTTTCATATGAGTATTCCTTTAAAACCCACACTCTACAAGTTATAATAATGTTTGGTATATAATTTGTTTTCTTTTGTCACTTACCTGGGGACCTCTTTATATTCACTTGATGGATTTTTTTTATACCAGCTCTCATAAAGAGATTTTCCTTCAAACCCCTCATCAGGGCTTGGTATCTAGAAAAAAGACAAAGGGTACAATTTTAAATGTCACCAAACAACAAGTCAAAAACTTGTCATCACACCAACCCTATTGCTTAGGGTTATGAGTAAGTAATCTAAAGTCCCTCAACCTTCCTGCATTTCCATTTTAACTCTTTAAATGCATAGCATTTTCCAGAATAATAGTTTATTTGCTAAAAAATAGGTAAATTTAGATGGAAGAAAACACAAAGAAACCAAAACATCTCATGTCAAAATTTAAATTATGATATTTCTTTATGAGAGTTTCATCCATTTAATTTAAATATTCAACAGAGAAATCCCTCACAAAACCAAAACATTTTGCTTTACTTCGGCAGAAAATTTCAATTTTGTCTTAGTTTAATTTAAAACTGTTTCTACCTTGTTTCAGTTCACAGAAAATATGTTCATGGATGCAGAAGCAACCTTAGAAGGGCAAAGTGCACAGTACATGGTGTCACCATAGCTGCAGCTGCTGGAGAGGTATACAAATCTCAATTGTTCTAAAGTTCATTCCTACCACTGACTAATTTGCAGGTAACTGAGCAGCTTAAACACTGTGGATGTATTTGTGGACTGCTGAGACTTCATTATTTTGAATCTATTAAAGATTATTAATATATATTCTATTGTTTATCTATCTTCTATCTAAGAATTACTCCACAACAGGACTCAAATTAAAACTAATTTATTTGGGGTTTTCTCCATGAAGGAAATTGTCCGTAGAACAGAACTATCAGCATGAAAACTTTTTACCACAGATTAACTATGGATGGGATCACATGGGACATGCTTCCTCATCAGCATTCTCTTCAGACATCAGGTACCAACAAGCTGTGGTCACATGCATTCATCAGCTTTTGCTTCCCAACTTGAGGAAGGGTTACACAAGCATTTTCACTGATATTTAGGTCAAGATTTTAATGATGGCTCTTGGTGTCCAAACTGAGGCTCTGCTGACCTGATTTCCTGACAGTTCTGAAAACCTTCACTTAGCACAGGTTGCCATGGGAACTGCAGGTAATAAATTCTTCTTGAGTTCAGGACAGAAGTCTCTTTATCTGGCTACCCCTCTTTTAACAGAGCTACATTTTATTTGCTGTCTTTTAATTGCCAGAAAATTATTATACTGATTTACTATTTTTCCTTTACTTTTGCACCAGTCTAATGCCAGCTTACAAGAGATAATAAATTATCAAATGACTGAATACATAATACAGATAAAGGCAGATGAAGTAAATTCACAGAATATACACAGTAGTTGAATTACATCAGCATCTAAAACATACACAAAAACTAATTAAACGTTCACTGATTAATACAGTTAAACAGAAGAACTCTCAGAAATAAAATTCCAGCCTCTAAGACCCACTCCAACAGCAAGGAACATCTTACATCTAAGATGGTGTGGCTATTTCCTGAGAAAGATCCCTACCTCTCAATTTTGTGTGCCACACAAATGTGTGAAAGCATCATGGTCAGAGACAAAGAATAACTAACAGGGTACACTGAAGCTGAGCACATTGACCAAACCTGTCACATCACACAAAAACAATATGGTAGACACTCTAATTTCTTCCCCTGCCTAAAGGGAGTCAGAGTCTCCTACTACCACGGGCATTCTAGTAGGTGATCTGGGCAGCCAGGTATATGCTTGTTTCTGTCCTCTGGTTCACAGCATGCTTTTATGCTTTTGTTCTTAGAAGGAATGCTTTCACAGGAGAAGCGGAAAAATCCCCTAATCCCGAATAGTTAATAATTTATTGGTATAAGCTTGGAATCGCCTTATCTGTCCTGAGAAAAAGCTCCAGCTCCTTAGCTACTGACCTAAAAGGGATACTGCAGTCAGAAAAGAAAGATCTGACAGCATATTTTTACAGACAGAGCCCCATCAAGTAAGTGAGCACTGAACATACTGGCTAAAAATTTCAAGTGATATTACCTTTTTAGTCAGACTGTAAACCAGACTGTACATCAGTGGTGTGCAATCCACTCGCAGTGTGTAGTTTCCTGAAAAAACATGAAAAACTATTTATTTGAAGAAGGAAGTTCCCTCAGCTGAAACTTCCTGAAACTAATGCTATTATTTATTAAGAAAGGGACTAGGGAGCTACACTCTTTATCAGGAGCAAGCTGAGAAGAGTCTTCCTATGATCTTCTCAGTGCACTTATTGGTTAGGATAAATTAGAGCCCAGCTTTGAAGCAAGTTTTAAGAGCTTTTCTTATGTCCCCATGATTATTATGCACATTATAAGAGAAAAAGCTGACTCTACAGAGTTGCCACAGAACTCTGGCCACAACATTTCTTGTCTCTCTTATGACCTCCCAAACAGTGTAGCTACTGTAAAGGACTTTTTACCTGAAACAACATGAATATCTGAAGGATACTTTATGATTCCAAGCCACAGTTTCTCACCATATTAATTTCTGAATTAATGCAACAAAAATTTTCACATTGTGGGTCTCATGAATCTCCAAGACAAAATCCCTCTCATCACTATTCCTGTAAAACAAAAGTCATGTCCACATACCTTCAACAGAAGAATCTGCATTGATATAAGCCACTCCCCGCGCTTGCAATACTTTGGCATTTTCCTACAAGAAAGAAAAAAGGGAAGAAAATGCTGATAAACATTTTTCCCCTCAGAACTATCTTCCCATTCACAAAAGAAACAGCTGTTTCAGAGAAGGATATCATATATTGCAAGGAGCTTCAGATTCTTGGTAGTTCAAAAGGAAACTCAAGGGAGAGAGAGAATGTGTGTGTAAGGAAAAGATGTGGGGGAGGGAAGAAGTGCTTCTTTCTAGTGCAGATTTCTCAAAGAGCAGCCACCATGCAAATTTCTTCTTGAACACTCTTGATTTACCTCAGCCCACTCTGTTGATCCTAACAAGCCAAATTCCTCTGCATCCCAGCTCGCAAATATCACTGTTCTCCTTGGTCTCCATCCTGAAATGAAAGGCCATTGAAAATTGTATTACAAAAATAAAGGCTGCTTGTTACGTTACTAATGTGAAAACATGGCATTTTGTGGGGTCTCATCTTTTACCATAATCTGTGGGGAAAGAGACGTACCTAAGGAACACCAACTTCAGTAACATTATCTAATAATGATTTGCTATTGTAGCAATCTCACCTCTACTTCAATATTGGGCCAAATAATGTATTTTGTCTCTCACCTTCAAATGGAAGAAAATTTTCTAGAATCTAAAACTCTGATCAAGGAAAAATAATGTGCTGTGCACAAATTCTTAAAAGAAGGCTTTCTAATCCTCTTGCTTTGTTCAGTTTAGTATACTTTGTATATCAGTGTCTACTCTGACAGAAAAGTGGCATATTTTCATATCTATTACAGAATTTCTTTGACCTGTTTTTCAAATGCCAGATTTCAAAACCTAAGCAATTCCCTGTAACTTTGACAGATCACCTTCAAAAGAAAAATCACTTGAAGTCCTCACTTCAATTTAAACCCAGGCCAAATAGAACAGGCTCTATTGCCCTGACGCTGTACCTCAGCCCAAAGTTTTCTTTGAAGCGACTGGAACCTTTTCATCTTTTACTCCCTTTCTTTTTTAACTTAATTTTTTTTCCCATTTGCATTCCAGAGACAGCTTCCCCTGATATTCAGTTACTGGGAAGAAATGGAAATAAAACTAAATGTCAATAGGTTTTATGTGTAATAGGCAGGCAAAGAACACTTCTCTAGCACAGTATTTATGTCAGAGCTTCTCTCCATGGGATGTCAGATAGGGAGACAGCATTTGGTCTGACAGCAACAGAAACTTGGTGCAGTTGGCATTTGTTCCTATTCTAATGCAAGTAGGCATGAGGTATTTTTAACCATTACCTCCTACTATGTTTGCCCAGCTCATTCTCAGCATTACACTGACATCCTTCACTTATTCTTGAGGACACCTCCAAGCCACAGTCAAGTGCTGAGAAGGCTCTCAGTGTGGCCCTGATGAAGCCTTTAGGAGTCCACCACTGTGTCAGTATTGTAACACCACTGATATATCCAGTCTGAGCAGCCTCAAATACAGAGTGGTCAATTGTACCTAAATGTTGTGCTTATTTCAGCAGCCCCCATTTTGTTTTGTTTCCCTGTAGGTGTACTTTCTCCAGAGCAGAAGTATTTCACATACACCAAGGTGCACAGCAGTGTGTTTATTCAAGACATCAGTGAGATACACATTTTTTAATTTCAAGCATATGTTTAAATCTCACACAAATCAATGGCCACTGCAGACAGCAGCTACTTTGATGTGCTTTATTCTTTCATTACATTACCTTTCTTTTTCAGTTTCCCAAAGCTCCTTACAATCTCGTGAACCACAGCTGCCCCACTCTGAGGATCAATGCCACCAAACACCCATGAGTCACGGTGGCCTCCCAGGATGACATATCTGTCTAGAGAAATTAATTTTGCAGGTTTACTTAGAAATACTTTTTTCCTGACACAGAGATGTTAACTTGAAGTAATTTCTAATTTTCCACGTATGTATCAAGAAACAGTGATTAATAGTTTATAATATACATGATAGAAAGGAAAAAACCATTTTAAATTTCTGAAGACATTTTTCCATATTTTCAGTCAGTGTTGAAGAATTTGTCAAACCCAATAACTGGATCCCACAAGACTTAAAACCTCAAACTACATATTGCTAGTTCTATTATTAAATATACGACAGGTTTCCTCTAAAGATAGAAGCATTTTTCCATACTTCATGATAGTGTCTTTCATGGTGAAGCTGATCCACTAATTATATCTGTACAACACAGAAATTCACAACATTTTTAATTCATGTGCTGAATGCAGTGAATTTCTGTGGATATATATAATCAATCACAAAAGGGGTTGTCCAAATCACGACAGAGATATTATTATTGATATAAAATTCAGACTAGGTCTCTGTGCTACTATCATATGGTTAACAGTTGTGTTTTAGGCAAAAGGAAAGTGCTGCAATCAGAAGATAAATGATGTTATTATCATCTAGGGATGTCTATATATCTGGTTTTTTAGAGTATAAAATCACACTGGTTACAAGAGACTGTAAGATAGACAAAAAGTCAATAATGGTGGATATAGTGTCTTCCAATGGAACGTAAAATCCATTCCCATGTTTCTTAGGGGAGAATATCCACTTAAAAATACACTTTCAATTACAAAGTTACTTGCCTGAAGACAAGTATTTCCATCTTGGCTATGACTCCCCCTTGAAAATCAGCATTTACAGTGAAAGTGCTGACATACTCTGAGCCATATGAAAGCTAGTGCAAACACCATTTCAAACATCATGCAATAGAATATTTCAGAGAAAACTGTATTACTCACGTCCCCCTTGTAACCATAGAATACATGTAGAGGTCACTGCTCACTCAGATTATGCTGAAGGCAAATGATTTTACCTGGTTCCACTGTGCCTCTGATGGTACCAATCACATTGTAAATCCTTCTTACTTCATTGTTGTTATGAATGTGCATTTTCACCTTTCTAGTGTATTGGGAAGAAAATACAAAGAGAAAATCCACCAGATTAGATAATCAAACATCTTGACACCTTTCAAAAGTCTACAATATAAATGACACAGAAAGCATTTTGACCAAATTTATCTCATATTAAACCAAAGTAAATCTGAAAATATTACAGTGCAGTTTTTTTCTGGATTCATACTTGCACAAATGAGAACAGCATTTAGCCCTTGACAGCTATGTATATTTCTGATGTCAATAAGATTTATACAGATAACATGATCAGAACTCCAAAGATCTTTTGCTAGCAGCTAGTTTTTAAATTTGAAATAGTGAAAGAAGAATTGAAAGCATCTAATGTTAAAAAGGTAAATAGCTCTAGTTTTCTGCAGTCTGGTGCAAATCAGAACTCACTCCATGTCAGAGTTTCACCCCAGCCAGCAACTAAGCCCCACACAGCCACTCACTCACTCCCCCACTAGCAGTGAGAGAATCTAGAGGGTAAAAGGTAGAAAACTCATGGGTTGAGATAAAGACAATTTTATACATAAAGCAAAAGCCATGCAAACAAGGAGAGCAAAACTGTTCAAGCATCTCCAAAAGAGCAGAGCCCCATCACAAGTACTGGTGACTTGGGAAAACAAACACCATCACTCCAGATGTCTCCCATTTCTTTCCCCCACTTTATACACTGAGATTGGTGCCACATGGCCTGGAATATGCCTTTAGTCAGTTTGGGTCACCTTTCTGGCTGTGCCCCCTCCCAGCCTCCCATGTACCCCCCACTCTCTCACCAGTGTGGCAGCACAAAAAAGCAGAAAAGGCCTTGGCTCTGTAAGCCCTGCTCAGCACTAACAAAAACATTTATATATTATCAACCCTGTGTTCATGACAAATGAAAAACAGCCTCATACCATCCACTGTGAAGAAAATTAACTCTACCCTAGCCAAACAAGAACATTCCAGTACAGTCCATACTACATCAGCACCTCGGGCAGCAGAAAATTAGACAACCTGAGTTGCATCAAGAGATTTTTTCTACAACATCAAGAGTTGTTTATCTGTACCCCAGCTGAAGGTGTAACAACTCAGCCCCAGGAGTTCATATAAAGTTCAGTATGAACAATTATACAAAGTTAAACAGTTCATATGAAGTCAGTACATTGTACTCAGACAACATTGAAACACACAGACTTTAGTCCTAAACTGTAATTACTAAATCAGTTAAAAACAATCTGAAGCAATGTAATTGACATTAGAGTTTAAGCTCTTTTTCTGGAAAAGCTAGGCAGAAAAACTGCTTATATGAAGCAGTTTAATACTGCTTTATATAAGTCAGTAGGTAAGACCAGAAGCTGGACTCATATGAATTTAAAAAAGAAAACAAAAGTTCTCAAAAAAAAAAAAAAAAATCA